>OY735212.1:16828246-17065746 GCA_963457665.1 Thysanoteuthis rhombus | reverse complement strand
CGATAATTAGAAAGTTGAGTTTCAATCTAAATCGGAATTCTCTACGCAATGAATAAATTGAACTCTTGTTATTTTATGAGATGCTCCAAAATTATCCTCGTGGACAAAGAATTTTTTGCTAAAGGTATTGGTGAGACAATGAAATATTAATATTTAAATCAGAGTAGACAACCTTTGACCAGGTGCCAGATACTGTCCGAGAAGGGATTTTCACTGGCCCACGAGCAAGTATTGATATACATATGCCGATTTCGTATATTTCGAATATTTTTGTTCTTTTTAATTGATTCGAAAATTGCTTAATTGAAATGAATGACGTCTTAATTGAGTTCCTTAATTGCTAATTGACATTTTTGATTTAAGACGGACGATTTTCTAGCATGTGTTATCCGGAAAAAATATGACCATCGCATTTATCTAACCCACCATTCACTCATTGATATGTGATTAGGTCGGCAGAGGCGAAAAAAGTTACCGACCCCTGGCTCCAATCATCATGCCTGGAAGATAAAGATCAATAACAAAAATAAAACTCTAATTTCTAATTAAGTAAATTATTGCAAACCCCCTTTTATTTGTGAGAGAAAAAAACGCAAATTCTTCTCAGGTGAAAGTGATGAACAAAATAGCTATCTTAGTATAGTCAAATATTGCTTTTCCTTCTGAATTCATGTCATGATGAATTACTATAGTCAATTGAAGTTAGAATAGAAGTAATCAATAGCTTGTCATCATTTTATACCAGCGAACAATAAAGGCTTAGACATCTGAAACAATCATCCAACCAGAATGACGATGGAATAATAAAGGCGACAAAGGAAACAGCAGATATCACCTGCTTGCAGGGCACAATTTTGAGCTGTTTCTGAAACGTGCCATTACTTGAGACAGAATGAATCTTCAACGGGAAACGTAAAGGTATATCTTCATAAGAATTATTTGTCTCCTCAGACGTTTTTTTTTTTTTGCTTTATTCCTACAATTTCTGACATTTTGTGTGTTACAATGTAATAAGTCAATGAAATAAGTCTCTCAGTGCAGTTCATCCCCGTTCTCGAATGCTTGGATGTTTAGTTCGTAATAACCGGTTTTCAGCACTTAGGAATGAGACAGCATATCGCCTGCAAAATTTACTGCTATAATTCTATCACTGAATTTGAGATGTATTTATCACAGCTGACAATAATTCCTACCTTTATGCGTAACGTGTCATTACTAGTGATAAAATATATCTTTGATGGTAATCGTGAGCACATACTTTCATCAAAATTGTCTTTTCGTTGAAAACAACAGGGTTTTATTTTCCTCAGTCGAAACTTCGTATTTGGTTTGTTACAATGTAACAGGTCTTCCGGCGTGGCTTACAAGTGGAAAATAATTTGACTCATTTTTATTCCACGTTCGAAACGTTGGAATTTCTTGCTGTAATAACTAGTTTCTTGCGCGTTTGAATATGGCATGTCGTTCGGGAGTTTTACTACCATAATTTACGTCTGCTAACGAAGTTGGAATAGGTATATGCATTCAGCCGTGTCACAGTTTTCAGAAGTTCTCAACAAATTTAAATAGCATGGGGGGGGGGATGGGCCGTCAGCTTACGAGGAATGTATTGAATTCTGGGGGCGGATCCTGATTATCCTTTTACGATTATCCAGCCTACAACGGACCTATGTATGCTCACTTTCCCTGGATAAATCCAAATGAATTGGGGGTGGAGATTAGGATGTAAGGTGAAGGAGCTTGGGCTAAACTTTGAGGGTGGATCCAGGAATTCCTTTTTCTCGATTTTGTTCCATATAGATATATGTATTTATTCAAGTTCGTCACAAGTTTCCAAAGAATTTTAATCAAGCTGTGGGCTTAGGAAGAAGTGATTGAATTATAGATTGTTTTTTGAGAATTTCCAGCTTATCTCCCCGGCATAGAAAATATTAGATGAAATAGAATTGCTTGAAAACCAGATTACTCTAGTCAGAACCGTCAAAATTGAAGATTCAAAACTGGGGGAAGTGGACCACTACATCTACCTAGGACAACGAATCTCCATGAAACACACGAAAGGGGATGAGATCAAGCGAAAAAATCACTCTAAGATGACAAGCCTTTGGCAGAACAAGCTCAGCCTTTAAAATCAAGTTGATCCCAAAAATCTTTAAAAAAGAATAATATACAACCGATGCATCCTCCTGATTGTCACTTATGGAACTGAAACATGGAACCTTAACAGAAAACAGACCAGCGAACTGAGGAGTGTACAACGTGAACATGAGAGAATCATGCTCAACCTCACATGGAGATATCTTAAGACTGCACAGTACATCAGGAAGAAATCGGGAGTCCAAGACATCATAGAATCTATTATAAAACTTTAATGGCAATGAGCAGGTCATGTTGCAAGGATGGCAGACAAATGATGGACATCATGACTCACAGCATGGATCCCCAGAGATCACATGCGTAACCGTGGCCAACAAAATACCGGATGAAAAGATGAACTGGGCAAATTTAGAAAATACTGGCTCTGCGACACCCACGATAAAGAAGTTTGGCTAATCCAGGGGAAGGTGTATGTCCAAAGACGGACGTTAAAAGTCTGATGATGATGTGTGGAAAGGGTGATCAATCAAAATTGGGAAAAAGAGTTGAACGATTAATATGTTTCTTTTCTTGCATTTTGTTCGGCAGTGGTCACTAAAAAAGTCTGAAGTAGAAAACAACAACGAAAAAAAAAAGGCAAGAAAATTGCCAGACGCAAATCAAGGGACTAATTTAGCATGGATTTACAATGAACATTGCCCCCAACACCCTAACTTACTCTGGGAAGTAGAGAAAAAGCATATAGAAACATTGGGTTCCTGGATGCTAATTGTCATGTCAGTAGGTAAAACAATATGGCCAGGAGCCCTGGAACTCACAAACAGACACATAAACAAACACACACTCATGAAAGAAAGAAGAGAGCCCTCCACCATATTTCATGGCTACGGTTGTTCAATAGCTATTTCCCCCCGAAAAGTTGGCTGGGTTATTGGGGGGTATTTTTTGTTCTTTTTACCTTGATAGTGATGTTCATTGTAATTGATTTTTTTTTTAGATTTAAAGATGAAGTAATTTACCAGTTGTCAAATTGAGAATGAGTGTATCACATATTATCTCGGTCCTGGTTTCAAAGAGGATAAATAGAATTTTTTATGTTATTTTCACACATAAATCAGGAAATAGCACAAATCACTTAGGAGTAATAAATGTTTTCTTCAAGCTGGACAGTGGTACTAAAGCATATAGATACAGATAATTTGGGGGGAATATGAACGAATTAATTGATCAATTTAAAGTGGTTCATTGTTTCTCATGCCTCGCAATTCTTTTTACTTTTTTCACAAAATCACTCCAGCAGGAAATAAGGAACCACTTTTCCCATCAAACTTCCTTTTAAAAGTAATGAAAACAATCGAAAAAATAGTAGACTCAATCAAAATATTTGTGATTCAGTGAAACCGAGTTTTTGCCTAAAATTGATTATTTTTTCTACCAAAATAATACAAGATTGAAGACAACAGAGGAAAAAAAATTGCATTTACCAAGAGTATCAAGGATTAAATGTCTTCTGCGTGCGAGGCCAACAGAGGATTATTTTAATCGATTTAGGAATATAAAAATAGCCATCGAATGTAGTATGGACAGACTATTTCCTCGTCTGTATATTCATTGAGAGGTGCGGGATGGCAAAGCAAGTAGCGTCTCAGATAATTGAATCACAAACCGAATCCGAACCCAAACTGGAACACATTCTGTTTACTTCCCAGTAATGTCCTCAGGAAAGGCATGAATCTCCCGCTGCTTTGTGTAAAATAGTATGTCTGACGCCTCCAAGGCTATCCTGCATATTTCAAAAAGGCTGCAGCTGTGCTGTGATATGTGGAGCCTCTGGAATGTTTTAAGCCATTGCCAGTGTAAGGGCACTATTTACATTTTGAACACCGGTACCCACCACATATTGATTTAATCACTGTTGCTAAGTTTGGGTTATTCGTATGTCCTGACATTTATTTGTACCTACCTATTCAGACTTCGCCCAGCCATAACTATTGATAATAGACACTCGAATTTGGAAAACTGTTTTCTTATTTTTTAAGTCTCCGCTCGATAAATTTTTGGTGGGAAGGTTCAATTTACAATGAAAACCTTTGCCAAATTGACCCTTTACTTTGAGTACATGTTTATTTGAGCTTTGTTTCGAATCATGAATTTATGATTTGAGCCATGGTGGTAGTATTTTCCTCAAAGTAACTTGATTTTACTGCTCAATTTACGAAATGAAAACAAGCATATATGGATAGTGTTTATTCATGATTTCCCTTGGAATGCTGGGGTTATCATTCATTTATCAATTTATCCACAACCTTAGACCGAACATAGAGATGAAGAAAATAGCCCAACCATACTGAAGGATTAAAACATCCCGTCTATCAAAATTCAGACTAGATATAGATTTTGTTTTGTAAAACTACAGTCCAAATCAGAGGCAGGAAATGACTATTGTAAAAAGAATAAGAACCACAGAATCATCATGAACAAGAATAATCCTCACTTGATAAAGAGCTGTAAACTCTTCATAGTTTGTCACACCAATCAAGTGATACATAGAATCAACATTCTTCTACCGTGTTGTGAAATCACAATCAAATGATCAGTAGCCGGCTCTCCTGCCGACTATTCCAAACTGACTGTACATGTCTTATATACCAACCAAAATTGATATTATATTTCATTTGATACAATATTTTTTACAGATACCTCATGTTAGGATTGATTACAGGAAAAAATGTATTTATACTATTCGACAGGATAATTTCATGATTTAAACTTAAATTACTTTATCTGGAATTCAAGCAGTAGAAATGTTTTGGAGGTGTCATTACGGAAATGGGGATCGTAAAACAGCATCGCATTCGTTGACAGAGAAGAACATGTGTATGGAAGTATCTTATATATTTAATAACGCTTGGATAGTGCTCGTTTCAAAGGTACATGTTTGGAAAGAACCAGACTATAAACTGTGTGGAGTTGCCTAACATAACTGTCGTGTAAAATTATCTTCTTTGCGTCGCACGGTCACTTCCCCTGTTGCCAATTAAAATATCTATGCCTAAATTTAGAAATGTTGATATTTCATGTCTATGAATAGATAATTGTTATTGTTTTATTTATTTTAGTAGATTTGGTGCAACGCCCTGTGTACTGATTCACCTTTAGAGCTGAAACATGGAACCTAACCGAAAGACTGGCCCCAAAACTGAGAACCATGCAACATAAACATGAAAGAATCATCGCTTTGAGAGATCGCAAAATAGCACAATACATCAGGGACAAACAAGAGTCTGCCACATCATAGAATCCATTAGAAAACCTAAATGGCAAGGAGCTGGTCATGTTGCACGAACAACCACTAGACATTATGACTCACAAAGTTAATCTCCATAGAGCAAATGCGAAACCGAGACAACCACAAAAAAAGATGGCAAACGAATTAGACAAGTTCAGAGAGTATTGGCTCCGTGACAAGAGATCTGGTTAGTCCTGGGGAACGTATAACCAGTCGTGGTTTCTCAAATGGAATTATGTGAATAAAAGCAGTGTAGCTATCTAGTTGAGATAACTGACTAACCCTATTTTCTGTTTCAATAAAATAATGTCGGAACCATTGTATCCACAGAGTATTTAGCAAGTAAACCAAAACATTAGTCAAAAACATACCAAATCGTCTGTAGAAAAAAAAGACGCTAAATTCAGAGAAATAAATTATGCGCAACTCAAATGCTAAAACTGCTCCATTCTCATCTGTCTTTTAATTTGTTCTTATTGTCTTCAAGGCTAAATTGTTGTATAAGTACTTTGTACAAATTGGAACTATGTGTATTTTGATACTTTACTCAACCATTATAAAGGAAACAAATTTGATTGCCAAAAACGTACAAAATTTTCCAAGCTTACTACAAAACATATTCAGTAGAGTAAAGAGTATTTATTTGATATGGATGCACCAAAAGTAACAGTCCTTGTCGTAACACTCACTTCTCACTGGTTTGTTTTAATGTCCTAATACATTTTTGGAAGATGTACCTATATTCTCAGAGGCCTCCTCGAAACTGATTTTCAAGAGACACTGTCTGAGTGCGGATCACTGAGAGATGATGGAGTGATCAATTTCAAGCATGAAACTTATTTCATTTGGGGTGGAAGTAGTTGCTAATTAAAGAACTCTGTGGCCGGAATATGTCAAGAAAATCAGCGTCAGGTAACTTGATTTGATTTGATTAACCAGTGAGTAAATAAACCAGAATATATATATATATATATATATATATATATATATATATATATGTGTGTGTGTGTGTGTGTGTGTGTGTGTATTCACTTGCATTACTGAAAGGGCTTCCACATCAACATATTTTGGCCAATATTCATATACATTGGATTTTGACATACGTTTACTTCTGCATAAAAATGAACAACTTGAAAAATATACATCTTGTCAGTCGTATTCAAAGACATGTATTAATGAAAGATTGCTGCCTAAACATAGACACACACTAACCGTATTTTTCAATCTCTCCATCTCGCTCTCGCTCTCTCTCTCTCACTCTCTCTCTCTCTCTCTATATATATATATATATATATATATGTATATATATATATATATATAAATATATTCATATGTACATATATATGTGAGTGTATGTGTGTTTGCATGTATGGTTGTGCGTGTGTGCGCATATACATCTGCAGGTAATCACGGCAGCCGTTTGTAAACCTTGTTCGACAAGAAATGTCGTGAAAGCAAAGACGGGTTGCAGACTTCCTTGATATTTCACGCTTCTTGGTTTCCGCTTGTGTCCTGGGAGAAATCACTGCTGATATAACCAGTGCCGTAGGCGCATCAATTTACTTCGCTCCAGCAAATGATGCCGGGGAAAGCACTTGCCCACGGGACCAACGCCAGTGGTCCACAGAAGAAGTCAATTCGAAGAAAACCTCATTTCCCTATGTACAGTGGGCATCTTGCCACAACTTCGCCGTCCTCGGGGCCTATGCCAAAAGCCACGTGTTTAAGATCACAAGACTGGACACGTAACGCCAAAAGGTCCACATGTAATCAATAGGAATACTTCGGAGAGTGCGGCTCTTTATATACTCGGATTAGGGTATTACTGGACTAATCAATCCGTAAGTAGGCTGGGAAAAAAAAGCACATAAAATTACAATAAGACAGTCCAACTTTAAATAGTTGGGATTTTTTGGAACAAATTAACACTGCAATCAAAGTAAATATATTGTTTGAGTCTGCACATGGTAATGATTATTCCTGTGTGGATTTAGCCTGGCACGAGGCCACCATTTTCCGTTTCCACAGCGTCACAGATTTGATCAAAACTGACGAATGACACCTCTCTTCCTCTTCCCCATATCTCTCCGTCCAACCCCAATCTCTCTCTCTCTCCCTCTCTCTGCCTGTCAGTCTGACTCTCTGTGTCTTTGTCTTTTTTCTCTCTCTTTTATCTACATTATATATTGTTGATAAATGTGTGTGAGTGCATGTATGTTCGTACTCTTGTATTCTGAAAACTACACATCACGGATCTGAAACAAAGACATGTCCGAATTCAGCAGGTCTCTAGATTACCTATACCACACAGTTTGAAACAAATTTTACCGGAAGAAGAAATCAGCGATCCCTATGAAGTCTGCCTTTGCGCTCCCAGAAAAACAAATGTGTCCGAAAACATTCTTTCTTTGTATTTTTCTTACCCGGGATTATCTCAAAAAAAGTATTTGAATTATATACATAAAATCAAATTATACGTATATTATAAATCGGCATCATCAAGGATGTTCTTTCCATCAAAAATCAAAATTGAAAACAAAGACCTGAAAAAGTAGACCACTAAATCTACCAACGACAACCAATCTCCTTGAAACCCTCTAAAGAAGAAGAATAAAGTGAGGAATCATTTTAGTGATGGTAAGCTTTTGAGAGAACAAGCTCAACCTTTCAGAATGAGAAAAAAAGCCTCTATTCTTGAAAAGGAGTAGCAACAACCGATGCATCCTCCTGATAGTCACCTATGGAGCTGAAACGTCACAGAGAGATTGACCCCCGAACTGAGAACCGTAGCACGGGCACAGGAGAGAATCATGCTCAATTATTATTTAGAGTTAGATTTATGAAATCAAATGTACGTGTATTTTGAATCAGGTTCATAAGAGTTTTTTTTGATTTAGTGAGACGTTAATTTGCCGTGTTTAAGTCAAGAAGGAGCAATAAATGATTGATTGAAACTTTGAAGAATAGGTGTATCCGAAATCAGTAGATCCCAACACGCCTATGGTACACATTTAAAGCTCAGATCTTACAAAAACACACGCTTGTTTTTGTCAAGGATATATATATATATATATATATATATATATATATATATATATATATATATATATATATATGTATATATATATATATTCATATCAGTCATATGACTTGATTAAATACACGGGGCAGGCATTGAATCAACTCTTTGAAATAAATTTTCTATGATAGTTTTCACATGCAGGGAATCAACGAGACATTTCAATAAATAAAACTAAGAAGTTTCTCCACTAAGCATTACTTTGATTAATTCAAATTAACTAAAATTCCTGAGAGAGAGCTTTCATACAATATAAACACCTTTTATGTCCGTGTGATAAATATTACGATGTCATATAATCATGAGGGAAGCAGTATGATATGAATAAATTATTTTTAATAATCTTTCAACAAAATGACCTTTTTGTAAATAGTTTTGGTGATCATGAATAAATAGCTAGATTTTTATTAAATTTTATCGATGGATTTTAGTTTCATTAATCAAAATACAAGTTTATAATCGGCGCTAAAAATGTTCAAATAGTTTCTAAAGTGTTTTTGATATCATTTCGTTTTTTTTTTTATAAATATAAACTATGCATAAAACAACAAATAACCCGGTATCTCTATAATATAAGAATGAATGTTTCGTATTAGAAAAATCAGTGTTACATTTTGAATGAAGAATAGGATATACGCCATAGAAAATACTCCCATCCACTCTGATAGCAGGAATAAACGTTGTATCAGACATCCAAATCTCACCTCTGAAGGCGGTCAAAATTAGGCCTCTCTGGTTCGTTATGAAATATAGATAAGACTGGCATTCACAGCCCATGTGCTCCATTTTGTGACCCGTCTTATATCAACTAGTGCTTCAAGTTACGGATACATCAAAAATTTGAAATCTACTTTGAATTAGAAATATCTTTAACGGTGCAATATTTTGACCTCGTAGCATAGAGGGATGATGGTCCATAAATACGCGAAAAGTTTTGAGGATACTGAGAAATCGCCAGGGAGCTGCTCTCTCATCTCGTTGAGCAGTCGAAAAAGTGTTAAATGTGACTTTGAGAGATAGTGACTCAGAAGTGATCGTGAACTTTGACAGCGCTGTTGAGTTTGTTTGACAAGTCAAAATTCAATTGTAGTGCAGTCGAATTATTACTTCAAAGACGGTTGACAAGTTGTAAACAATAGCTTACTGCAAGTCCTACGTTCTTACAAGTAAAAGTACCCCTGGGTCCGGAATGAGAAAAGTCGAATAAATAAAATTACCATAGTCGTCTCTTCTCTTATTGAAACAGCGGATCCAAGTACAGTACCTTACCTTTTTGTGCCGATCCAACGAGAGCATTTCGACTTATCACGGACTCATGGTCCTGGTGATCAACTACTAGACATCACGACCTCAGCAAAGAAAAATTCATCGCGACCGCAGATGAGAGAAATATATACGGAAAAGAATTGGAATGATTCAGGAAGGGACAAAGAATAATTGACCAAAGAAACCGTTAGAGGCGACAAAAAGAGGAGAGTTTACAGGCCACGAATATTTTTTAACAAAATTAATGTTATCTGTTCCTACAACAAGACAATGGTCATCAGAGAAGAGAAAAGAAAAACAGAAGAATATCTTATCGTATTTTCTATTTTCCGAACTTTCCTGCTTTGAACAGGTAATTCTTATTACAACTGTGTGATTTATCAATTTGACAATAAAAAAAAACGACCGGATGATTCATTTTTCAGATGTGTAAATTTTTTCTTTTTTCCGATAATGTATTTTGTAATCAGTAGCGATGTCAGATCGGATGTGAATAATTTTTTTCCAAATCAGAATTAAAATCCGATCTGACAACTCTTCTGATTGCAAAATGCTTTATCGGAAACGAAAAATATTTTGAAAATGATTCGCCTAGTCGTTTTTTTTTTCAAATTGTCAAACTAATAGGTTAGATATTTCTGGAAAAAAAATTCTCCACAGAATAACAACTGCAAAAGTTTTTACCATTTCAATATTTATCCTCAAAATAAAATAAAATCATGATCTATTGGTTTTGGCTTTATTTTTGTATGGTTTCGTGGTTGAAACTTATCTTTGATAAGTGCTAGTTAACTGAACTGAAAATCACTTGCACCGTGCGTTTGACCCAAGGTGTCACGTAAAGGGTTTTGCTGTGCATACTGACTTGAAGGAATTACTTAAAATCACATTGACAAATGAATTGACTGGACTGCAGCCAATGGCATCATACCCCCCCCCTTTCAGAAAAAAATAGGAAAATGGAAAACATTTTCATTAATCTAATACAATCTATAGTTGAAAAATCTAGGCAATAATAATGTGTGAGCACAAATCTAAAATTCAGGAATTGTTTATCAAAATACTATTTGAATAACCAAAAAGAAAAAAAAATGGCAAATTTCAAACTGATGTTATTGTAAATTGGCAACAATGCAACCGACATAAGACCAGGGCAGCTAGTATTACTGGGGGACTGACAGTATTTGTATTCCAGGGGCTAACATAATTCTAATCAAGCACTGTTTGTGACAGATATTCTCGAGCCTAATGCACTACTTCATTAAACGTTTGGATTGCAACGTTTTTAGAATCTGGAAATACATCATTCTTTCCGAATCCCCTGATTCTCATCCAGACAACACGGAATTTGTGATGAAATATTAACTAACCTGAAGAGTAACGGAATAAGGAACAGGCTTTGTCCTTTCATTATATTTTAAAGCTCAATGCAGTGAATGCAATGTTAAGTGATATTTCCTGATACAGAGACAACGAATATCATCAAATAAAATAACAGCATCAAAGAATAGGATGCTTAAAAGTAACGGTCAAGTTTCACGGATAAAACAACAGGGTTTAACTCCATTCACATTTCTATTCAAACTGATGATGATATCCACAACTTTTGAATCGTATATATGATATATAGGATATAGGACTTTTAATATAGATGAATTTACTTATCAAAATTAAATAAGCCGTACAGCAAGCCCCTGCATATTTGGAAAATGAGTTTTTGAGAGCAACACTACCGCTTTATGATACCTGCAAGTCTCAAATCTGATCGAGACACAAACTTGATACTTGAAGACCACTCCCTTGGCCGGACGCAAGTCCATCGAAGGAATACTTCAATCTAATTACACAGCTTGTACCCTGCTGTTGAACGCACATGTACATTTTCCTAACGAGGGACTAATTTTGTCAGTGTATTAAAAAAAATTATCTAGATTTTCTGGAATGTAGATCTTTTTGGATGTTTTCCAATAATCTATTTTAGATTTCTTCCTGTGGAAAATGTCAGTGATGTCATAAGCATAATTCATCCTGACCATATCTATTCTTCCATGGAATTTCTTCCACAGATTTTAAATTTTGATGCTAAGGGTGTTTAATTATTGACGATGGTAACAGTTTTTTTTTATCGAATCACTCTTGGTCAAATGAAAGGAAAAGCAAGTCATCAGATTTCTAAATTTACCCAATCTCTACTTTGTAGCAAACATCTTGTGTTGATTAAAGTATTCCGATGACATATCAAAGGAAATACTTGGAAAACAACTTTAAATATAGTTTATTGGAGATGGCGTAAGTGGTGCTTAACAAAGGTTTTCCATGAGTTCCACTGAGAAAAGGACGGACAATCCTCCTTGTGATTTTGAGATGCATTTTGGTCTTTTGGCAAAAGTGGTAGTAAATGTCAAATTAATACCAATATTATTATTATTATTATCAATAATGATATCATCATCATCGTCATCATGTCGATCTTTATCCTTTACAATCAAATGCAAAGACGTTACCAACAACTTAAGCTAAAAGAAGGTTGAAAATATGTATAATATTCCCCCTCCCCGAGTTGTATTTTTCTGTTTGTTTTATGGATGCTGCTGTTGGTTTGGTAGGTATGGTGCAGTTTGTTTTCGGGTGTGTTGCAGGGGGGGGGGGGCTGTACGTTTTATTTTGTTTTTTGGGGTTTTTTTTTTTCGCTTTGTTTTTCGTATGTGTATTTAGTATACAGCATATGATAGTGGTATTTTCAGTATAGAGGCAGTGCTTGTAAGCATTTTTTACTGGATTTTGGCAAGATGCTCTTCAATACCTTTCTTTATTATTATTATTATTATTATTATTATTATTATTATTATTATTATTATTATTATTATTATTATTATTATTATTATTTGGAATCTAACACCAGTTGCCTGGTGGTAACCGCTGGAGTTTGAGTGACAGCAAGTCTCCTCAAGTCTCCAGCCCTCCTCTCCTAGTACTCATAGGTCGCAGTAATTCTGCGATTTACAGTTTCACACCGGTTGCCCAGTGGTTATCGCTGAAGGCTGAGTGACAATAAGTCTCCTCAGGTCTTCAGCTAACGTCTCCTCTCTCTTTCGCATATCATGACAGAGCTACGATTCGTTGCAGTCCTTATATCTCTAGCACCTTCCTCAGTATCCGTGCAGTTCCCAGCAGTGCTGTGGTCTGTACGGTCTCTATCCTCCCCCTAATCCCGATCTCCTCCAGTCTCTCCCTCAGCGTTTTGGGGACAGTTCCTAGTGCTCCCACTATGACCGGTACTACCTGGGTTTTCATGTTCCACATTTTCTTTAACTCCCTTGCTAGGTCCTGGTATTTTTCCCTTTTTTCACCCTCCTTCTTTTTTACTCTATGGTCTGCAGGTACAGCAACGTCTACTATTTGGCAGGCCTTCCTTTTTTTGTCTACTATTACTAAGTCCGGCCTTCTTGCCTGGATGAGGTGGTCAGTTTGGATGTCAAAGTCCCACAGTAGTTTGTGGTTGTCATTCTCCAAAACTGCCTCTGGCTTGTGCTGATACCACTTTTCCCCATGGTTGAATCCCATTTGTTTACTTAGTTCCCAGTGTATCATCGTTGCTACTCTATCGTGTCTATGCTTATACTCCTTCTGGGCGAGTTGGCTACATTCACTAGTTATGTGGTTTACTGTCTCATCTCTTTCACTGCACATGCGGCATTTGCTGTTTGTCTGTGTTCTGTCGATTTTTGCTTTTATGTAGTTTGTCCTTATGCTTTTGTTTTGGGCTGCCATGATGAGCGATTCTGTTTCTCTCTTAAGGTTCCCCTTTCGTAACCACGTCCATGATTTCTCGTCTGCTATATCTTTTATCTGTCTTTTAAACTCGCCGTACAATTTTTTCCCTTCCCACTTTTCTTTTCTAGTTTGCTGTACTGTTCCATTGTTTTCTACTTTATTGTTTGTTGCACTATCCCTCGCGCTCTTTATGATTTCTTCACTATTTGTTTGCACATATCTATCTAGGGCTACTTTAGCTCTCTGGACACAATCTTCTATGCTGATGAGCCCCCTACCACCTTCTTTTCTCTTAACGTATAGCCTATCTGTATCATCCCTAGGGTGTAATGCTTTATGCATCGTCATAAGTTTCCTTGTTCACCTATCCATTGATTGGAGCTCTTCCTTTGTCCATCCTAGGAATGGTCCTGTATACCTAACTACTGACACAGCCCAGGTGTTCATTCCTTTTATTAGATTTCTGCTATTCAATTTGGTTTCTAATATTTTCCTTATCCTTCTGAGGTATTCTCTCTTAATTTTCTCCTTCATCTCTTCCCGTTTTATCGTGTCATATTCAAGGACACCTAGGTACTTGTATCGGTCTTGTGCAGTCAATGCCCTAATCTTGTTGTTGTCCGGAAGTTCAATTCCCTCAGTCATTGAAAGCCTTCCTTTATACATCACCATGATTGCGCATTTTTCTATCCCAAACTCCATTCCTATGTCCTCACTATATTCCCTTACTTCGTTGAACAGAGTCTCAAGCTCTCCCCTGTTTTTTGCAAACAATTTAATATCGTCCATGTATTATTATTATTATTATTATTATTATTATTATTATTATTATTATTATTATTATTATTGTTGTTGTTGTTGTTGTTGTTGTTGTTGTTGTTATTATTATTATTATTTGTATTATTATTGAATTGAAATCTAGGATTTGAAGAAATATGAAGACCATTTTGAATATATATATATATATGTATGTATGTATATTTATATGTATGAACATGTATATATGCACATATTTATTTACATATATATATATATATATATATATATATATATATATATGAGTGTGTGTGTGCGTAAAATTAAAATCAAAAGGCCTTTGCAGGAATTAGCCCAGCGAGGCTTCATCTGCCCTAGTCAGATAAGGATGACAATATTTAACTTGAAATACAATAAGAGTGTGAGAACAGAGGGGTTATAATTGCCAAGTCAATAGTGGCGCCTCTACGATTGGCTGGACTGTGAGATTAAACGGAAAAAGCTAAATGATATGAAATAAAGACGTCTTTATCGATCACTTATTCTCTTTGTCATGTAATATTTTGGCCAGTCGATTATTGAAAATACCCCGTAGATATCAGGCAAATGGCCACAAAACATACAGAACAGTGTTTGGCTAACAGAAACAGATTTTGCAATCAGCAAATCTGGTTATTCACTCAATAGAAACCATCATGCAAGCGATGTGTATTGGCATCATGTTGTGTTGGGACAATTTGTAGAAGGGATGATCAATGAATGTTACCTCTCTTGCCTTCTGTTCAGCAAATATCACTGAGGGAAGTTCTCAATTTTTCATAAAAGCAAGTCCAGTAGCTCAGTTAGTGCTCACTAAACATGAGCTGCAGATATAGCTAGTCTTGTCAGTCAGCCAGACCAACTTGAAAACTGAAGAAACCCATATTCGCAGTTTCGGTAACAGTTTAAGTTTCCAGTTCCTAATACTAGATTAGTTTTGCCTAACTATCTGTCGTTGAAAATAAAAGAATGAGTCCCTTTTTTGCCGAGAATAAAGCGAGAGAAATAAGATGAATGGTCTTCTATTTATGAATTGATAGTCCTAGTAACCCTTTTGGTTTGCAAATACATCACTCTCTAGGTCAATGTAGTATGAGTGCAGAATTCGTTTGGTTGATCAGTCTTCAAGTATCATATAGAAATAAATGGGAATCAGGTCATTTTTATCTGAATGAGAGCAAAAGAGACCACTTCAATTGATTTTTTTTTTTTCGAAATGGGGAATGATTTGTGAATTTTGGATACATATACAATCAGGGTATAGTCAAGAGTAAATTAAAGAAATGATTCAACTCAAATCAACTACTGTAGAAAAAGATGATAGATTTTACAATGCTTCTTTTAATGATGAATTCAAGATGATACAACAACATATTTTTTCAGGGCAAAACATTTTTAAACTGAAGGATGTTCACGTGTTCACTTCTTTTTTCCCCCAATGGAATCTTCTTCGTAAGCAACTCAACAAAAACCGATAAAATCTTATGCAATCGAAGAATCAACTTCTCATCTTAAAAACACCCAAAGTCCATAATAAGTGCTATTCATTCGTATTGTATTTTGATTGTTAGTGGTTTGTGCAGTCGAGAAAGAAGATTATGAAAATCTAGTAACGTTTAACATGGTTTTTGTTGTTCTATTTATTCCATAAATAAGGGCATCCAGGTTGAAGTCAAAATTTATTCAGTATTATCATCATCATCATCATCATCATCATCATCATCATCATCATCTTCAGCAGCAGCAGCAGCTGTCATTTATCACCCGTTGTTGGATATAGATTTTCTCCAGGATCCACCACAATATTCTATCATGGGCGTTGCAGAGCCAGTATTTTCTGAATTTGTCAAGTTTATCTCTCCATCTTGTATTCTGTCAGCCTTGGTTTCATATGAAATCTTGGGGGATCCATTTTGTGAGTCGTAATGTCCATCAGTTGTCCGCCATTCTTGCAACATGCTTAACTATCGCCATTTAATTTTTAAGATACATTCTATGATGTCTCAGACTTCTGTTCTGCCCCAGATATACTGTGCTGTCTTGTTTTTCCTCCATGTAAGATTGAGCATGATTCTCTCATGTGCACGTTGCATGCTCCTCAATCTTCAAGTCTTAATCTTGGATGCATTGGTTGTATACTCTTCATTTTAGTATAAATGGGATCGTCTTGTTTTTAGAGGTTACGCTTGCTCTACCGTAGGCTTATCATACTAGAATGATTCTTCGCTTGATTTCCTCTTCTTTTGAGTATCTCACGGAGATTTGTTGTCCTTGGTAAATGTTGTGGTCTACTTTTCCCAGTTTTGTTTTTTCGATTTTGACAGTTATATGCTAATTCTTTGTGTGATTGCTGTACATGATCTTTGTTTTACCAAAGTTCATTTGTGGGCCGACTTTTTTGTATTCTTTAGTTCACCTATCATTACTTGGAAGTCCTGTAGGTTCTCTGCGAAAAGGACTATCTTGTCTGCAAATGTGAGGTTGCTCAGATATTCGCCGTCTATTTTGATTCCTAAATTCTCCCAGTCCAGTTTTCGGAAAATCATCTCAAGGTAGGCTGTGAAGAGTCTGAATGAGCTGGTATCAATTTACCTTACTCCTATTCGGAGCTGGAAGGGTTCAAAGTCTTTATGTAGCCTGATGAAGGGGTTGCAGTGATTGTATATATGTTGCAGCACTTTGACGTATAAGAGTGTACGCCTTGTAAGATTATGGCCTCCATGACCATGTCAAATGACTTTTTGAAGTCTATGAATGCTACAGCGTGTGACATTTTATATTGTGCTGCTTTTTCTTTCATGATCGAGTAACTTCTAAATCCATCCTGTTCCCGTTACTGGTTTTCATCTAGTGTTTTAGTGATCCCGTTGATGATAATTTTTTGAGAGGTTTGTAAATGCAGTTTAGCAGACTTATAAGTCTGTAGTTGCTGAGGTCTTCCGGTTTTCCTTTTTTCATGTAGAAGCATTATGATTGCTGTGTTCCAGTCTTTTGTAAGTTTACCCTGTTTTAGACACGAGTCGAATAGAATAGCTAGCTTTTTACTGACTCTCTTACCAGCCTTTTTTTAGTAGATCTATGGTGATGTTATCCGGTCCAGGGGCTTCCCTCTTTTTGTTTGTTCGATGGCTTACTTTACCTCCAATGGCGTAACTTCTAGGAAGTCCTTGAACTGATTGTCAGCAGCTTGTGTGTGCTGGTCGTGGTTTTACTGCCCATGTTTCAAAGAGTAGAATTTTGGTAAAATTCTTCGGTGCGTTCGACAATTCTGTCTCTATCTGTTGTTACGTCTCTGCTTTCTTTGAGTACGCTAGTTATATGTTTGTCCTATACTGAGAGCTTTGTTCATTGCTTTAAAGCCCTGACGTTTTTCGAAAGAGGTTTTGATGATTGCTGTCGTGTACCTTCTTTTGTCTTAGTTTTGTTTAGTTCGGTCTCTTCTATTTTTCCTTCGTAGTCGTTGGTGGTTTCAAGGTTGCTCTTTTGAATGAGTTACCTGGTTTCCTCTGAAATTTCTTGGTTTAAGCATATTGGCAGCTTCTATTCGAGAGGTTGTTATTTTGTTGTGGAGTTCGTTGATGTTGGTGTTGTTTTCATCAGTAATGATATCAAATCTTTTTTTTCAATTCTAGCTTGAAGGGTTGGGCGAGTTCATTTGGTACATTTAGTTGTTGTAGTTTGGTATTGAACATTTTCCTGCGTTCCTCATTTGTACTTATTTGCATCTTACATCTGGCCATTCTCTGGTCGTTTTCTTTGTTTATTTGGTTTAGAATTCGAATATCTTTGATGGTGTCGCTTCCATCTGTTTGGATGTAGTCTATTTCGATTTTGGTTTCATGGTTGGGGCTCTTCCAAGTCCATTTTCTATTGGGTAGTTGACAAATGACCAGAAATACCTTGTAGAGGAGATGACTGTATCTTTTCAGTTAAGTTTCTGTCCTCGATCTATTTGATAGAATACCAAGGCAAACTTATGTACAAGGTGAGAGTTTTTACAAGGATTTCTGATTGACTGGAGTGACAGTTTATTTGGATTCAATATCTCCATAAAAAAAATGAGGAAAAGACACAGGTTTTAGGATGGGTACTGAGCATTGATTTAATTCCTAGATCGTGGTAAATTCTACTACATTAGAATACAACAATAGATCCCATATTAAATTTAATTGATTCTTTCTTCTTTATAGGGGCAGAGTGAAAGTAAGCTTTTTTAGTAAAACTGAAAAGAACATACTGAGTTTCATATGAGACAAATATGTCAAACTTGGGATTCAAATTAAGTTTGAGTGGTTGCCGCCTCTTCTCCAGAAGTATCTGACCCTATTGGTTTGGCTACGTCTTCATCTATGTATGTATGTAATATATGTGTGTCACATGTTCAGACCAAACCACTACGGGCTAGACGGCAAAAGACAGAATCTTATACTCCTAAGTATGTCTAGAAAATATATATAATTTTGTTTTTGAAAACTCCCAACCATAACTGTTGGAGAGGGGTTCGATTCACAATAAATCTTTATCCTAAATATGTACATTAGTTTTTGTTCAGCATTGTGGGTAGACAACACTTCAAGGTCAGTTGTCAGGACGGGAGGGGTGACAACTGTAAGGTATCATTTTATCTCAATATTTTTGAGGATATTTAGTGAAGAAATGTAATTCTATGTGATTCATTTTAATAAGATTAGTAATATTTGTCCAGTTTAAATTACTAAACATTTGGTTTCATTTTTTTTGCCCTACTGGTCTTGATCATTCAATTCAGAAATCCTGTCTTCAACTGTTGTTTTATTTCTCAGAATGACTTAATAACGATAATGCTGCGTAGATTAAAATGGTAGAAAGATCATACATCCATGTAATATGGCCAATTTTGATGTTTTTTATCTAAATATATGTTCTTGGTTTCGTCTATCAAGAAAATATCATAAAGTAGAACTATAATTATACATAATAAGTGTGATTTATATCTAATTTATATTAATAAAATAAGTAATAATTTAATGAATTCAGTAATACTTTGATGAATTCAGTAATGTTTTAATAAAACAAATGTTCAAGTTAAAGTCACATTTTTAATTAGATAAATGTTCAAGATCAAAGGCAGGTTTAGCGTATTGTCATTACGTAATATATTCCCCATATCTTAAATATATATCTCTAGAATCTAGATGCTTCTATTTCTTATTAGGTGGGTGGGTGTTTTTTTTTTTCAAATCAAGAAGTAAAGTTGAAAATAAAGTTGGCAGCATTACATCCATGTGACGTTTTGTCTGTCTGTGGCATATTTCCGATCACATCTACTTATTTTAGCTGATATAAGTTGCGATGTTCGCAGTAAACAATCTGATGTAATATCGATTATAAAGTGTTGCAGACACAGAGTGTAGAATAAGCAGGATTATTAAAAAGTTGCAGTTCACTGTATGTGTGTTATCTACCAAGATTCAAGAGGTAGTGACGAAATGATTTTTCCTCTCAAAATGATTTCCGAAATGTCATTCCATGTTAATCTCAAGTCTTTTCTCAAGTAACTAAATCAGCAACAATATGTCAAGATAACTATTTGGCTATATTTTTTGGTTTTTTCTTCACAATGGATTACACTGTGAAATGTGGTTTTTGTTCCTGGGCATTGAGCGTTATTCTCTGATTGGTTATATGTAGAATGTATAGAAACTTGCTATTATTCCTTTCAAACTTCTTTACTTTTGTGACCAGGACGGTTATAAAACTACGAGACGTCACTTTTTTCCCCTGGGTAGTCAGTGTTATAATGCCAAACATAAAAAGTTGCTCACTGTTTTTCTCTAGTGATTTTTCCACTTATTGTGTTTCTTTTGTTGAAAGAAGGTATTGCACTTACAACATCATACATACACTTGGACGCACACAACGCGTGCACGCACACACACATACATATACACATACACTCATATATATATATATATATATATATATACATACATATACATATATATATATATATACTTACATACATACATACATATATATATATATATATATATATATATATATATATATATATATATATATATATATATATATATATATATATATATACGTATATATAAGCTGGACCAAGGATTGCCCGGGGGAGATAACTTCAAATTTCAAATTTAACAACACAGGAAAATAAATTATATTGTAATTTTTTTTTCTTATAATCAGATGTGGTTTTCTTATCATCTGCACACGATCCCATGTCAAGTTTAGCATTATCGTTACATTGTAAATAGAATTCTCCACCCAACGAAAATAAATTTTTTTCTCAGAACGTAACAAAGACCATAAAGATTGAAACCACCAAAAATAACTCACAAAAAAGATTTTTTCATTTCAAATTTTATCAGAAATTTGACTGAAATGAATTGGACCACCTGGGATCGAGCATAGGCTTGTCTGGAGTTTGCGGCAGTTGGTATGAGACAAAAATACTAAAAAATACTAAAAAATATCCAGGTTTCTACTCAATTAAACTGGACGTAGGTGGTTTGTGTTGTGTACGAAGCAATATATTGAAACGTTTAATACCTTTAGATAGGTTTTAGTGGCATCTGAAAAGCATCACGAAACTATACACTGTTCATCAATCAGTGTTGACTCGCCAGTCAGGCGGGTTATGACTGTGCTGATATGAAAATTGATATTTGAACGTAAAGTATCTAATAGCCTCCGATAAATTATTTTTGGATGCAATAATTCAAATGGAGGAAATAGTTCTTTGTAGAAGTAGCAAATCTCAATGTTTGGTTACTTGACTAGAGAAGAAATTCCTTCTCAGAAAGGGCAGTGACAGTTTTAGTCTAAAGTGCGTATACTATTTTGAATATGGTAGACTTCGAACAGATCATCTTTGCTTATGGTAGAATTCAACTGTATCTATATTGGGTTTATTCAACCTCTTCGTCTTTAATTTTGAAGTGAGTTTTCTTTGGGCTCTATCTATAGCATCAATGTTATACCTCAAGTGATGTAACCAGACACAAGCTTAGAAAAGGTACAGGATGTTTTTTGTCCATATATATTTGAAGGTATGCTGTTTATAGCATTCTATTGACGATTTTGACTTTCTGTTCAATACGTGTTGTACATTTGAGGCAATAACATGGACTCCAAAGTCAGTCTCGACTTTGGTCTTCTCCAGCGTATACACTGTGCCATCATAGGTTCTCATTGTGTAGTTTTCTCTTTGATAGGTTTTACCCAGATGCGTGACTTGGATGGATTGTTATGTGCATGTCATTTTTCTAGTCCTGTAAAATGTTGAGATCATCCTGAAGTTGCAGGATTGAATCATCAGACACCGGCAAGTAGAAGAATTTCGTATCCTCTGCCAATATAGCTACGTAAGATCATAATCTGCTTGTCAGGTCGTTTACAAAAAACAAGCACAATATTGGTACTATTGTGGAGCCCTGAGGGATGCCACTTATAACCGGCGATCGTGATGGCACTCCATCATCATCTGAAAGCTTTTGTCTTCGATCGGTAGAGAATGATTCCATCCACGGTAACGCTTATTTGGTTATCCTCAAAACTGCACAGTGTCGAATGCTTTCTCTCAGTCAAAGTGTAGGACATCAGCTGGAATATTATGCATCAAGGCATCTGACCAAATGTTTGAAGTTTCGATTAGATAGGTGTTTACACTTCATCCTGTTATAGACCCATGCTGTTTTTTTGCAGTTCTAATTGTCTCTTACATGCTTCAAGATTTTAAATGCTTTTAAAAGCTCATGGGTTTGAGGTCAGAGATACCGGTCCGTAGTTTTCAGGGTTATTCTGACTACACTCCTTAAGTTGCAGAGTGATAACAGCCTCTTCCGACTAGGATGGTAATTCTCCAGTCTCTATGTTTCTCTGATAAATGATGGATATAGGTGTTCACGTTAAATCTGGCTTTCATCTTTGGATAAGCACCTTTATCGTAATTATAAATTACTTTATCCGTCGGTATGAGTTTAAGAATGGTGTTTATCTGGCATTTAACTACAACATGGTCACTTCTACACAATGGGGCATTGTATTTCAGTTTACCTATGATTCATGTATGGTGAACATAAGGTCATCATATGTGAGGCTTTGTTTGTGCTCTACCGAATCTAATTCAATGATGTGTTGGTGGGAGAAAGCAACTCTGACAGTGTCTACAAATCTGTATTCCACTGAATCCGTTATGGGAAATCTGTCAATAGTGGATCATGGTCCCATTCAATTTGGTTTGGATAAAAGTCAACGGTGACCAGTTTTCGTTGGCATCCAGGTTCTGAATCAATTGACCTCATGAGCTTGTAAAG
The DNA here is from genome assembly GCA_963457665.1 of Thysanoteuthis rhombus. NCBI lineage: Eukaryota > Metazoa > Mollusca > Cephalopoda > Oegopsida > Thysanoteuthidae > Thysanoteuthis > Thysanoteuthis major. Next base: position 17,043,122 of record OY735212.1, on the reverse strand, counting down.
TTCGTCATCACGGTGAATGGTCCTGTTATGGATGCCATTTCTATAATTGAAAGCGAAAAGTGGAGCAGTTTTGTTTGAACGTGTAACTTTAACATATACTGGGTTATAGAAGAATGGTTCCTCAGTGTTGTCTTGCTAGATTTGTGATAATACGTGTGCCTCCTGTATTGGGTGCATCAAGCCTGATGGCATGTAGAGTAAATGCTGGTATTTATTCAGAATTTTCATGTGACCAGTTGGATTTGATTCCAATAAACAGGACCACACCATACCTAATCAGATGTGCCGGTGGTTTTAATTCATCAAGCTCGGAATCGTCTATGTTAATGTAGGAAGACAATCTGTTGCTCGTGCCTCCTTGAGTGCGTGGTAGTTTTTCTCCGTTTTTTTGATTTGATATTACTCCTTTGACTATTTTTACCTTTTCTCCTGATTCCTGAACCTTTCTCTCTGTAAGTGGGGGTCTCCGAGGGTTTTTGCCTCAGATTGTTGCTTAGGTGTCTATTAGAGAATATATTTCTTCATTGTATAGCCAAATAGCCTGGAATGATAAAGTAAAAAATATCTCGATATATTCGTGAAAGAATGCATGGGAAATCCATCTGGAAATATCGAAATGATACTTTTTAACAGTAATTATTGAAACAAGCATTTTTGAATGGGAATTTGAAAATTCAATAAATGTAATTGAGCACCATGCATATCTATGTGTTAAAAGTGATTTCTTGTGGAATTTTTTATATTGAATTGTAGTTCCCACATTTATTATTACAACACATTTCATGGCCATTGCTTTGGAAAGATGTGCGCCAATGCCTAATTTCAGCTTCTAATGTGCAAAATTAAAGCCTTTGATAGCATCAATTGTTTAAACATGACGGCAAATGATCCCTGATGACCTTTGAATTACCTCCCAGGCCAACGTAGATGGCCCATGACCTCTGCTGCGAAAAGATGAACCCTTATGTCAAATATCAGATACCTAGATGGAAATTTCACTTCGGGTCAAGTCAGACGAACGTTAAGTTTAACATTATGATTACATCGTAAATAAAGCCTCACCTCTAAAAAATCACTCATCCTATGTCTTCCGTCGTACAAATATGTACTGATATGTCAAGTTTCACTCTCTTACGTGTAGAACTAAGGCCCAAGAGGTGTAAGAGACGTTTTTACTTATATATACACACACACAAACACACACACACACGCGCACACACACACACACACACACACACACACACACACACACACACACACATATATATATATATATATATATATATATATATATATTCAAGAGTCTGTTACATGCATCTGGTCGCTTCCCTGATGCAATAGAAAGAGTTCCCACAAGAGCCCTGGAGACGTTGGAATTCTGCCACAACTTTGCTGATCTGTTGGAGAGCTACCGTATTCGAAATAACTTCTGCGCTTCGAACTGTCACTGCTATCTATGTCCAGACATATGGATGCTTACTGCATTATTTTTAACTAAAAATCAAGTACATAGTCGAAAACTCAGGGTGCAGGCATTCACCCGGTTGGGAAAGAATTTCTTCTTCCCTTGAGTAACTAAACCATGGAATGTTCTTAGTTAAGAGACTATTTCCACCAAATCGATCAATGCAACCAAACACAGCTTAATGAAAGATATTGGAAACTCAAAGTTCGACTCTGAATTGCTGCATTACCATTGTTCCATCCATACCTGCCAGGGCAAGATTGTTTGGTGGGATTGAATATGGTTTCCTCACGCTATTCAACTGTCATTAATATCTATCTGAAGGTATTGAAGATAACCAGACACAGTTATTAGTCGAATTTTCTGATATTCTAACTGTATAGTGTTCTACCTATGTGATATATTAGCAAAGCGTTGGGTGAGGGGCATTGATAAGAAATTTACATTGTAGGAAATTTGATATTCGTTCGGTAAAATAATTACTTTTTTCATCATTAGGCTATTGATTCATTCATTCGTAAATATATATATATATATCTATTAATATCTATCTATCTATCTATCTATCTCTCTCTCTCTCTCTCTCTCTCTATATATATATATATATATATATATATATATATATATATATATATATAAATATATATATTTGATTAATTAATTTGGCTGCATATTTTCTGTAATACATCTTTCATTTAAAAAGATGACGGACTATCTTATTAATCTTTTCTTGCTTTCACCCAAGAGAACAGGTGTTTGGTTTCAACGTATAAAGATATATCCCGAAAAAGAAAGCGGTTTCGGCAGCGGTTTTGGCAGCAGTTTCTTCCATTTTCCATATCAGGTTGAAGTTGTATTGTTCAATTTCTCATTGATAGTGTTTCTTGTTTGGTATTTAATACATAATATTACCCTCAATTTCGATGTTTTCAGTTTGTTGTTTGTTTTTGCTGATTGCCGTTAGTGTTCCTGTAACGTCATTTGATTGCAAGTGAACATTAGAGAATTGTTTCCTCTTTTGGAGGAATTTACCAATCATCAAATGTATTCAAGTAATCAATATCTTATCCTTACACCCCATGAGATGACGTCACTGAAACACAAATAGCAGCCAATCAAAACAAAGGGCAAATTTTAAACGCAAGATATAAAGGTAAAATTAAATAAGATATACCATCACCATAAAACTGAACTGTATTATCCCTGTTTCTTCAATAAAGTCATGAAATCAAGTCTTTTAAACACTACTACTGAAAAAGTGTATTAATTTTACAAATCACAGTAAATCTATTAACGTTTGTGCCCTTTGCAAACAGAGTGGGATGTACTTTCTTAAATCGACTTGGTTGAGAATCTCAAGGCAATCCTTTTCATCGAATGATCATCTCTTCATAGGGTGACTACTTCTTTTCTTGTCACTATAAGTCCTGTAAATTTTGAAAATTTTTGAAAAATTTCTGTTTTTAGCAACACTATATTTTGCATTCTTATCTTTTGGGATATTCAGGGTAACCATTGTTATGTGATCTTAATTATTTGAGTGTGCTAGACCTAGCTGATGGAAGGGTTTTGCCCATTTTATTAGTCACAAAATGGCCACTTATATGCACAAAATTGACTATACAAAAGACAAAAAGCTGGCAATTTGATGCAATAATTGAGTGCTATAAAATATCTGATGCAATTCATTTTTTTCATTAATGGTCTTAACATTCAGGGAATCATTTGAAATATACATACATATATATACATATATATATATATATATATATATATATATATATATATATATATATATATATATATACGCACACACACACACACACACACACACATATATATATATATAGAGAGAGAGAGAGAGAGAGAAAAGAGATAGAGAGAAAGAGAGAGAAAACTATGCATAACTTTTAAAATCTATAACTTCTTTGTTTCAACATAACTATTTTTCTTAAAGAACGATTTCGCTGTCTTTCATGGCTGAAAAGATCCTCGTCTTGTTGACTTCGCTGTTTTGACAATCGACGCTAAGTGCTCTTTGTAAATCTGTTTACATTTTGCACCATTCATCAGTACTTGTTTTGAAAATGTGTTCAAATTCCAGAAGAGAGATAACTTTCGGTAAAGAAGCTCCTTTATTCTGCTGTTTCAAACCTATTCCGGGAAATTACATCTCATATCCATCTAATCCAATTATAACCCGTAACCCTATCTCTGATCATTACTTTCACCCTAATTCTAACCTTAACCGTAATCCTATATAAGATGTAATATGTTTGTGGATGCTCGAACGTAAATGTCAGGAACAGATTATCTACCTTTTTGAAAATTATCTGCCTGAGTTTATGAACCTATTCCAAACAATTACTCCATTCATGTGCCTATCCAATCACATAGTACGCACGAGTTGATCCTGACAGGAAAACAATCCCTTTCCATTACGCAACCTCCACCAACCATCTCCTTCAGGATGGTGTTATTTAGTTGCTACGTGATTGTTCTTCCTTTATACATGGCTTGCTGTATTCTGACCAAATAATTAGAAACTGTCTGTCAGAACTGTCAACATATCGAACATAAGTTTCTTCAGTTTTTAAGTGTTACTGACTGGCCAGTTGCCTACCGAATTCTCTCTCTCTCTCTCTCTCTCTCTCTCTATATATATATATATATATATATATATGTGTGTGTGTGTGTGTGTGTGTGTGTATGTGTGTGTGTGTGTATGTGAAGCTGCAGTAATGGAGCTACTCTTTCATATGTTTTGAAAAACAAATTTCTTATCTCATTGTACAGTAATAAAGAAAAATTCTTGTAGAATGATAAATCGAATCAAAACTGGATGTGTCTTCTTATGACTGAATGCATAATACAAAGAAATACAAGGATATCTCCCAATGCCAAACAAGGATGTTGTGTATTTATCTAGATAGAATGGTAGGAAAAATGAGCTTGAAACCTTCGCACCAACGTGATAATTTTCATTCAACAATGGAGATTTAGTCCATTTTACTTCCTGTCTGGCCTAATTCTCTTCCAATCTCAAGGCAGCTGTCAAGTTTATTGTTTGGTACAGGTTAATAAACTGGAGGCGTTCAAACTGGGTTGTCACTTGACTCTGATAGAATTCCAAGTGGATGGCAGTTTTTTTAGTACACAATTATATGTGTGAGTATGTATGTTTGTATGTGTTTGTACACATTTAAATAGTCGAAACCTGAGGGTCGTGTGAGAAAGGATTCTGTGCTTTGGTAAAATCAGATACGGTAATCAGCATTGATGGCCAACAAAGAGACAGACCCGCAAACTGAGAAGTATGCAACGAGCGCTTGAGAGAATCATGCTCAACCTTACATGGAGAGATCACAAAACAGCACAGTATATAAGGAAGAAAACAGATGTCCGTGACATCTTAGAAACTATTAAAAAACTCAAATGGCAATAGGCTGGCCATGTTGCAAGAATTGAAGACAACAGATGGACATCACGTCTCACAAAATGGATCCCCAGAGATAACATAAGAAACTGAGGCCAACAAAACACAAGATGGAGAGATGAACTAGATAGATTCAGGAAATAATGGCTCCACGACACCCATGATAGAGAATTGTGGTGAATCCTGGGGAAGGTCTATGTCAAACAACGGACGTTAAAAGACTGACGATGAAGTCTTACAAGGAAGAATAGTTACAAATTCGGTCTTTGAAAGGGAACCCGGTTGTTATGAAGGGATACGTTTTGTATGTCTTCTCAGAGTTCAGAAACATAGATACAATCAAGTTCTGACGGGGAAACAATGATCACGTGTTCAATGCTGTCAATTGAAATTAAGAATAATACTGGCTGGTTTGAAAAAGTCAAGAAATCTGCAGTTTGAAAAAGGGATCTTCTATGTAACCGACCACTTAGCAGTTTGCACAGTTTCGTTTCTCGTGCAAAAATTGCCCTGTTACTAAGTGGAAGGCTTGTAAAAAGGATTCACTTTTTGCACTGACTTGAGTTTAATGACCTAAGGAACAAAAGTGGGAAGGTTTACATAAAAAGATAACAAAGAATTCACTAATAAGAAAGGACAGGACAACCATAAGATCAAAAAAAGAAATCGTTCCTTTGTTTTATAATACGATAACTTCGAATGAGTTTATTCACGAATTTTTGTACATGCAAGGTGATGTTCTCTCCTCAGCAAAACTATGCACCAAAGACCAGACGCAAAAGTTATACCTAGTTCTGCTTCCTCATCGTCTTCTTCCTCCATCTTTAAATTTTTCGGACGTTTTGTTCCTCGTCTCGAACTCGACGAGCTCTGTATATCATGATGCAAAAAATAGACAATAAAGTTATATTTTGGTCTGAGGGCCTATTTCAAACAATTACGGTTGCCAAACATTCAATATCTACTGCTTCTTAAATATTACCTTTGTTCAAGAAGTGTGTACAGTAGGTACATGATATCCCAAAACGTTCTAATGATGTTTTCTGGAAAGCTGGCCCATGGGGCATGGAATAATTGATTATTTATTTTTGGAGCGGAACCAAAAATATTTCTCACATTTTCTCATCATAATGAGAGAGGGTTATGTTTTGACTTTTCGTCACAAAGACGTCATCATAACGGACGAATAGCGTGGTTGTACAATGGTTTTATATCTATAATGTTCATGGCTTTCTTTTTTTTCAATTCAGTTATCAAGGGTTGTAATAAAAATTGAAATAAAAGTTTCCTTGACAAAATGAAAAAAAATCAAACTTTGAACAATGTCGGGAAGCTGGTCCCGATAGTAAATTGTAGAGTGTTACACTCTAGCTCGATGATGAAAATTGTAGACAGATACACCGAAATATTAAATCGATTATATTGTTTTCCCATCTTGGATGATGAAGTGAAACTTTACAATTGAGCCCACCCTCCTTTCATCATGTGGCTATCGGTAAAATAGTTGGGCAGGTAGGACTCTCTACTCTTGGGAAGACAACCCGTTGCAGAGAAGGACAATTCTGATTCAAAATCAGAGATTAATGCCTAATTTTCCGTCAGATCCTGCAGCCAACTGATTCCAGACACATCGCCCTGTGTCATCCTTTAAACAACTCCAGCAAAAAAGGAATTTGGACAACTGGGCATCCAAAGATCTACATATTCTTTGCCCCGGTATCTAACCTGGAGATAGTGTTCCATCGTCCGTGAAGACAGAACGGAGGCCATCCTACTTTTTATTACCTCCCTTGATGATTTAGGGTTGAATGCATTAAAGACGTTACAAGTTAAGAAAACTGATTGCATTGACAGATTTATGCACTCTCTAGGGGGTTTTCAGTCGTCCGAAAAAATGTCCAAAACATCCACATCCCTCGAAAACATCTATTCCTTCCTGCCTCTATCGGCTTATCTGTATACCATAATGTCCACAATCGAAGCAACACATGAAACATTAATTTAATTGGACACTTTCAAATGGCATCTGGATAATACGTAAAAAAACCTTGTCAATACTTTGGGATTGGTTTGTAAACTCAAGGTGTCAAAATGTTAAAAGCAAGATCACTTTACACATTGTAGACTCTCATTTATACAGCTGCTCGTAATTTACACATTTTGTTCAAGTTTGTCCGAATCTATCAAATCTAGGATTAGAGTTAGGGTTAGAATTGGGGTGATAATAATATCGACGCTAATCTCTTTTTCATTATTTGCAGCGGCTCTACTGGTAATATCCCCCTTTCGAAATTTGAACGTCTTGAGTTTGTAACTTACTAAGGAATAGGCCGAACATAATACAAATTCTCTCTGGAGGTCGTTTGCACCAGGAAACAGATCAATGTGAATAATAGACTACTCCATGTAACACTTGAGATTACCAGCTGTGGTTTATGCAAATTTTCATAAGCACGATAGACGGGTAGGGGAATGAGAGGGATATTGAGAATGAGTGTTAACAGTTGTCATGTCTCAGCTCTTAAAACAAGGCAATGTCTGGAGAGAGGATTAATGGACGGATTAAAACCTAATCCGATTTATTGAGTTCTTTTACTGATTTAATTTTCATCGATTCTGGCCGCCATTTGCCAGATTTGTGCATCGATTCAAAACCGAAGAATTTCACTTTTTTTTTCTCTCTGTTTTCTATCTGCTCTTTCTACTTGTCTTCAGTTGAACACACTTCATATTGTGAAGTGTGTACAGGTGTACAATTCTGTTTGGATAGTGAAATGGTTTGCATGTCTGCCTTATATGTGAAGGGTTCCATGTTCGAACCCCAGTAAGAGCGAAGAGTGTAAAAAACTCATGATGTGGACAAATTTCCCTGTGCATCCAGCAGCTAATTGAGTGCACTCATGCTTGAACTCTCGTTGTGTATACATAATTTTTTGCTGGGCGCCGGTACTCCAATACAAACAAATGCCGAGTCTGCCGAGTCTGCACTAGAGTGGTTGGTAAACGTCGTAAGATGCCGTTGTAGTATATCCTCAAAGAACATATGTAGAACAACAGCCTCGTGCAGAAAAAAAAAATCAAGTGTGAGCCTGCTTTCAGCGATTGTTGTGGCGAATTATGTTCAAACACAGCCGCAGAAACTCTTTTTGAAGATGGTTTTGATGATTGCGACGCCGACGGTTTTGACTTTGACATAAATGTTTCTGAGTGATTCGATTGAAGATTCACTCCGAGGTATAGCATTGAAATATTTCGAACTATCTTATATTAGACGGCAGCCTCGCACCTCTTAGGATTCTTAACGTACTCTTTTTACCGTTTGAATAATACCAATTTTTGCATACACACTCCAAGGCACCAACACTAGAACTAACAAATAACACATTTTTCTTTTCTTTTTGTGTTCTTTGGAAATGTAATGAAGAGAATGGGTAAGGTAAGTGTCGACGGAGCATAGACAGTATCCGATGTGGCCCTACAATATGGTCAAATGATATGGTCCCAAACATGCTTTTATGCTCAGAGAAGCGAAACGATGCGTAAATACCACAGCAAAGAGAGTGGTAGATAAATCATTGAAGAATTTTCACGAAAATTGCTGACATCGGCACAAATACGTTGTTTTGATCATTCAATTATCATTCAGAAGCAGACACTTCTCTCAGAAGTACTTAGGAGGATGTTAGCTTTGTTCACACTCCAAAAAGCCAAGATGAATTTTCAAAAATGGGACCCCAGGGCATTGTCCCCAAAAGTTATAAAAACAGTGAATTTTATTCTTGAAACCTTCCATGTTGTAACACTAATAACCCATAAGGAAGGATCTACATATGTTAGTCTACGTAGGATACACTTTCAGGCGTTGCCAAATATGTTTTTCGAATTCATTCTGTCTTCATTCCTATTTTGTCCAGATTATTATCATTTATTGATGTTGCTGATACCGCTTTTGGTAACGGCTTCCCATTTAACGTGTGCAAAAGTTTCCAGCAAATTGCAATCTTTTCAAATTGAACAACCGTAACCACTGAAGGCAGCAAAGAATGTGGGAAACTTATTATATTTGTGTGTGTGTGTGTGTGTGTGTGTATACTTGTTTGTGTGTTTCAGGCAATACCGTTTTGTCTACAGACTTGAAAATTGGCATTAGTCCTCCACTAAAGCCTTTGTACAAGTCTTTTATTTTAATTTTTAGAATAAAAAACCCTGCTCCTTTTTTTTTACCTTCTTCAGGTTATATTTTGGCGGGTTTATTGATAACATCTATATTATCTAGAGAGTGATTTTTTAAAATCTTCTTTTGGATCTTTCCAAGTCGAAAAATTCATAAATTGAATCTATTCTGATATTATTCATTCTGCAATGGAATTATTTTTGCATGATTTCAGATTTAGACGCTACGGCTGTTCAAATATTGACTTTGATGACAAGTTGTATTCATTTTTTATTCACCTTCGTTTTCATCAGTAATCAACAAAGACACACTTTCAACTTTTCCAACTCATCAATATTTTTTCATTCAGATCTTTTATAAATACACTCTTTCAATTATTATTTCACTATTTCATACTTGACACTTTGTTTAGTTAATTTTGAATGCATATTTTGTTTTGTTTTTTCTCTTTCTCTATTCATTTTTCATTTCTTTTCCCTTTCTTCCTTTCATTCTTTCTCCAATTCCTTCATTCTGTTTTTATTCATTTTCTCTTTCTCTTTTTTTCAAATTTTGTTCATTTTTTCCTCCCTTGTTCTTCTCCTTTTTCTTTTTTTTCGTTTTTTTTCTGTTTATTCTTTCTTTATTTGATTGTACCCTTGATTCTATCTTTCTTTTATTCTCAGCTATCATTTGATGTCACGTTACTTCATTTCAATTTGTTTCTTTTCTCTCTGTCTGTCTGTATGTCTGTCTATCTGTCTGTCTGTCTCTCTCTCTCTCTATCTCTGCCGTTATGTGTCTCTTTGTCTCTCTATCAGTGCCTCTGTGTCTGTCTCATTCACTCTCATTTATTTACTTTTTCAGCATAGTTATAAAGGGATACCTTCAATAGCACAATTTCGATTAGTGTGTGTTTTGATGCGGTCCGCTTAAAATATTGCTGTACGAATTAACGTGACTTAGCATAAACCCAGAAAGAAACACATTGAATTATAATAAGACCTTGAACCATGCAGTTTTGAATAGCACGGGAAATTCTGGATTGGATTAATCGCAATAATCAAGATGTACCCAACAATACGTTGTTTTATCTCCATTTATTTCTTGCTTTCAGTCTTCCACCGTGAACTCTCTGTTTTTTTGTCATCCTCTACCCTCGTTCTTCATATCGTCTTTTTTCTCCCTTACGCTTTTGTCAGTATCTTCAATAACAAGAATAACTCATGACATCTTAGTTCCTTCCTTGACACGCTTGAAATAAAAATAAAAATTGTCAAAGACAGGAGCAGCCATTGCTGTCGGGATTAATCCTCAACTAGAAATAGAAAACATTTGTTGTCTACAGAACAAAACTCTTAGGTTGATCCTCACGATTTCGTGAGGCAGGTATTCTTTCCAATGAACTCATTCCTCTCATACACCCACGTTTATCTCCTCTTAGATTAAAACAGACGACAACAGAAAAGAAATGTATAAAGGATGTGGATGTTAGTGATATTCAGGCAATGGTATTGGGACAATGGTATCAGCCCCCAGATTAACTGCCCCAGGATAACAGCCCCTCAAATAAATGACCCACAAGAAATACCCCCAGAACAATTTCCCTGTGTAATCAAATACTTGGCCTAGTAATCATTTCAGTTGTATAGTTGTTTGCAACTGGACAAATTATCCAGGGAACAATTGCCCTAGCACCCTATCCGCTGATAGAAAAAATCTTATTTGAAAAGAAGTGCATGAACACCAAAGTGTGGGCATTACCGACAATGTGGCGATATTTGTTACAAAACCAGTTTTCTCCGCTGAGAGTTTAAACATTAAGATGACCGAACTAATAACCTGATCGAAGTAAGTAAATATCCTGCATGGAAGACAATTACACCAAATCAACTGAATGAAAGACACCCAACTCGTACTAGCGATGTTCAATATGCGAGACATTCGACGGCTAGATACATAAAACACACTAATCTAAGCCTTACAAGAGTATCGATTAGACGTAATATAATTATTATCAATTTTTGCTACGATTTTCACATTTTTGCCTTTCATTGCAAGTAAACTCAGGCCAGTTTCCCTCCAGTACTCGGTAAGTACATTAACCTGAATTCTTTATTCTGATCCGCCTTGGTAATTTGCTTACTCGGGAACCGGTCTTAGTGTACTTGCGGCAAAAAGTAACGGAAATTGAAATGGAGGTAAATAGTAACAAAAAGTGTCGATGATGATTCACAGTGCCTCATTCAACAGAATAAATAAATAGACATAATATGACTACAAGAAACAAAACTCCGAATCAAAATCGATAGCAAAGGGTCGGCAACATTACAAGAGGTGGGGAGAATCGTCTTCTGTTGATGACGATGAGGGACTCCACTAACTCACAGTTCCCCAGGGTTTTTGAACTGACCAAATGGTTGGAAACATTTCCAACCTTCAATGCTCAATGGGACATGCATGCAGAAAGTATGAATAACGATAATAGTGTCTGCTTCTGCAAGTTGAATATGATATTGCCCTTTGGAGATTTGAGTTTACGACATTTAGCGGTCACAGGTCTTGTTACTCACACGATGGAAACCAACAGCGACCAAGTTACATCAAAGTCACTAGACCAGTTCACAAAAATATGCAACATAGCTGGATACTTTCGACCTATTATAATCCTGTCTCGTAAACCATTATTTCTGTTCTGAGTATCTTCCAGGCAGTGGTTTAACATACAAAGCTTCATATAGTAAAATGATTGTAAAATATTTTTATTTATAAATTAACTCTTGTGTCCTTGGGGTTTTATAAGTTAATGGTTTCATTTTGTGATGGGTCCGATTGGAACATCCACTTATACCATGAACAGTGTGATTTTATTGGTTCTCTGTCCGTAATTATGGAGTCTTCTACTTGATGTTAACAACTTTGTGGATGAAAAAAAAAAGAAAAATCTCCTACATACAATTTTAAACGATAGACCATTTCATTGTAATAAGTGTCTTTTCTAAAATCAAATCATCGAATTGAAATAGAAGCATCCCCCGACACCTTTCTCTCTCCTCCACAAACCACACCCTTGTATCTCCCATGACTACAAACTCTTAGGATGCAGCCTTGCAAAACATTTTAACCCTTATTTGGGTCGGGAAACACTCAAATTTTTTACCACATAAATTAATCGGAATTGGTGAATCTCTTTACGCTAAATGCTTACGAAAGGCTTTCATAAGAATACTCCTTTCGAATTGCAAGGAATACTTGTAAATCCGTAAATTCTTTTCGTGAGGAATCACGAGAATCAAATACTAAATCTTTTAATGGTTTGCACCATCCATTGATTTCAAGAATGTTCCTCACTGGAAAGGAAAAAACATCTATACAGAATGATCTCTTCGTTTTTACTTAAACGACATAAAATGTGAGTGGGGGAAAAAGTTTGGACCATCCTATCGTTCTTTGCAGTAAAACTGCTACACTTGTGTGTTTAAATAGCAAGACAATAATTCAATCTCTTATAAACACGAACGAGTTATTGCGAGGCGAAAGGATACGTTAGAATCGCCCTGGGGAGAAAAAAAAAAGAAGCAAAATGGCCGTATAGAAAGCTTAAGGAGTTCTGAGTCCTTTCAGTTGAACGAGATTGAAGCATCTAATCAAACGATGGCAATGCGAAAAGGACAAAAATGAATGAATGATGGCAACTATCGACAAGTATTGACACGAGTGGTTAGCACGTCTGAGTGGAGAAGCCGACAGACGGGGTGAAGAAGAGGTTAGGGGGAACAAATCGATATAGGCCGTATTGAGAAGCGTCTCGAATGAAAAGAAGAGTGGGGAAGACCTGGTCGCCTTTTTGCCCCTGTCCCCGAGGATGGCCATTCTAATCGACACGCGCGCCACCTTGTGGTTAGGACCATGCCGGAGAAAGTGAACGATAGTCGTGAACAAACAAATAGACAGAAAGGCCAGGGCGGGGACGAAATTATATTGGCAAACAAAACAAAATAAAATGGACTCTAAAGGTCATTATTAAAGGGAATTATGTCAGCTAACAACGTTTGGAAATGTATATGCGCACATGTACATGAATGAATAAAAAAAACGAGCTTTATGATAGATTTCCATATAACTATATTTAAACCTCCATACTCAAAAAGAGTGATGATTTGCAAAAAGTATAGTAGGTCTATGAAAAACCTTGTTGAGCTTTGGAAATATATAAATACACCCACACACACACAAATATATATATATATATATATATATATATATATATATATATATATATATATATATATATAAAATTATCGAATGTGTTTAACAATATATATATTTATGATGGTATTGTTAAACTTTATCGACAATTTTTGTCAGTTTTCATTGTTGGCGATGGGTTGTCTAATCACTGGCTCACAAGGGTGCAAGAACTGTCCACAATTGGAACTGGTTTCCTTCAAGCATTTCTGCCCAACATTAGCCATTATCGAAAGGTGGTGTGTGATTCTATTTTGAAACAACTTTAAATGCCGGTATACACATGAATGGGTTTAAGTAGTTTTTATATTAGTCTCGGGTATATGGTTTCCCGCTAAAAGCACTCTAAAATGCTTCACTAAATGTGTGTGATTTTGTTTATAGTAGGCTGCATGGTTTCAATAGATTGTTTCCAAGGTTTGGAGTTTCTTTGAAAGATGCAATCTACAAGAATACTACTTTAACCCAGTCATTGCCAGTTTCTAGTCCGGCTGCAACCAGGATTTTTTCTTACGAAGTTTTACGACCAGCCCCTTGACAGGATGCAGGTTCACCGAAGAGATACTTGCACATAGCTTAGAATGTATTCGATTAGCCGCTTATCCAACTTTCGACACTATTCGTTCCAACCAGGGAATTTCTGCGTGTGACTTGCTAATCCTTACACTGTTCGAGCGGCGTGCCGAGTGATACAATGTTCATTTATTTATCCTGCGTCCCTAATTACAGATGACCCTTGCTATTTGCAGGTTTTCCATTTGCTGTTCTGATAATTCGCAGGTTCAGTCTTGAATAATTCAATCGGATTTTTTTGGTCGGGGTACTTAAAGCATACAGTTAAAAACTACTTCTGAGGTGATTCGCTAGACAGTAGAAAAGAACAAAAGGTTTTGGAAAATTTACAAAGTCGCAAATGCATTTTAATGATATCTTGGTTATTTATCTATCTATTTGGATGAAATAAATCCGGTTGAAACCTTATTGTGATTGAAAACTTGAACTTGTCCAATGGTTTCACTTGCAAACAGGTTACTCTAACGGTATGTCAGACGTCAATTCTTCTCCAATCTGCTGTGCTGTAAACTAATCATTTTATTCATTTTTTAAGAAAAAGGATTATAAATCAGTATAACCATTTTCTTTATAGTATATTGCTGCTATTCATAGTCATTTTTATGTGTTTTGTTTTATCTTCTCTCAGACCATATACATACATACATATATATATATATATATATATATATATATATGAATATATATATATATGAATATATATATATATATATATATATATATATATATATATATATATATATATATATATATATAAGCAAAATAAATGTCAACACAAATGTAGTCAGTGGCATAATTAGGACGTTAATTTTTAATCGTATCTGCATCTTAGGTTTATGAAAATTATGGTTTTCGTTAATAAATAGTATATTATCTTTTCTAGCATCTACTGTGAATTTTTTTTAACGATTGTTTAAAACGTATTGCAATAATTAAAGATCTTCTCAGAAAGATTAATTTCGCGGCAAGAAAATAAAATATAGTTTGTGTGATGAAGGAAAATACTTATGCGTACCCGGGGAACATTTTTAAGCAGATTAAGGCAGTTTTCATGTCCTTGAATAAAATAAGTCAAAATTTAAAAAAATTTCTCTACGCTTTACTGTATTCATCATTTATTCATCAGCATATTCACTATTCGAGAATGGTAAAGTGTTTCATTATTGTTTATGGTGAAGGATTCATGCGTCTTAACGACCGAAAAGGCTGGAGGGGGTGGGGACACCGACAATTTTTTTTCTGATTTTCGTATTCATGGCTACTTGGCGCCCCAAAACGCTGCAAATAGCCAAGTATTTTGTCAGTGCCTTTGCAGTCAGTTTTGAAGTAATATATTCAACGTGAGTTTCAGCATGGAACATGTTATTGTTGAGGTTGAGGCATTTAATGAATCCAAAAAAATATAGAAGGGACTGCGCCGCTTATTCACCATTTTGGCATACATGTTTGGATTTTGTGTCTTGCGTAAAAGTCGATTCTCAGTATATGGTAAATTCTACAAGCATGACCTTCTTATCATTGACATCAAATTTAGTAGAAAACATTGATTCCACGTGTATTTCTTTTCTCATTCTTTCATTGCTTTTATTTTTCCGTTTAATTTTTCGGTTATATTTCTCCATCAACTATCCCTTCCTCTGGTCAATCAGTTTCTTCTTCTTCTTCTTCTTCTTCTTCTTCTTCTTCTTCTTCTTCTTCTTCTTCTTCTTTTACTCTTTTCTTCTTTCTCTTCTTTTTCATCATCTTATTCTTTTATTTTCGTCTTCGTCTTTCCTTTCCTCTTGTTGCCGTTGTTGTTTGTTGTTGTCAACCGTTCATTCCTCTGATCATTCAGTTTCTTCTTCTTCTTCTTTCTCATCATCATCATCATCATTATTATTATTATTATTATTATTATTATTATTATTATTATTATTATTATTAATTTTCTTGTTCTTTTTGTTTTTGTCACTCTTGGTCTTCTCGTTCCTCTTCTCTTCCTTACAGTTACCGCGATCAAATTCAGAAGTAGGGCTGCAGTTTCACCCTACAGCACACTGGCTTGTTGCTTCCACGGAATCCATTCCAATCTCCCTTCATATCTTCTTGTTCTTGTTCTTGTTCTTCTTCCTTTTCTTCTTCTTCTTCTTCCTCTGATTCATTCTTCCCCCCAAACCTGCCCTTCCCACTCTGTTTATTCATGAATTCGATCTGTTTTCGATCTGTTCTTCCAATATGATCAAGTGGATGAACTGATAGAAGGTTAAAGCAGCGGCCGTGAATGATAGGACGAAGACAAATAGTCGACTAAAGAGATATCGATTTTGTTTTTGTCAGAGATCGGCCCTAACCAGGGCCAAGATTATTCCCAACCCTAAGCTCGTATGTAAAGAGAGTCCTTTGTCTATTGCCGCCCAGTTCCCTGCTTTGTCTGCCAGGCGGGACCAGCTGCCGACGAACATATAACGAGAGAAGGGAGTTCCTTAGACAAAGTGAATCTATATCAGTATTCTGCCTGTTCTTACCTGCATTCAAATATTACGTTTACAGTCGTAAGATAAGGGAAAAGTTAGGTAGTTCAATATGAGAGATGGAAGAACAGAGAGTTAGGTAGTTCGATAAGAGGATAAGAGAGTAGAAGGCAGAAAATACTGTTGGTTTGGATTCTAAAAAGTAAAGAAAAGAGGAAGTACAAAAATATTTAGGCTAGAAGTAAGAAGTTAGGGAGGAAGAGGTAGTTAGATAAATTGGTCCAGACAGAGTGGAAAATTGAACAATAAAAAAAAAAGGGCTGCTGCAGGAATCGATCCTGCGACCAACAGAGAGCTACTGCGATGTTACAGTACTCTTTCCACTGAGGTAAACAGCCCAGCAGTAAGATGAGGGCCCAAATAACTGTGGAATTCCCATTTTGTTCATTCATTGTCCATATTTGCTCATTATTTCTCAACACAGACATTTTATATATATTCATATATATATATATATATATTCATATATATATATATATATATATATATATATATATATATATATATATATATATATATATATATATATATATATATATATATATATATATATATATATAAATTGTTTATTTCGTCAACATTTTAGGAGCGGATCATTAAAGACCTATAGTAATGATTCTATTTTGAATCAATTTGGCTGGCTGCCCAGCTCTTAATTGATTACCCCCAACATAACATGCTACAAAAGCCTGACATGTTCTATTTATAAATACCAATTTTCCCCCCAGCAGCTATCCTTAGTTTGTGGCTTTAGTTTTCATGTCAGGGGCTAAAAGGACCCTAAGCATGGTTTTTCAGTCACGTTTAGTTTAGTAAAATTTGAATTAAGACCAGTAAATTACATATTGAAATAGTCTATTGATGTTAAAATTTAAAAGGTTGGTAACACTAAATCATGACATACTCAAAATTAAGACTTGAAAGTACTAAGAGATCTAAAATGACTTATGTGAGTAAGAAACATTCATACAAAGTGTAATAAGAGACAGAAAAAGACTAACATTGGGTGAGGTACTTGTTTACCTGGAATCTAAAAATGATATTTGAAATTGTATTTGAACTGACATCCTGCTGTTACACGGAAAATAAGTCAATTATCTTCAGCAGCATGAATAGAATAAACATTTAAAGAAAGATTGGGCTACTGTAAAGGCCACTTCATATAAAATAACCCATTCATAAATATCATATCGAATTATATATCCATTTTAATAGTATATTCATCCATGTTAAAAATAAACAGTGCAGACATGGACAGTAATTGAAAAAAATAAGAAGAGTGGGTATAAAGCAGTTATTTGGACCTCCACGTTCGGTCAGGCTATTTAGCTAAATGATTAAGAGTGAAAATAAGTTGAAGAGATTTTGATTCCTGCTATTCCATTTTCCTTTATTTCTTATTCAATTTACGCTGTCTAAGCCCGATAAATCATTCACAAATGATGACAGGAGTTAATTTCAAATAGGTTTTTAAATAATAAAACACATTCATGAAAATTATGTCCGGTCATATATCTATTCCTTGATATATGTACATATATGGAAAAAGAAACCATGGGGGAAAATCCAAAAAAGATTCCAGCAACACTAGGTTTTCCTAATTCATTTTTTGCGAATACGTATAGTGGTAAAATATAATTTTTTTTAGATGCTTGAGGAGAAAATATTGAAACAAAAAGAGATATGCCTTCAACCAAAAGAGGTCTCAGTTTGGTACAGATGAGTGCTTCATAAACTTCCACTTTTTACCTTATTTCGAGTTTTACCGTAACATGTGCACTCTTCCTCTTTTTCTTTCTCACTCCCCTTCAAAAATACACACCATAAGTAAAGAACGACCCCAAGGGCTGTAAATGAAAATAAGTCACTAATTCAATATACATTGGGCGTAAAAAAGTAACTTTAAAAATCCTACTCAAAACAACCGTCGCCAGAGGTAGTCAAAAAACAAACAACGGCCAAGTTTTCCCGAGTACAAAAATTGGAGGAACGACTACTTCAAATAATATAAGATGGGAATCATACAGCAATCAGAAAATAAAACAATTTGGAAAGATCAGCCAATACTTCCCAACAAGAAACAAAATGAGATTGTGAAAATGACTTAAAATCTCATCAAGCACTAAAGATAAATTTGATTACCCATTAAAAGTTAAAAATATGCATTCAGTTGCATTTTATATATTTTATTTGCAAAATTGAAGTGCATCCAGTTTGAAGAGGCCATGGATTGAAATCAGCTATGACATGGGAAGAGCATAACATATTTTACAAAAAATTTTTTTCAACTATCTCAAAATACTTGATAAATCCTACATATTAAAAAAACACACCACAATATGTTTAAAACATATTTCGAAATGATGAAGAAAGTTTGATAAGGAAGGAAAGTAAATATTGTTGCATTTACTTTAATGAAATCAGCAGAAAGTAAGTGAATTTTAAATTTGAAGAAAAAAAGAACTTTTTGATCCACTTGCATACTTCGTCAAATATCGCATGACTTTTGCATCGAATATATGTATCTTTATTCAAAAATTCAGTTTTGCAGATTCAGGAGTCAGGCCAAAATACAAGCAAAAAGACAGACCTACTCACAAACACATATATATATATAATTATATATATATATATATATATATATATATATATATATATATATATATATATATATATATAGATAGATAGATAGATACATAGATAGATATATATATATATATATAGATATATATATATATATATATATATAGATATATAATAATATATATGTATATATATATATATATATTTATATATATATATAATCATATATATATATATATATATATATATATATATATATATATATATATATATATATATATATATATATATATTGTTTAATCTGCAGTTGTGGATTTACAGTTGCATGGACATTTATATATTCGTCAGAAATCCCCAGGACTATTATCTATGCTATTTACAATATATTGCACACTAATAAGTCCAATAATTAAAAATAGCTGGTTGTTCGTTCTTGTTTGAAGGCAGTTTAACGAAAGCAATTTCATGCCCAGATTGTTTTACTCCTGGACACAAAGAAGCCTATCGAGCAACGTTTCCTTCCCACTATCCTCCATCATATATTTTTTGATAGGTATATGTGGTTTATATATATATATATATATGTATATATATATATATATATATATATATATATATATATATATATATGTGTGTGTGTGTGTGTGTGTGTGTGTGTGTGTGTGTGTGTGTGTGTAGTTATATTTTGTGAACTATGATTTAATTTACTTGTTCTTCTTTTCATTTCTTCCTTTACTTCTTCTATTTCTTCTTTTCCGTCTTTCTTCTTCTTTTTGTTTTTCTCGCTTCACTTTTCTTCATCTTTATATTCATATTCTTTTTCTTCTTCTTTTGCTTTCTTCTTCTTCTTCTTTTGCTTTCTTCATCTTCTTCTTCTTCTTTTTTTACTTTTACTTTTTCCCATTCCTTCATTTTTCTCTCTCCTTCTTTAACCCCTTCTATCTTTTATCTCTGTTTTTGTTCGCTTTTTTCCTGTTTCTCCTGCTTTCCAGACTGATCTACTCAACCCCTCATCCCCACCCTTTTTGTGCTCACCAAATCACATCCCAAACATCGGGGAGGAAATTCCAATCACTCCAAACACCGACGTACGCATCAGCTTGTTATTCATACAAATTAAGTCTTCAAGATAGACAGACTCGGGCAAAGATTCCCACCCTCAGTCAGTCACACCACACATCTAATGAGTTGATTAGTTATCCCGTCGAAATTGATCGAAGGATATGTTTCTGCTTCTCTTCACAGCAAAGCAAGAACGACACAAAAAGACAGAGAGAAGGATGAAAAAGAAGAAAACAAGAAAACGGGAAATTATACCGAAAAAGGAAGATGCAAGACATGTATATATATATATATATATATATATATATATATATATATATATATATATATATATATATATATATATATACATATATTGATATTCATATTCATATATACATACATACATACACACACACATATATATATATATATATATATATGTATGTATAGTCACGTATATGTACTCACATATATTCATGCATATACATATACATAAATATATATTGATATACACGCTTATATATTTCTTCATATATGTATGTAAAAGTATATACATATATGTATACACACAATATATATATATATATATATATATATATATATATATATATATATATATATATATATATATATATATATATATATATATATATATATATAGAAAGAGAGAGAGAGTGACGGACGGGCGCACAGACAAAGGAAAGGACAGAGAGAGGAAGAGAGCAATAGAAGTGAAGTCGTTGAATAGACGGGATAATATAGGTTATTGGCGAGATAATTTTGGATTTAAGAAGGTATAAAGAAAGAAAGCTGAAGAGGAAAAAGACGAAAAGAAAAAAAAGGAATTAGTTCAGTTGTGCTCAGAAATACTGGCGACCAAAAATGATCAGATATTTACAGATTAAGATATTGGGTTCAATCTACCATGAGGGCAATTAGACGTCAATTTAGTATTTCCAAGATTTAGCCGCGAAATATAGATGAGATTACTCAGGCATGCTCGTTTCCTGAAACTACAAAAATGTATGTCTGTGTGTTTAAAGCCTAGAAATTCACATGCCTTGAATAAGCGCTTGCAAAAATCAATGTGATTTGATTGTTTCGTTCAAAGTTGCTAAAAGCGCTCCATCTAAATTGGAACGACTGTAAATGAAATCAACGCAAGGATTGTAATTGGAATTTATTAGAGGAGGCATTGTCAATTACTATTAATTTTTTTACTTGAATTTCTAAAAAAAATTATTTAAGATAACTTGCCGCTTTTTTTTAGCTGGATGGTGGGAGGCGATTACGAGTTGAGTTTACAGAAAAATGATCGAGTGTTAACCAAAGTGAATTTACGCGAGTTATTTATTGCAAGCCACGACGAAATTAAGACGTCTGGTTTTATTCGAAAACAATGAAAAAGACGAAAAAAAAATTGAAGCAGTATTTTATGATAAAATAACCCATAAACATTTGCCAAAACCTTAACAACTCATCTCCTAACCAAATCTCGTTATATCGCCATTAATCTCGGAAATTCGCGTTTATTCGGTATTTAAGATCACCAGAGAAGCCACAGTGTCCAATATGGCGTTCATTTCTCGTCTGGTTGTTACAATTTAGAGAAGGAATGAACGGGAAGAAATAAAATAATACTTGCAGCAAACAAGACAGGGAATGTGAAATTATACGCTTTTCACCGTTTTTTTATTTTTATTTTTCATATCTCCAAAGTGGTATTTATGAGCATATTCTCAAGATGTGTTTTCTTCCGCTTGTTCACCTTATATGTTTACTTTTAGAATTTTTTTATTTTTAATATCACGTTGTAATGTTCATCATTTCCCCTTAAGAGCAGATGTATTCTTCTTCAGATCCATATATATATATATATATATATATATATACATATATATATATATATATATATATATATATATATATATATATATATATATATATATATATATATACACATATATATGTGTGTGTGTGTGTCTGTGTATCTGTGCGTCTCTGTGTTTCAGTAGTGTTCCTGTGCATGTGTGTTTGAGTGTATGCTGTGTTTTTTCTGTAAGGGACAAGTAAAATTTAAGAAAAAGAAACATTTGTTGGAGATTATTTGATATTTGATACTTCTGGATATTTTGTTACGAGGGTTTATATTAATTGTTCGATTTCTCATCTCACAAATATGACATCTCTGACAAGTTTCAATGAAGTTATCAACTAAGAAATGTTACTTTTCCGCACGTTTTACTCTACAATTACATTTATTGGACCCTTCCTGTGAAATACCAGTACCTTCCTATTTCTAGATATAAATATGTGTGAGTGTATAAAGACTAAACATTACAGAACGAGTACACCAGGGGTAAAACACCGTATAAAACCGCGGGGACCTTCAATGTCCTTTGAAAACAGGGGACCAATCTTACAAACCCATCTACTAGGCATTGTGAACTCCTGTTTCCCAAATACAAATAAGAAAATATCATTGGATGATTTTTTTTTTTATAATAGTGGATCACTCAAACAATGGACCCGTTTGAAATTCCCTCTGTTCCATTATGTAATCCGTTCACTTCCGATGAGCGTCTTTCACGAAACATTTTTTCATGTGGTCTGGAGTTCTTTTGTGATCTAATCAAATTATGAACTTATTCTCTGTTTACTTGTCGCTGAATGAGCGCTTTTGCACATTTCTCATATGGCTGTTGCTAACTCACCTAATTGGTTAATTTGCCCTTCTTTAATGACATAACGATTACGCCTTAGATTGCATCATAAAAAAAACATTTATGACTTTATGCCAGATTATGCATTAAAACGCTTCAAGTTGATTTGGGATACTCGAATTATTAAAAACTCAAATTACCAAATAAAATAACTTAAGGCTTCAAAGTGTCGATCCATACTTAATTAACCCTTTCATTTTAGACAGGTATATGCAAATTCATTGATTGTTTGTTTGTTGTCTAACCATATGATGAGCATGTACGCAAATTTATTGTCTGCTTGTTTGTCAGCACTCAAATGGGATTTGCTGATTGGTTAATGTTCCTGCCTGCGTTTCTTTTTTAATCTGAGGCGAATTTGTCAAATTACTCGTGCAAAAAATTCTGTTTTTCGAAAGAATATACTTACAGAATTTTAAAATTCATCAATTTTAATGTATATGAACTCTTCAAAAACAAAATGATCCATCAAGTTTGCGCTTATGAAAGAAAATGTTGAAATATTTGATCATTGATTTTTTTTCCTTTTTTCTTTGTTTTCAAAACTATGGACCTGAATTATTTGAGTGATTCTGTCCATTATAATACTTCTTCCACTTCTTTTGTTTTGTTTTTGTTTTACTGTTTCTCGGCATTTCTGTTTGCTGTTAGGTATTTTATTTCTTATAAATCAAGTTGATATTCAATTTCTTCAAATTTAAATTCTTGAGACAAATCCAGCAGTCAAGTAAAACGACTTTAATTGAGGATATAATTTTATCATCTTATAAAAAATGTACTCGTAGCTGAAGTTCGTCTTGGTTTACAGTTTCAAATTACAAACTATCATGTACCCGTCAAAAAGATGGGATAATTTACAGATGGACTCAATTATTCCAATTCATAATTACTTATAAAGACCTAACTCAATTGATGTTGTTTTAAAGGTGCTCAGTACATACTGACTCCGCGACACCCGTAATAATGATCCTGAGAAGGGTATATGTCCAAAGACGGACGTTAAAAGACTGATGATGATGAGTACATACTAAGTCACGTATACTAACTTTAAAAAGGATTTTAATGCAAACCCAAAATTGTATCAAAAGAAATTCACCGCAGACGAAATATGATTAAGAAATAGATGAAACCGTCCTGTTGTCTAAGACAACAGAAAGAAAAAAATGTACCAAAAATATATGTTGAAAGAAACATTGCTGCAAAAAATTATCTAATTCTAAGGCGAGAAGAATATATGGCTGTATTTTAAATATTGTTAGATATCTTATAAATTAAAGAAAAATAAACTATAACAAAATATAAAAAATATATCATTAAGAATTCCTTATGATATGATATGAGTATTTTTTTACTTTTACTTTAGGAAAAGTGTAACAAATAAAGAGAAAATGCATTTTATGAAATTATTTTTATAATTGTTTTCAACTGTAAATAAACGATTCATAGATGTGCAAAGTACAAATAAAATCTTATCTCAATGTTTTAAATGAAAAGAAAGAAAACCAGCGTAAATGTTGTACTTTCAATATTTCATCGTTTTTAAATTTAAATTAATTGTTCACAAATGAGAAAAATGATTATGAATTCTCAACTGAGTGAATGAAACTTTTCTAAGCCAGCAGCTAACAAATAAATTTTCTTGCAATAAATTCATTTCATTTTCTAAAGAGCAACTGCCAATCTTATTTTCTTTTCTAAACTCTTGACAGATTTTGTTTGATTTTATGATCACAATTGTCCTCTGAAAAAGTTTTGTCATATAAATGTCCATTGATATCATGTGATACAAAAAATATTATACATATTTTCTCAGCTAGAAATACATCTAGTTCTCTGAAATAATTCTATCAAAACGGGATGTATATATTTTGAAAGGGAGACAACCCAGATACACGTTATGCACGGTTTTCTGTTGCTGCTTGGCTATTTTGAGAGGCCAAAAGTGGTTAGATTTTTATCGTTGTTCCAATAACGTTATTTTCGATCTAAAAATACTGTCAAGGCGGCATTTGGTTAGGCTTAGGCACGATTGGCTACCATTGCAAAGACACATCTTATAGCCATTTTGGAGGGACCGTCCTCACGGTTGAAAGTGACTATAAAATGATTATAAGGTAACAGTTTGGATTCAATTTTCTCTGCATTACCATTGATTTAGAATTTTAAAAGTGATCAACTAAATAGTTCAAAGGACACACCTCTAATACGTACGCTAATTTTTTTACTCATTCAATTGGAACCGCTTGGAAAATCTGATCACCTTTAGATATCTAGAGTTGCCTATATAAGATGACCTGTTTGCGAAGATAGCTGGCCCAGTATGTATAACACGAGTTATCAGGTAATTTTAGAGTTAGAGTAAGGGTTAGTAGATAGGTTTGGGGTAGAAATACTCTTAAGGTTAGCAGGTGGATTAAAGTTTAGGGTAGATAGGTATTTTTGTAACTATGGTTAGTTTGTTGGTTTGGGTTGGGGTTACTAAGTAGGTTTGGGGTCAGGATTAGCAAGGTTTTGTTCATAGGTTTGGGGTTAAGACAAGTAGATGAGTCTGGAATTAGGTCAAGCAGGTAGGTTTGGGATTGTTGTTTTTTTTAAATTTTACCAATTATTCATCCGTGTTGTTTCGGTACAAGGGAATTAGATCTACTAAATAGCCATTTAAAGAATATTTTTTCATTTTTAGACATTAAAAATGGACAATTTCAAAATGGCGGTAGCTGATGCAAAGGTTTTCAAAGATATCTATTCTTTCTGTTGTAAATTATAACTACAGACCTACCACAAATACTATGTACTGACCTTAACACTAAAAACTAACCCTAAATTATGTTCTTTGAGGTAAAATTAAATAAGGTACTGTTTTTGATGATTAGTTTCTTCTCTCATCTTTTATTTAATAGCTTAAAAGCAGCACTAGCTAATAGCAGATGCTGAGAAGTTATCTCCCCCTTACAAAATATCTACTTTTTTGATGAACATGTTCCAAATGATTACTGAAATATCTTACAGTGTTATCCTTCAACAGAAACCTTTATTTACCTTTTTTCTCTTTGAATTACGTTATACCTTCAACATTTTATCTTACTATTAGTACTTTTGTCAATGCAAACCGGTATAAATAGTTATTTTCGTTGCATAACAATTCATCTTAATTCATACTCAATCGACGTTACAAACTAGCTTGATTTCAGTTGAGATTTTCATTCAACTTACATTTGGTAAATTACAATTAATCCATTCAAATTACCGACTACATTGGCCATTGTCTCTTTACTGCTAATTCCTATGGACATAGATAACATCGTCATATGACGGGTAATACTCTAGAATCATTATGAAGCTCAAATTATAAGTTATTTATTGCTTGTGTGTCAATTTTAATTCAAGATGGAGTCGTGACCACAACTTCAGAGTGAGATATTTCTACATAACGCCACAATTATATTTTCATTCGAATCCGTTTACACAATATAGTTATACGTAAGTAATACATAATTGAAGAGCTATAGCTCTGTTGCAAAAGGGCGTACAATGAGGTCTTTTTAACTATTTCCTTCCATCTGTTTTAATTCGTAGAAACATAGCTATCAAATGTCTTTTATTCTCATTTACCCCGTACCATGAACCTTATTATTGCCTCTCGCCTTTTGTATCAATAGCTAAATAAAGCTGTCCAATTTTCTATGACTGAGCAGCAAATCAAGAGCTTTAATCTGTCACGGTATCGGTTTTGAGTAGAACGGATTGAAATTGTCTCTTAAAAATAGGAATTTTTCCGAATAATAAATGACTTATTTAATTAAATAAAGCTCTTGAATTATTTTCTTGAAAATAAATTGCTTTGAGGACGAATCTACTGGCGACAGGGACGGAGATGATTGTCTTAACGATAGGCGCATTGATGTTGATACCAGTGACTCCTGAGTAGCGTGATGAAAGAATACCGGACTTCTTTTGATTCAGACAGATTTATGCTATTAGAAATGATATTTTTGTACCTGATGTTAGTTGAATTCTGAATAAAAGCAAACTGTCTATGGTATGGTCGGACTATGTTTTCTCCTCAATATCTTTAATTTATTCACAACGTTTCGGCCTTGTGTCCTCAGACATTCGTCCAGTGTCCTTTTCCTTTAAATGTGGAACCACTTCCTGGAACGCATGCTCGTATTCTACTTGATAAGTCACGTCTGTTTTCTTTTTCCTTTTTTTTGTGATTGAATATTGTAGAAAGAAGAACGTCTGGCGAAGGCCAGTGGGCACATGGCTGAAACGTTGTGAACAAAATGACGTATTGGTAAGGAAAATGACACACCCTGTTTAGTCAAATCCAGACATGAAGATCATATTCTGGATCAAGAGGACCTATTTTTCTTTAACAAAGCCTAACTCTTCGTATATGATGGCCATTAACCGAAGCCGGTAGAGTATTAGATTGAGAGACAAGCTAGACAAATTCAGAAAGTACTGGATCTGCGACGCCCACGATAGAGAAGTGTGGATGTTAGAAGACTGATGATGATGAACCAGGTTGCTGCCGAATATTTTGTTGTCTCTACCATGTTGAGTGTTGAAAAGTGAGTATACCTGTGGGTCTGTGTTTGGGCGTGTTGAAATAAAAACCTCAAGACTGACCAACAAGAAAAAAGGAGTCTAGGAAGAGTTAGTATTGTGGTGGGAGACGGGAATGAAGATCTGTAAGCTTCCTTCTAATTGGTCATAGTGGAACAAAGGGATTAATCTCGTAGAAAATTCGACGGAAGGTGTTCTTCAACTGTTCATTATCCATTTGGGGGTTCTGCCCCGGAGACAACCAGTCGCTTTTGTTTGGCTGTTAAGAGTGAAATGGATGGACGAGAAAACGGTTGAGAGAAAAGGAAAGGCAATCCTGGATAAAAGCCATGCATAATAAAATCCATCGTAGTAGTAACAGTCATTCTGTTTGGGCTTTCAGTCCGACTAGGAAAAGCAATCAGTAAGAGATAAATTATGATGTCTGCAGAATACTTTACGTATAAATTATGTCCAAAGTGTTAGAATAGAAGTAATTTGGTAACCATGGTTTTCAAAGGGGAAAAAAAGCGGTAGTGAATGAAACCACATGCGTTATTGATAATAAAATGACGCTTTTTTTGTGGGTTTTTTTCTCCTCCAGATCAATAGCGTAGAGAGCAGAAACAAAGGTTAAGGTTTCATCTCTCTCTCATCATCATCATCAGTCTTTTAGCGTCCGTCGTTGGACATAGACCTTCCCCAGGATTTGCAACACCTCTCTATCATGGGCGTCACGGAGCCAGTACTTCCTGAACCTGTCTACCTCGTCTCTCCATCTAACATTTTGCCGGCCTCGGTTGCGCATGTGGTCTCAGGGGATCCCCGTTGTGAGTCATGATCTCCATCGATTGTCTGCCATTCTTGCAACATGGCCAGCCCACCGCCATTTAAGATTTTTTATGGATCCTATGATGTCTCTAACTCTTGTCTTTTCCTGGATGTACTGTGCTGTTTTGTGGTCTCTCCATGTGAGGCCGGGCATTATTCTTTCATGTGCACGTTGCATGGTTCTCAGCTTACGGATCTGTCTCTTGGTTAAATTCCATGTTTCAGCTCCATAAGTGACTATTGGGAGAATGCATTGGTTATACACTCTTCTCTTTAGGATTAATGGGATCTTATTATTTTCGAAAGTTGAGCTAGCTCTGCCAAAGGCTTGCCATCCTAGTGTGATTCTTCGCTTGATCTCTTCTTCCTTTGAGGGTCTCATGGAGATTCGTTGTCCTAGGTAGATGTAGTGGTCTACTTTCTCAAGTTCTGTGTCCTCGATTTCGATCTTAGTGTTTTTATCTCCAATGTGGTTGTTGCACAGGATCTTCGTCTTGCAGAAGTTCATGTGTAGGCCGACTTTCTTGCTCTCTTCATTTAGTTCATCTATCATTAGTTGGAGGTCGTGTAGGTTCTCTGCGAAAAGGGCTATGTCGTCTGCGAATCTGAGGTTGCTCAGATACTCGCCGTCTATTCTAATTCCTTTACTCTCCCAGTCTAGCCTTCTGAAGATCATCTCGAGGCAGGCTGTGAAGAGTTTAGGTGAGCTGGTATCACCTTGTCTTACTCCTTTCTGGAGCTGGAAGGGGTCCGAGTCTTTATGTAGCCTGATAAATGAGCTGCCGTGATTGTATATATGTTTCAACACTTCAACATATACTGGATCTACACCTTGCCAAATAATGACCTCCATGAGCTAAGGGATTTCTACTGAGTCGAACGCCTTTTTGAAGTCAAAAAATGCTACGGCAAGCGGTAGTTTGTACTCTGCTGCTTTTTCTTTCAGTTGATTTATCGAGTGCAGGCGGTCCATGGTCGAGTAGCCCCTTCTAAAGCCAGCCTGTTCACGTGGCTGGTTTTCATCGAGTGTTTTTGTGATTCGGTTGGTGATGATCTTTGTGAAAAGTTTGTATACACAGTTGAGTAGGCTTATAGGCCTGTAGTTGTTGAAGTCTTTCGGGTTTCCTTTTTTTATATAAAAGCATTATAATAGCAGTGTTGCGATTGTCTGGGACTTTACTGTGTTTTAGACACAAGTTGAAGAGGACGGCCAGTTTCCTAGTGATGATTTTACCTGCTGTTCGGAGTAGGTCGATGGTGATGTTGTCTGGTCCAGGGGCAGTTCCTTCCTTCGTCTGTTTAATGGCTTCTTTCACCTCCCACGGGGTTACTTTTGGGAAGTCCTCGAGTTGATTGCTCGTGTCTTGCGTATCTTGCTCATTGTTTTGTAGTCCTTGTTTGGACGAATAAAGTTTTTGGTAGAATTCTTTGGCACGTTCGACAATCCTGTCTCTGTCTGTTGTTAGGTTTCCATTTTCCTTGAGTATGCTAGTTATTTGCCTTCGTCCCGAGTTGAGGAGTTTATTTATAGCTTTGAAGCCCTGACCTTTTTCAAGAGTTGATTCAATGACTGCCGTCGTGTATCTCCTGTCTTCCCTTCGTTTCTTCTTGATCAATTAGTTTAGTTCAGCCTCTTCAATTTTCTCTCTCGTTGTTGTCGGTGGCTTGAGGTTTCTGCGTTTTTCCATGCGATTTCTAGTCTCATCCGAGATTTTGCTAATAGGTTGTTTGCTCATTGGCTTGAATGTAGAGGCTACTTCAATTATTGGTGCTGTCATTTTGTTGCTTGGTTCATGGATGTTGTCTTGTTCAGTAAGAATTCTGAATCTGTTTTTCAATTCGAGCTTGAAAGATTGAACGTGCTCTTTTGGTATGTTTAGAGGCTGGAGTTTTGTATGGAACATTTTCCTGCGTTCTTTGTTGGTGCTTATTTGTACTTTACATCGTACCATTCTGTGGTCGCTGCCTACATTGACTTGATTTAGGACTTTGATGTCCTTGACGATATCGTTTTTGTCCGTTAGGATGTAGTCTATCTCGATCCTTGTTTCGTGATTGGGGCTCTTCCAAGTCCATTTCCTATTGGGTCCCTTCTTGAAGAAGGTGTTCATGATTTTGAATCCATTAGCCGTTGCAAAGTTTACAAGATCTTCTCCTCTTTCGTTGCGTATTTTGTATCCAAATTTGCTGACGCAATTTTCATTTCCTTGTCTTACCTGTGAGTTGAAGTCTGCCATGATAACATTGAAGTGTTTTCTGGTGTCTTGGAGTAGGGAGTTCAAGTCATCATAGATATTGTCTATTTCTTATTGGGTTGATTGTGAAGTGGGAGCGTAGACTTGGATTATATTGAGTTTGTATCGTTTTGAAAGTTGTATGGTGACGCTAGCTACTCGGTCAGAGACGGCTTTGAAGCCAGTTATATTGTCTTTCAGGTCCTTATTGATGAGAAAGCCAACTCCACTTTGTTTTACTTTCTCTTTACCGTAGCAGTGAAGAAGATGTCTGCTTCTCAGTTCGATTAGTTCTTCTCCGGGTCTTCTTACCTCACTAATGACTATGATGTCCCATTTGGCATTTCTGATTTCACTTTCTAGATCAGTTAGGTGCATGTCAGTTGACAGTGTTCTGACGTTGTATGTGCCTATGTATAAATTTGTCCTCTTGTTGACAGTCTTAGAGTTCTGTTTAAATGGTCGATGTTGGAACGGTGACTCAGTAGAAACAGGTGTTCCCTTGGTGAAAGATTTGGGTAGTCGCTTACGGAGCACATCACCCCCACCCAAAGTAAGTGATGTGGCTGAGTCTTTTGGGGCCGATGACCCAGCAGGAACTGGCGCGCTCTTGGTGTAGTGTTTGGGTAGTCGCCCTTGGAGCACATCACCCCCACCCAAAGCAAGTGATGTGGCTGGGCCTTTTGGTACCGAGGTCCCAGCAGGAACGGCCGATATAATATTTGGTGTGCAAATCATGGGGAGTGATGGGCCATGCCCTGCCACGCTGGCCCAGGACGTGTTGGAAGGGGGTCTGGTGGATTGTCCACTGCAGGTCAGTGGCTAAAGAGCTCCATCGGCTCTTCATACACATTCAAACTGTTCCTGTGAAACAAGAGTGGCTGTTCGGAGCAACAGGGGAAAAAAAATTCATTTTTTAGTTATTTTTCTTTTTTTTTGCACAATTCGATCCATTTTCCAAATAAGTTGGATGCAAATTCTTTCTTTCTATCTCTCTCTACCCGGACTCAATTCTCCCCCTTCGACTTCGTCTTAAATTTGATTTGGGTTGGCTTGACCAACTGACGTATAGTCGCTTGAACATTTACGCAGGTGCATGCAGGTACGTAACAGTGAACGGGTTTTTGTTGTAAACATAATGGAAATTGATAGCCTTCATTTCATTTCTGAATCAGTTCAATTTTCACACAAATCAATCCTTGTATGCGACAGTATGTCTAATGTATGTAATATATTCATATTCAATATATGTAATAGAAAAGCATAACACTATAAAACGAGTTTTCTTGTCCCTGGCACTGGACTGATGGCTTCCTGAGACGCCTAATCTTGTTGCAAACAAGTTAATCTAATGTTCCATTTATCGAATTCATTTAATTTATGACTTTCAC
The DNA here is from genome assembly GCA_963457665.1 of Thysanoteuthis rhombus. Classification (NCBI taxonomy): domain Eukaryota; kingdom Metazoa; phylum Mollusca; class Cephalopoda; order Oegopsida; family Thysanoteuthidae; genus Thysanoteuthis; species Thysanoteuthis major. The sequence continues at coordinate 17,011,380 of OY735212.1, read as the reverse complement.
AAATATTTGAATTATAAGTCATTCCCCATAATCAGAGAGAAGTTGAGTTCCCGGATGTACAAGAATAGTGAAACGAAAAAAATTTATGACGAATTTGTCAGGTCAATAACAAGTAAACTTTGTCGAAATTCACACACACACACACACACACACACACACACACACACACATGCATATATATATATATATATATATATATATATATATATTTATATATATATATTCTGCCTGGGAAAAAAACAACACAAGAAAGTGAATTACATATTTGATGAAAATCAATTTTGGGGCAGGCACGCCCTCACGTTGGGCCTACGCCCGCACGCACATAATTTCAAATGTGCCAACACAGGGAAGCAAATAAGATTTTATCAAGATTTCATAGAATTAATTAAGGGCCTGTAGGCTTGCACACACGCACAGACATTTGCACACAAAAAATATGTAAAATATAATTTTTAGAGATTTCATTCATAAATAAAGCCTTCAGCTTATTAGCGATACAAGTTGAATTATCGATGGCATAAAAAATATAATGTCTCCGTCTCTGTCTGTCTGTCTGTCTGTCTGTCTCTCTCCCTTTCCATTGCTTCCTTTATCTCTAAGCTTTTCCATTTTTCTTCAATTCTTTGTTTCTTTCATGCCTTCTGTCTATTTCTATATCCTTTTCTTTCTTTTGCTCTTGTTCTTTCTCTCTCTCTCTCTCCCTATTTCTCTCGCTTTCTTTCTCTTTTCCTTGATTTCGACCACTAAAAGTGAAACAAAATGGGGAAGATACCCCATCCTCTGATTTCAACCCCCCCTAAACGAAGAGGAAAAACAAATGTCCTCTCCCAAGAGTAAAAAATGAAAGTACCTTATTGATTCCGACGCTTAAAGGTAAAAAGAAAAAAGTTCCCTCCATGTGATTGACATAATCTCTGATGCTAAAATTTTGTTCGTTAGAAAAACGTACTACATCAAAACACGGACCTATGAAAACATTTCTCTTCTTGGTATCTACGTACAACCAATTAATATCAGGATATGGTATGTTTTGAAAAAATATTTTTGCTTTTCACTTGATGAAAAAACGCATTTTAAACTCCTATGATTTAGTTGAGAATAGGAGGATAGAAAAATATCCTTTTATAATGCCATCAAAATTCTTTTCTTTTTTTTTACCATTAATTATCAACAATGTGAATAAAGTACTCATCAATTTGAAAACTCAATCGCATTTTTTGTTGGTGGGGGACGTTCAAATGCTAATTTGCTGGGAAAAAAAACACTTCCTGGAGATCAAATCTGCACACACTGCAAATTTTATGGATTTACATCAAGTGGTTTTCGTGGTATGTGAGTATAGATAGACAGGCAGATGGATTTTTGGTGAGTTATGATAAGATTTCGTTTGTCGCAATCGCTCAGAGAAACCTAATAACTCCCATTCGAACGGGATTTCTTTATAAATATGCAATCGAATGGCACTAAGATTCAGATATTTGTACATTTTTAGCTCTCAGGGAACAGAACTCCTTGATTGATATGTAAGTCAATGATTGAAGACGCAGACATTTGAAGATTCACCGTGTCAAACTCCAGTACAAAGTCTCGAGTTGAATGTTATTATCTACTGAACTTGAGGACAATGCGAACAAGAATAATCCTCATCGAAATTAGAGTGATATAAAAAAAAATATGTATGCGATACAAAAGATGCAGGAATCATTTTTAGTCGTGAAAGAGAATTTGAGTGGAATTCCTATCCTGCAGCAGCTAGGCTTGTTTTCTTTCTTTGCGTTCCTTCACCTTTTATTTCTCTTTTTAAAAAAATTTCATTGTATAATTATATTTTTTTTGCCGGCGAATTTGTTTTGCTATTTTGGGCTAGGGGAATTTTTGGAGATTTTGCACGTTGCATCACTTGTGTTGTATGGTTGGAACTGTCATGTCATGTTTTCCAGCCGGAGAATTTTTGTCGGTAGAAAGAAAAAACAAGAAGCAGAGACATGAAAGTAATAATCAAAACAATACATAGAAAGCAAAACGAACGATGTTTTTCTTTGCCCGTATGGAACAACATTGCGGCCTAAATTACATGGTCAACGCAATAAACAATGGCAAAACTATCAATTAGATACTATATTCTCCTGCATGATCTTCACTGTGAAGTTTTCGTCCGATTTACAGAATTTGCAGTCTTCGACAAAATCTATAATTATCGTTATGTACACACTGTTGTATCGATGCCATCACATACATACACAACGACACGAGATCCATCATAATACACCGAGGCAATTATGAACAATTCCAGGAACTCGTGTAACTGTTTACATTTGTATTTTCTCTTAGTACTGTTGCTGAAAATCAAGCCGATCCCGTTTGGGTCTGGCCACCCACCACTGGACATCAATTCTCATTCTTCCAGCGAAGTCATGATATGATATATGCATGCATATTGCAATTGACTCTGTTATTACTTTGGGATAAAACGAAATCCATCAATTACGAAAATTAACAAAAATGAGTTGCAAGAAACAGTACAAATAAAAGATGAACAGGAGACTAGAATTAGAAAGGGAAATATTGTAATAAAAGCTTTATTAGAATTACTTGCGAAATTATTTTTTTATCAGCTTTATTCATTATTCGAAGCCTCTGATTATTAAACTTTTGAAAAAAAAAGATGAGCGGAACAAAGAGTTGGATCAATGAACTTCTTTTTGTGACCCTCTTTCCTGGTTTCTTTGTATTTCTACTTTGCATTTTACTTGACTTATAAGCATCATGTAAACACACACACATGCACACACAAACACACAGAGTCATAAGAGTAATAACTTGTTTAGTGCAGATCTTCATATAGTACGGTGAGGGTAATGCTGTATAAATTAATATAAATAGATATAAGCTGGAAAACGCATCAAATTATGATAGACTGTGAACAGTGCGGTTTTGAACAGTACGGAACATCTTTGAACGAATTAGTTGCACTAATCAAGGTGTACATCTTTGCACAAAATCCAAATTGTCTATGCATATAGATTTGTATGGTAATACCTTATTGAATATAAAGAAGTATTAAAATATGAATATGAATATAATATTCCTCTCTTATTCTTCCTCTCCCTCTCCTCTTTCTTCCCCCTTCTATCTCTCTCTCTCTCTCTCTCTCTCTTTATTTATATATATATATATATATATATATATATATATATATATATATATATATATATATATATATATATATATATATACTCAAATGTTCATAGACCATCCGGCAAAAATGGCTGTCTCGGAAAAATGAGAATTGTGAAAGTGTTGGTCAACATCTACCCAAAACAGATCTGAAGAAATTATTGACCATTGTCCTGAAACACTCGCCGTCAACAAGTTAGTCACAGAGACGATTTCAAATGTTATGAGTTCGATTCTCAGTGGTTTCACTATTATTGCAGTCTTGTGCCACACTGTCGATGAAATTGTTAATCACTACCTTAAGTTAGGCATTGAATGTCTTTGAGCAAAGTCTTTGTTTTCTTCAAAAATATTGCTGAATCCTAATACATACTTATTTTGAACTCGTCATCAAAAGCTGTCAGCATGGTTTTCTTCAGTTTTAAGTCGGTTAAATTGGCAACAACCATGACTCACCTGGGCTAAAACTTGAAAAATTTACTCCCAATTACATTTAGACTTTTTACTCCATCCCCAATACAAACATTGTAAATTGAACCTAACACTAGAGACCAAAACTTAAGCTCAATTGATCCTTCAATTTGTGCCCGTCAGCATAAATGCTTGATTTTCAATCAGAATTTTTAGAGATCACTAGCGACAAGAGGTGGGAGGAGTAAGTCATCCATTGATAACCATTTTTTTCTAAAATCTAATTGATTACCCCAAACATGGCATACTATTGAAGGTTGTTGGTAACATGATAGTTTCTATTGAACGACCAACCGGACCTGTTCCACTTTCGCTTTCAATTTAACGCTGTTGTTCCTTGGAAACGCCTACATATATCACAAGTACTTTTCTTTTTTTAAGATGAATGTGTTTGGATTCCCAACCTAAATAGTACAATGCATCTTTTCTTATGAGTCTTTTAAAATCTTCCTTTTTACTTTCAAGGTGAGTTTCTTGCTGTGCTTTGGAAACACTTTTTTTCGTGGCCAAGATGTCTGCACGATCTCCCAGTCACGTCTATTTTTTTCTTACTCATTTTGGACTAATTTGCTGCATTCAAAAATTGTGTTTGTCGCTGTGTTGTCTCTTAAAGTACAATACGATAAAATATATTCTTCTATTACCGAAAGTTATTTATAAGAACGACAGAAAAACCCCATTAAGATCGAATTATAATGATAGTATACTTCATTCATTTTTTTTTTTTTTCATTTCATTACATATTTTTATTTCGTATCTTTTATTGATTTCGTCGGGTTTTGTAGGAAGAAAAAAAAGGTATTAAAAGTCAAACAGCAATTGATCTGACCGAATAACGATCTAGTCTCGCAAAGCCTATGGGTCATCGGCGTTTTGCCAATCGTATCGATTTTACAGACCTATTTATATATTTAATTGGGTTTTTTCTTCTTCCCAACTATAATTCTATAACTCGACTTTAAATGCTTTGGAAGGTCATTATTTTAGTCCAGTGATTCTCGAAGTGAGTGATACCGCCCCTTTAGGGGCAGTGAAAGATTCAAGGGGGGAGTAGAGGACAAAGGGTTGGTAGACGGAGTTGCAAGTCTAGCTGACCAAAGAGATTGCTGGACAGCAAATTGGCAGTAAGGGGTACCTGACGGCAAAGTGACGGTATGATGGTCTCTGGAAAGCAAAGAAATATCAGGTGTACCTGGAAGTCAATGTGACAGTAGGGGGCCCCGAAAGGCACTTCAGTATGTGGGGCTTTTATTGACAAGGTATGCTAAAGGGGTGCAATTTTTATATTCAATCTATCATTTTTAACAGATTGAGAATAAGGACATAACTGAATTGAAGATACAAAACAGGGAAAAGTAGACCACTATATCTACCTAGGAAAACAAATCTCTATGAAACCTATGGAAATAGGGAGAAATCAAGCGAAGAATTACCCAAGGATGGCAAACCTTCGGCAGAGCAAGCTCAATCATCAAAAACAAGTCGATCCCAATAATCCTAAAAAGAAGAGTATACAGCCAATGCATCCTCCCAATTGTCACTTATGGAGTTGAAATATGGAACTTAAACAAGAGACAGACTCGTAAACTGAGAAGCATGTAACGCACACATGAGGAAATCATGCTCAGCCTTACATGGAGAGATCACAAGACGGCACAGTAAATAAGGAAAAAAATGGGAGTCAGACACATCATAGAATACATCGAAAAACTCAAATGGTAATGGGCAGGTCCTGTTGCAAGAATGACACACAACCGATGGACATCACGACTCATAACATGGATCCCTAGAGATCACATGCAAAACTGAGATCGACAGAATACAGGATGAACTAGACGAATCAGGAAAATACTGGCTCTGCAACGCCAACGATAGAGAAGTGTGGCAAATCCTAGGGAAGGTTTATGTCCAACAACGGACGTTAAATGACTGATGATGATGATGATGATGATGATGATGATGATGATGATGATGATGATGATGATATGGCAAGTTGGAGGCTCATTAAATGTATGCTCTAAAAGGGGGCAGTTGTCCAAATAGGTTACAGAAACACTGTTTTAGTCCTTCATATGTTCATTTCCATATGGAAACAGGGACTTGCAAAAACTTGACTTGTTGGTCATCCGCCAATTAATTATTTTGCAATAGTTTAAACAGTTTCCCTTTCCTTTTATCGCATGCCAAATACGAATTGTGCTTTCATAGCTCCTGAAATACGTAAATATAAAGATGCATACCTATATACCTGCCAACAAACTTGGAAGAGGTGTAGGTATCCACTCACGTTTGCCTGTGAGACAACACAATATTTCCAAAAGTTCTCAATTAGTTTTAATTACATTTTGTAGAAGGAAAAAATCATTATATTCTGGGGTTGATCAAGAATTCCCCCCTGATTTGAGAGTGAAGTTTCATTTATCAAGACTTAAGACGATTGAAAATCTCATATTACACGGTTATCTCCCAGCGTCATAACTGCATATTAGCTGATTTTCATTCTGCTCTAGATAATGTATAAAATCAACAGATACATGCGTTGTTCAAGTCCTATCTAGTTGGTATTGATCGTTTGTGCTAGAGATTTATTGACCGCAAGTCTCCTCATTCTTTGTACTCAGAATTCAACACTGTTGAGCTTTAGATAGTGTAAACTCGTCCTTGAATACCGTCTCACTACGGTTGATGAAATCTGTGTTTTGCTACGCTGAGATTATGTGACAACAGGCTATTGCAAAATTATCATTTACTGGACTTCAACACACAAGTATTGCAGTGTTGAAGTTGTTTGGATCAGTGGTTTCGGAGAAATTAAATAGATATTTGTCTATAACGGTAGCTTTCGTAGTTTGCACAATTATTCTGTTTGCCCGAGCGTCACTTCTGTAATACGTCTCTAGAATGCTTGCTTCGCGTGGGCCATAAAACAAAAACAGTTCAGTCTCTGTAAAGTATCTCCATTGACTTTAGCTCTTTTCTAATTATTGATATTGGTTACACACACGTATGTCCTTCAACCTTATTTCACATGTCAGTTATGGAGGGCTTCTCACTACACCATGAAGTCAGGCCTCTTTGTAACTGGCACAGCATCGGTTATCTCTTTCTTGAATCTGGTGTTTTGGGCCCAGTGCAAAGAGCTGAAGCTATTAGTGGCACAAGTGTAACCATTGTAGTCAAAAATTAATTTATTCTCGGGCAAATTCCTGGTACTAGTAAAATTATTTTTTGTTCGTTTTATCCAAACCTTCTTCTGAAACAAATAGGTTCAATTTTTTCCTTTTTCCTGTCTACGACTTTAAAACGGATTTTTTTCATCTCGTTTACATATTTGAGTCCTAGAGTATCCTAATCTTTTTATTTTGCAGAACAACAACAGTTGTTGATAAGATTTGTTTTATCGTCTCCCCCTTTTCTCCACAAAAGTTCCCGCCATCTTTCCGTGTTTTGTCTATTTATACTTTGATATGATCGGTCCTAATTTTTTCTGGCTGCAAGAACGTAGTTAGGCAGAGAACACCTGAAAAGAAAAATGCAATCTCTTTTCAAATGTCCTCTACGTAACCCCGTTCATAATTGTACACCCTCGATAGTTTCCATCTGCCTTTTACATTACATTTACGGCAACTCATTGGGAGAGTTTTCTTTTCCCATTTTTCTTACGTTGTTTTATTACCCAATGCTAATGCATACGTCTTCTTTATGAAAAATGTTTCGAGCGGTTCTTATATCATATGATCATCATGATGAAAGTATCATTAATGGTTTATTTTTATGGCTTCAAAATCTGAGCGTAAAGAGAAGGATTTACTAAAAGCACATCATGCAATTGTATCTTGTTTATTTGGTCATAAAAGAAAAAAAGTGAAATCACATTCGGATTAATTCTTCTTTCGACATTGAATGAAGTTGATGTAGCGACAAAAGTAGCATTTCATATAACGTCAATTCTGTTCAAGGCAGTATATTCAACAATCTAACAAGACCAACCAAATAGGAAAATCATGTATATATATGATAATTGTAGAGGCAATTTATATGCATATGCATATATATATATATATATATATATATATATATATATATATATATATATATATATATATATATATATATATATATATATATATAATATATATATATATATATACCTTGCAGTACTGGATGAGATAATGGATACTCTATAGCCACACTGAAGAGTTGTAATACAGCAAAACAGCTCACCGACTTAATTATTTAATCATCAAATACATATATATATATATATATATATATATATATATATATATATATATATATATATATTTGAGACATAACGATCGATAGGAAATCATTTTTAAAAATTGAAAACTATCTTGCCAAAGTGCTAATAGCATGGAGTTTACAAAGAATACATAATATTAGGTATGACGTACGGGTGTAAAATGAGGAAATTATCCAAACAAACTAAAAACATAGTAAGAGTCCCACAGAGAGCCATGGGAGGAGTAGCAATAGCGATAATCCCAAGATTAAAAAAAAAACATGGATCAGAAGGAGGACTATAGTGAAAGATTTTATACAAATGATCATGCAACAAAAAGTGATGGGCTGGACTCTTTGGAAGAAGAGACGATAACAGTTGAGCAAAACAATAAATGTGAAAGAAGTATATGTATTTGTTGGTGTCTGGTTGTCTGATTGTCAACCCACACCATATTTTCAAAAACAGTGGACATTGAGATGAGAAAAAGAATGTGAAATTTTGAGGTTGATCAACAAATTTTTTCAATAATATGTATCATTCTATCACAAATAAAAATACATCTGTGCCTACACTCATGGATGCCCACAAGATACCTTGAAAAGTTCTCAATGGAAACCATTGAAATTCAGTTGAAGGATGCAATCGGTTACAAGAGAAGTGATTGCATTTTTGATTGTATTCCATCTATGATTACACCTCTCATGTCATTGATTTATATGCCAAAACCACAAAATAACCCCAGGAGTTATTCATGAATTTCAATCAGATTTTGTGGAAAAGTAGTTTCGGAATAACTGATGATATTTTTGAGTTGATGCACAATTACTTCCCCTATGTCATAGTTATACGCCTAAACCACAAAATATAACCACAATGCTTTGCTTGTCCAGACAATATCTCCAAAAGTTCAGAACTAATTCCTATGAAATTTCGTGAAAATGTGTATTAAATTTTTTAATGTACTCAGATTCACTTACCTTACATCGTCCGTATAACATGTAAAATTCCGTGAGAATTTCAATAAAAGTTTGTGAAAGGATGGGGCCACGGGTTGAAGAAAAAATGATTGGATTTGGGGGTTGATTTTCCACAATTACTTCCCCTGATAATGACGTTGCCAGGGGCATGTGCTCTCTGAGTGAATCCTAGTTATGGATATTCGTATGTGTGCGAGTGTGTGTATGTTCGATCACATGTGCACGTGCAGGTGTGTCTCTGCGTGTGCTTGTGTGGGTGTGTGTTTACAGATACATGCACCTGTCTGTTTGTTCGTATATCGTTTTTTGCTTATATCAAAGTATTATTTTTTCAGTCCAGATAAGACAATGAACTCCTCAGAAAATGATAATAGTTACTAAAAAAAAAAAAAAAAATGAATCAAATTGCCATTGCGGTCAATATTTGAAAAACTGTCGCGTCGAAATTAGAAACCACGCAAAAAGACCCATCGAAAAATGAATACGGTCAGTATAAATTCTATTTATGATATTACTGACAATTTACCACAGGAAAACATTCAAAATAGCGTGAAAAAAAAACAACAAAAAACATCTTAGCGAATTCTCTAGAGTTTAGATGTTGTTGAGAAACCCGTCAAAATGAGACCCTGCAAAACGTCTGAGGAGATTTTTTTTCTAAGATGAAAACATTTTCCGAAGAGTTTCTAGTGAAGTACCGTGGCTAATTTCAAGTCTGTAAACAAAACGGCATGGCCAGGAGCGCTGGAACGGATAAACAACCGTACTAAGGAAAAAAGGAAGAAGCCTTTGCCACCTTTTGTGGTTGTGGTTATTCAAAAGTACTTAAGGAAAAAGAAAACGCAGCAGTAAGTTTAGTATCTCGTATGATAACAATGGAAAGACTTTCCGAAACTCAACATGTTTAGGTTGGCTTCATCTCCCTCCCAACACAATGTTGCATCATTATCTCTTTATTACATTTTCACTACTCGTCTTCGTAGATGCTAATCTGAAAGCTATGTGCAGCAATTGAAAGTGGCTGTCTATTGAGAAAATACAATATTCCACTGTCAAAATTCTGTTATTAGTACTGTTGGTATTTTTTGACGAGAAAAAATTGTCACTTTACAAACACACACCATGTCCTGTATTGAGGTTGCTTAAAAAAGAAGATTAGTCTTACTACCTGGAATAAATATCAACTGATCATAAACACGGGCGCTGACACACACATACACGCACACACATATGTATATGATAAGGCTAGAAAACATAATATTCTACTGCTCTACTTTTATCAAAACTGTTTTTAAAATAGAGTGTTATATAAGCATATATATATATATATATATATATATATATATATATATATATATATATATATGATACACTACCTACACTTTCATAAAATCTTGAATTACCTACACTCATATTCAATCCAAAACACACCTATTGCAACACACGCTACATACACACACGTATTTTTCTGGAAAAAATTTTTTCTGACAAAGGGGAAATGAGCAAAACGTTGAAATGAAGTCATTTGTCTTAAATATTGTGGTCGATATCGTCATTTTACTCTCATACTGCCGAATTAGCCATCAAACTATACCCTTGTATATGTATATATGTAAATTTTGTTATATTATGAAGAAACTTATTTGAAATCATCTCCTGTCATTACACAGTTAATGTATCACTAAACCTAGATTATGTGAATAGAGTAGACGATTGAAGAAAATGGAGCTGTTGAAGGAGTCGAACTTACCACTGATAGGGTAGCTCCTTCAAAAGAGCGATGCTCTTACCATTAAGTTAAACAGCCTCCATTAATGCAAAGACCCAAATAACTGATATATCGAAGTGGCTACCCGATTGGTGACTGGTTTTGATTCCTGCAGCAGCCCCATTTTCTTTAATCGTTTATTGTATTCATGTCATCAAGGTTGAGAGATATAATAACCGAGTCATAACGGCAGATCATTTCAAATAAGTTTTAATATAATATAATGCTATTTACCATTCATTCAGCTGGATATCATATATCCATTTCTTTGATATATATATATATATATATATATATATATATATATATATATATATGAACCTTTGTTCGTATGTGAATAATTACGTGTTAATCCATTTATCAAGAGTGGCAGATCTAGTAACTTGCGTGATCAAGTATTTAGAGCAAGTTCAAAGTATACAAAAGGAGCCGTAAAAAAGATATCACAAGATTGGTCTAAAGTTCTAAGTCACATTAATGAATCGATAAATCAACACAATTAGTGATTATAATATTATACAGCCAAGATTTTGTTATAATTTTAATTACTCAATACGACGCAATTTTGAAAAATTCAAATTAAATCTAATAATCAAATAATTATAGTCATTACAATAACTAAATTTATTGATTTATCTATTAATGTAATTACTTCTCTTTCATAATCATATTAACATTGATATAACACATATTTTAAATACTAGTAACAATATTTGTTATCAGAATCTTTTTATTGTTTTATTAGATAACACCATGATATCATCGTATGATAATCTTTATGTTTAGTCCAAGAATTTCATTCAATATTGATATAGAGTTGACATTAACTTGTTTTTTTTTTTTTTTTGACAAAAAGTGTATAAATCTTAATTCAAATCCAAATTGAAAATTAACCCATCATATTAACCTTGACATCTCTAAGTGATTGAAATTTAACAGTCAGGAGTTGAGAATTATGTAATGAAAATGACAGAATGACGCCTTCATTCCAAACCAAACGTTAAATAATTTGTAAACGATTATATTTTCATTCTAGTACCGATATTGTTGAGTCATTCGTCTCATAAGCAAAATCCAAGAAATAAAATATATTTGGGTTAATTTAGAATAAAATGCACGGATCAGAATTTTAAAGTAATTAGATTGAAAGTAAAATTATCTACTATTCGTGATAAACGAATAAACCATGAAACACGTGCCGAGTGTTCTCCCTAACCCTAAATGAATATTGCTCTATATTTTATTAATCATAAATTGAGCGCTTTTGATTTGATAGAAAAAGAATTCTAAACTCCTACAGCAATAAGTTTTTTGCTTTTTTCATGGAAGCCAAAAATTATGTATATACCAAAATTTATGTTACAAACACGAAAGAGAATATTTCATTTTAATACATAAATACGAATATATTTACTTAAAAAATACATTTTTATATTTTTTAATAATCAAGCATACGATACAAAAATCATAGCTGTTATAGAAGTATGAATGATGTTTGATCTTATAGTGCCAGGCTTGTACATTCGGACTAATATCTTCCCCTTTTTTATCATAACAATTCGACTGCTACATTCTTACACCTTTCTCAGTTCGATAGATCATTCGATTAGGTTTTTTTTTCTTCCATACCTGGTTCTACAACTATCTATCAAAGATTCTTACAGAAGAGGCAAATATAGACAAAATACCGACATGTGTACCGAACAGACAATCCATGGAGAAGCGCAAATGACATATCGATTGTTACATTGTGATTAACAAAACGGAAATCGAGATGTTCGCCCAAATTATTTTAGATGACAATCTTTGGTTTGAAGGTGCCCAGAAAATGGTAATGATTTCCCGGAATTAAAAATGGCCACAACTGGCTAAAACAAACAAGTTTTTCCAATGACCAGTTTTATTTTTTGATTATTAATCCATAACATAGTAAGGATTAGATTTGTCAATTATCGACACTCAAAATGGTTCAAATTGGTTGAATATAATATTCAAATGAGTGTTTTGCTTTTATTATCATCTTAGTTTCAACATCTGATGAATGCGTTGTGTAATAATACTTTTTGAAATCTTTGTACGAGTTTCCAAGACCTATACACACAAAATGCATGCCTGCGCTCACACACACATGCCCATGCACGCATGCTCACACACGCACACTCAAACACATGAGTATATACAACATTTTGACAATTTAGTCAATTAGGAATGAAATTGCCATTCATGAAATACTGACGAAAAATACTTCTTTGAAGCTAGGGACATTTGGCATAGTAAAAACTTTGCTTAGGAGGCTCCTTAAATTTGAGAATAGGTGGATATTTCCACGGCTTAGATTACTGTGGCATAAGGCACATTTGATATTCCTGAGAACAGATTCCCAGACAATCTTTCCATTTTTTCCTCCACAACAGGAGTTCCATCGATCAGAAATAGAGTCATTGGGTTATTCTGTTGGTGGCTACGGCGACAGTAATGATAAACTTGAATGCTTGGAAAACAGTTGAAGTAGTAGCAATGATTGTGATGATTGCAGTTATGGCAATGATGGTGATGCAAACTGAGAATGGTGTCACAGTAGTAATTGTGATGGTGTTGGCCGTGGTAACGATTGTGATCACTGTTGTAATAGTTGATAATCATTATCAATTCGTGACTAGTATTGACAATGCTTCATTTGATAAAAAATGTTCAAACCAACATAACATGGTAGTAGTTGTTATAATAAAATAATGATCGATAATTGCAGTTCAATTAAAACTAATTATACTATTTATAATCAAAGCTAATTGTAGTTCAGTCAAAATTGAGACGAAAAAAGTCTTGTGCTTTCTAAGTTGAAAATCAAGAAAATGGAAATCAACTCCGGAAATACAATTTTCAAAAATGACAATTTTTTCTTGGTAAATTACAAACAAATCCTACTGAGCTGCTGCTTTTATTGTATTCCTCTTCTTTAATGTCGATATAAATGCTTTAATTCGAGAGAACATGTTTGCATTTAATTCCAAATTATCAAAATTATGAATTAACAAGTCAAAAATAGATCAATCCGAATCAAACGTTCCTAAACAAAACTCTTCACTTCCAAACAAGATATAGTAAACAATAAATTTGATGCAGTATAACGAGCAATCAATTCGAATACTTCCCAGATTTTACGTCATGCAAAGTACAACAAGCCATTAAACAAAGAAGAAGAACAGCCTTTACACTACATAATATCACCATCGACTTACAGTGGGTGAAATCTTCAATAGGAAAAATAGCCATTTTGTTCAAATTAGACCCAAAACAAAGAAGATTGTAACACTGCAATCATAATGCTACTACACAGAGACAGGGAACCCGAAGGACCTCAACAACTGCATACTGATAAGTTTATTCACCTGCATCAACAAACTTTTCACGAATGTTTCCACCAACTGATTCACAAAAACGCAGCACGAAAACCAACAAGGGGAACAAATTGGCCCTAGAAGGAGTTACTCAACCGTGGACCATCTCCATGAGTAGCATTTATAGACTTCAAGATAGCCTGCGACTCAGTAGAAATTTTCAATATCACTGATGCTATTACCTCACAAGGTGTAGACCCTGCATGTGTTAGAGTACTGCAACATCTCTGCCATCAAAGCAGCTCCTTTATCAGGTTACAAAAAGACCCACAGCTCTTTCAGCTCCAAAAAGAGGTAAAACAAGGTGATAACAGCTTACCTAAACTCTTTACAGCCTGCATTGAAATGATACCCAGAAACCTAGACCCTGAGAACAAAGGAATCAGAATTAACTGCAAACACCTGAGAAACCTCAGATTTGCTTACGAAATTATCTTATTTGCAGATAACCTCCATGGTCTCAAATGCTTCATGAACTGAGCGGTGAAAGCAAGAACGTTGATCTTCACATGTTCTTCAGTAAGAAAAAACAAACGTATTATTACGATAAGACTTCAAAAAGTACAGTCTTTGAAAGTATAGCAAAGTTTTGGAACAAATAAATGGTAGTAATCAAGTTACACACGCACACACACACACATATATATATATATATATGATAGAGTACAAATCAGTGATTCAATATCAGATATTTGTTGGGTTTATTCCATAACGAGTTCTATACATTTAACATCAAGTTAAAGACGATCTTTAAATATCATGATGCAATGGATTCGCTATACACACTTGTTCATGTGTCTGCTCTTTTGAGCTTGTTCAAGCGAATAATTTGATTCAGTCAGATCCCTTTCGAGGACAGTATTTAGGGATGTCTATTTCCTCGATGGAAAAACTCCGATAGAAGAAGTGAATTCATGGCTGGTTGTTATAAATAACTTGGAACGTTTGGACACTTTTTTTTGAATAAATATATTGGTAATCTATTTCAGCTTATATGCGGTCCCTTTGGTTTCTGGTTATACATCTTACTTTTACTTGCTCCCAGGGTTAGGGTTCAAATGGCATTATTTGTTTATGCTTAATTCCCCTAGTATTCATGATGGGTTGGCATCTATATCTCCAAGATAATTATGAAAAGATGAATAGACTGTACTCATGGTTGCCAAGGGTGTAATAACACTAATAATAAAATCAATAGTGATACTGCAACTCTTACTAATAAGGATAACGAGATAAATAAGACAGCTCTCTTGGTTGATTTTTATATACCTGTGTGTGGGATGTTGATATTTGTTTTTGAAAGAAATTTTAAGCGGTGCTGACATTTTACAGCTACTTCATTTTTCTATTTAGTAAGTCTGTCATTTTAGTGAAGTTGAGAATCTCTAATTCCTCATTTAGGTATAGGTTGCATCAGGGTTTTAGTGTTCTGGCATGTGTGTTTGGTTTATTATTTTCTATTTTACTGTGGATGTGAAATTGCTGCCTTTCAGGTCCCAGTAATGAGTGCATAGTGATTTATTGCTTTTGTACTTATGTTTGAAAAGGATGATGTATTGTTCGTTAATCTTAATTTAAAAGGTGTCTTTGATATTAATACGTGAAATTCAGTTGCCAAAGGTTTCTCTAGAGTTGAATTTCAGCTTGATATACAATATTTGATTTGATACATTTGTTTTACAAATGGCACCTGTTGCTATTTGTACGATTGCAGTCTGGTTTATTTATATTTTCTTTGATATTATTTTCCCATATTGCTTTATTTGTATGTTGTTTTATTTTCATGCTTTTTGGGAAACTGTCTGAATAACTATGATTAATCGTCATTTTGTCTTTGCTAAATACTTTACCGAGTTGAATGCTCGAGGTCAGTGTTTTCCTATTACTTTGTGGAAGATTTTTCCTACGTTGGTTTTCACTTGTAGATTAAATAGCAGTGTGTACCAAACGATTTATGCAACTCTACTTTTTTTTAATTGTTGCTGTGTTCCACTCAATTGGTTTTCACCTTTTCATTGTATTTTAAGCTAATCTCGCAAAAACCGCTCTCTGTTAGTAGTTTAGGCTTAAGGCTACCATTATTGCATATTTTTTCCATTTGAGGAATTGTATATCAGACTAGTTTCTGTTGATTGCAGATCTTTTTTTCATTATTGTATTTGTATGATTAGATTTTGTGTTTACAAACGTAACTTCAGAAATTTTTTGTCTATGTGATTTTTGGATGTTATCATTTACGTTAAAAGTCATTTCTAAAAAGTTCAACTCTTTTATGTCGAACTTGATTCCATCTACAGAGTTCTTTTTTTTTTCGTTCTCTCAACTCACATTTTTTGCATTTTTGCGCGTGGCTTTTTTAGAAAATCAGTAAACCATCGTTTTAGTAGAGTCATATATTTTTAGAATTTGATATTCCAAGTAAATTCGTATAAAATGTGCCAACCAATCAAATCTGCTATCTTGGCTGAATAAAAACTCAATTAAATCACCAAAGCCGTGAATGTCGATCTTTTTTAGTTCATTGTTCTTTGTTATTGAAGAGTGCCATCTGTCTACGATGTTTGATCATGTGTGTTTCATTTTTGTAGAAGTTGGTAAAGTTATTCACGACTTTAATGACTTTTTCCAAGACTCCTCTGTATATTGAAGGATAGAAGTCCATTACATCGAACTGAACAAACGCACAGCTGTTTTTCTGCTTGATGTTACCAAACCAAGTAATGGCATCGTTTGTATTTATCCATTTGTTTAGTTGATGTTTGATGCTGTAGTTTATGTTTCCTATCATATTTATACTGATTTTTCCTATCTGGCATTTTGTGGGGTTGATGAATCTAGTAGTTCGTTCGTTTGATTGAAAATGGCAGTTTGTAGTCCTTCATGAATATGTAGGCATCTTTTCTTTTTCTGTAATTTTCTTTACTTTAAAACCGACGTTCAATTTGTTGTTGATGTTTTTTTCTTTTCCTTATTTAAAGTTGCTTCGTAGTTGTTCTTCTCCGTCTTTAACATTTTGTAATTTTGGGTGATGTGATCAGTTATTCATTTCGTAGACCTCGTCAATTTTGTCTCCTTTCGCAAATAAGTTATTACATTTGTCAATTTAGCACGATTATTTGGAATTACCTCCCGTTTTTAGACAGTGAAATCATCATTTGGTCTACACAGCGTACATAGAATATTTCATTCATGCTGTCTTGGACAAATGATTGCTTCACTGTGTAATAACGGGGGATGATTTCAAATAGAATTTCAAATCGAATAATATAATGCATTATTATTTCAGTGGGATGTTATATATATATATATATATATATATATATATATATATATATGCTTTCTTTTGGCTGTCCTCAAAAGAGTAGATTTTTTTTATACCCTCTGACCGCCTATTGTGTTAGGAATTTGGTTAGTAACACAGACCTGTTATTTTTCTTCTTTTTTTCGCTAGTAATGTTGGCGTCTCACGCCATTTAGTGTATATTTCTTTAGAAATAATACATAGTGATTCAAAAATGAAAGTATGAACGAATAAGAAAGCTGATTTCTGAAGCGAAGAATGCAGTTTCATAAAGAAGGAAAATTGATCAAAAGTAGCACCAATACTGGTTATTTAATAATAATAATAATAATAATAATAATAATAATAATAATAATAATAATAATAATAATAATAATAATAATAATGAAACACAGACAAACAGCAAGTGCCGCCTGTGCAATGAAAGAGATGACACAGTAAATCACATAACTAGTGAATGTAGTCAACTTACCCAGAAGGAGTATAAGCACAGACGTGATAGAGCAGCAACAGTGATTCACTGAGTAAATGAATGGGATTCAACCGTACGGAAAAGTGGTACCAGCACAAACCGGAGGCAGCCCTGGGAAATGGCGACCACAAATTACTCTGGGACTTTGACATCCGAACCAACCACCTCATCCAGGCGAGAAAATCGGACTTTGAAATCGTAGACAAGAAGAGGAAAATCTGCCAAATAATAGACGTGGCTGTGCCTGCAGGCCATTGAGTAAAGAGGAAGGAGAGTGAAAAACTTGAAAAATACCAAGATCAAGCGAGAGAACTGAAGAAGATGTGGAACATTAAAGTCAGGGTAGTGCCAGTCGTAGTAAGCGCACAGGGAACTGTTCCAAAGACACTGAGGGTGTGACTGGAGGAGATCTGGATAAAAGGAAGGATTGAAACTATACGGACCACAGCACTGCTAGGAACTGCATGGATACCGAGGAAAGTGTTAGATATATAAAGACTGCATCGCCAATTGTTAGCAGTGGCCTAACAGAGGAAAGGAAATGAAAGTGGAAATGTGAACCCCACCACTGGCATGATTGGTGAAGGAGAGAAGACATTATTTCTATTATTATTCGGACTATCCTCATCTTGGTTGTTTTTCATACAACGTTTCGGCCATTGTACTCTATGGCCTTCATCAGGTATCATCTGGTAGGCGTGGGGAAGTAACGAACCGAACCCTTTATTTAACCAAAACGTTGTATGAAAAACAACCAAGATGAGGATAGTCCGAATTATAATAGATATAATAATACCTCATCTCAAAAATTCAGTGATATACTGAGAGAAAAGTTGTTGGCCGCAGACCTGAGGGGACTTATTGTCACTCAAGCTTCAGCAATGACCACCGGGCAACCGGTGTGAAACTGTAAACCACAGTATTACTGTGGTCTCTAAGAACGAGGACAAGAGGGCTGGAGACTCGAAGAGACTTGCTGTCACTCAACATCTAGCGGTAACCATCAGGCAACTGGTGTGAGATTGCAAATGATGATGATGATGATGATGATGATGATGATGATGATGATATAGAACCCAAACTGTTGGCAGTACCTTAACAGGGAGAAGAGGAAAAACTCAGAGTAAAACAATACCACACCACACCACAAATAGTGGTGGGGGTACGAATCATAATGCTTTTGTGATCGGTTAAGGAGATATGAAAAGAGGCCTGGAGACCTGAAGAGACTTGTTCTCACTGAGTTCGGACTAGGGATCTTATATGTGCAGACTCTCAGTCTGTTGGGACACTCATCTGGCTGGGTTGCAGACTTTTACAGTCAATGCACTTCGGCGTCTGTCAGAGTATCTTGGATGGGTTATTGAAGTAGTTGAAAATACTCCTGAACCGACTGTCTTTCGAAGGGATGATAAAACTCTATTGCCAGCTTGGACATCTACCAACTATTGAATGTTAGTCTGAACAGCCTTACTGACGGAATAATACCATGAAGAGATATTAAACCTCCATGGCTCAAGTTGAGGAATATGCTGCACAGAGGCTCTGTCGTCTATCATCAACAGCCTTTATAAGTTCAATGCTTGACAAAAAGCCTTTCTCATCTCATTCTATGACGAGTGTGATGTGCAAATCCTTGTTTGGAAGCATTTCTCGTCTCTCCATCTTATCTAGTATTTCTTACGAATCCACCTGTTGATTTTTCTTCTCACAATATGCCCTGTCTGACTATATCTTGTTGTTTAATTATTTTACGATATCCTTTGCTCTAGTCCATTTTTGCTACTCTTAACATTATAGTACTTTTCCCATTAAATTTTAGCTATGCTAATTGGGTTTTCAGGTCGTTTTGTAAGTCTCCAGGTTTCATATCTGTACGTCATGGCTAACATTGATTGTATAATTTATGTTTTAGTTTTAACTCTATTGATAAATTTCTCTTCACTGCGTGTTTTTTTTTTCATGCTGAATTCTTTCCAGTCAGTCGCTATGCGCGGTCTCATTTCATTCCTGTGGATCTGATGTAGCTTCATCGCCTGACCTAGCTAAATGCCAGCATTAACTTCCTCTAAAACTCCATTGTCTACTCTTTTGATCTTTTCAGAATTGTATCATTGAA
Organism: Thysanoteuthis rhombus; assembly: GCA_963457665.1. Taxonomy (NCBI): domain Eukaryota; kingdom Metazoa; phylum Mollusca; class Cephalopoda; order Oegopsida; family Thysanoteuthidae; genus Thysanoteuthis; species Thysanoteuthis major. Next base: position 16,991,448 of record OY735212.1, on the reverse strand, counting down.
CATCGTGTCTATTCAGCTAGTATATATATATATATATATATATATATATATATATATATATATATATATGTGTGTGTGTGTGTATATATATATATATATATATATATAGAGAGAGAGAGAGAGAGAGAGAGAGAGAGAGATGAGTAGAAATTTCATAGTTTTAAAAACCATCGTTTTAGTCAATTATTTCCCTAGAAACTTTTAATGTAATTTATGTAGTTTTTTTCGTGGATTTTATGCTTCACACAAAATTGAATATTATGGTACTATGTGTGAATCTTTCTTTTTGGGATCATTGGTTGGTCATTATGAGACCGTTTCGGAGATTTGAAAACAAAACAGTTATTTCAACGTGACTTCCCGGCAGTGTTGATCAAACACGACCTTCACTTAATCTTTGATTTAATATGTCGTACTACACAAATTTTGTTAATTCAAATAGAGTATTATCATGATGTACTGTATATGGATGTATTTCATACTATGCGTCATTTAATTTTCTCAACAAATACGTCACTTAAGTTCACCCCATAATAAGTATCCAACATCAAGGGATCAATAAGTATGACAGTAAACATGTCGATTCAATTGTGTCAATTTTATTGAGTTTTCCTCAATGCGAGTAAAGAATCTGTTATATAAGTTTTCATCTCTGATTGCAAACAAAACAACTTATGGTATCATAGTTGGTCAGAAACACCTAATTTAGTTGATTTTTTACCGACATATTCGTCCGAAAGATTTGAAAATGTGTTTTAAGATTATCAACCTTACACTTGAATTATCAAATCTCAATTTGATCAATGTTAATATCTTTTGACTGATATAACCATTTGTGAATGTTGGCTATGAAATCATTCTAGTAGTTAATAACACCTATATTGACTATTCCATCAATATACATAAGTAATTCATTATTTGCTATTACATGTTCAATTTCCAACTCTGTCCAACTACATATCAGTTAGGCAAATGGATCGTAACCAAATGTTTTTCCCTTTCCTTCGTTTTAGCCAACTTTAAGATCTTTCACATTGACATAAACCAAATCCACCTCTTTTGGTTACGTAACTATCCAAAACATATTGATATTAAATCATTTGATTTAATATAGACTACTTTTTTTCAATTTTTTGAACTCTCATCATCATATTCTTTTATTTTTAATTATTCTTTAATTATCGTTATCATTCTATGATGGTCTATCCGAGATATTCGAAAAGGATCCAGTCATTTGGTCATGGCTTTATCAAATTGCCAGAAAATCTACCAAAATTTGTTGCCTTGAGTGGCCATTCTTATGACGGTAAGCTTCAGTATGTCGCATGCCATTCTTGAATACTGTAACATTATAGTTCGTGGAATATATATTTAAGATTGGATATTACATAAATTTAAAAGTATACGTACAATATGGAATGGAAATGGAATTTGTTCGTCAAAAAAATTCATAGACGAACACTTCATTTTCAATTTTAATAATGCATTCTGTTATAACACTCCTGAATTCATGATCTTCAGGGTAAATAGCATTAAAAGATCTTTTTGAATTCTCCTCCATCATTAAGATGGTATATACATATATATATATATATATATATATATATATATATAGAGAGAGAGAGAGAGAGAGAGAGAGAGAGAGAGAGAGGGAGAAAGACGGTGTGATGATTGTGGAGACATTTTGAAGAGAATCAATATTTTGTCTGGCACCCATGTTAACTGAGTACTGAATCAAACAACCAAGACTTCGCAAACAAATAAAGAAATTAGCGTCATGCAGGACTCGAACTTGCATTCACCAAGGAAGCAGCCTTCATACAGCCCCTGCTCTTACCGTCTGAATCAACGACATTCCGATAAGATCAGCAGTCTGAGTCTATTATATAGCGACAAGTGTCTATCTAATTGTCTGTAATATTATAAAATATCCAAACATCGGAACAGCCCAAGTAAATTTGACATGCATACTCAATATACATCGAGGAAGGTTTTTAGATAAAAGGTTATGGGAGAAAAATATGAAAGTTTACGAGGATGTTATTTACTATACAACTCTAATTTCCGTCCATTTGAACATTTTTTTTACTGGTTTATATATATATATATATATATATGTGTGTGTGTGTGTGTGTGTATATATATATATATATATATATATATATATATATATATATATATATGATATATATGATATATTTTATATACATATAATATTGCATGTATTCTAAATTGGAGGGAATTCCTTTTTTTAGATGTCAAACGTGAAGGGAGACTTTTCCCCATCTAATGCATCAAAGACAATATAAATTCTCGTTAATGTTGGATGGGGGCCCTCAAAGGGCCAAACATTCTGGGCCTACATATATATATATATATATATTTTGTATCGCTGCAATCTTTTTTTAAACATGTTCACGACAGAAAAAAAAACATTTTGGAAAGTTTTCATTGTTTTTGAATAGAATGTTATATCGGGGAGCGTATTGTGTAAAAGAACTGCCCACAGTTGATTGAGTTGTCCATTTCGTGTCTTTGACCATCACTGGTCATTTTCAAGATAGGATTTCAAAGTCGCATGATTATAGTAATAGTCATGATGAAAAGTTATAGCATTTATAAAGACGGAGTTTATGTATTTAAAGCGTGTCCTATTACAATAGGGTGACTTCCGTTTAGTACCACTTCAAAATATCTGTTTGCACCTCGCAAGAACTTTTATTTATTGGTAGGCTGCCTGGCTTCAATGAGAATGTCTTTAAAAATTAGATGACTTTTATCGTTGAAATGGTGAAATAGTTTTGTTTTATTGACAGGGATATTGTAGGGGGGGAAATGGTGTTGTTTAATATGTTTGTAGATAGAATTTTTTCTCAGATAAATTGCTAGTTATCGTCTTTAAAACACACACACACACATATACATACATACATACATACATACTTATATATATATATATTGTGTATGTGTGTGTATATGTGTGGTACTAAACCTTAACATCCTCATAATTAGCGGATGCGTAATAAAACATAAAGGGAGAAAAAAAATTCTCTAATTGATCCATCTAAGTTTATTCTGTGCAACACTCATCAGAGAATGACTCGTAAGAAAAATGTATTTTTCTTTAATATTCCATCATGCATCCACCAATTATGGCAGTATCACTTTATATATATACATATTTGTGAGTGCGTGTGTGTGCGTGTGTTCTTGCATTTGTGTGTGTGTGTGTTTGTGTGTGTGTGTGTGTTGCAGCAAAAATCCCCAGTCGAATTTCTTGCTCAGATAAATATATCTTCCATCTGAATTGGTCACTGCAGCATTGCACAATAACAGTTTGCCAAGGTCCCATCAATTCGTAATACATTCCAGAACAGATTCCTTTAAGGTTGAAATGTTAAAGGCTGTCTTGGATCCGGCCACATTCTCTTTTGTTCCGGATTCTCATATTAAATCCATTTTTCATTACCAGTGAATATCTTGTCCCAAAATGACCGTTTTCTGTGTTGAGCCAGAAGGAAAGAAGACAGCTGTGTGGACAATGCGAACCATATAGACCAATACATCTGCAGAGAACAACGGATCCCAATGTAATCATCGAAAGAAGAAAACAAAAACGAAGGATCACCCTAGGTTGGCAAGATTTCTACAGAGCTGATCAGCATTTAAGAACGAGAAGGCCCCTATGAGTTTTGAATAGAAGGGTCCACAACTGATGCATCCTCTGGATTGTAATCTATTGAGCTTCTACTTGGAATCCAACCAAGCTATATGTTCTCAAAGTTAGAACCATGCAACATGCATCAGGAAGGGTCGTGTTTAAGATCACATCGGCTGATCACAAGACGGCACGGTATATAAGAGAAAAGGCTAGCGTCAGAGATAGAGAATCGACTAAATAACTTGATTGACAATTTACTGGCCGTTTTGCAAGGGTGCCAAGAAACCACTTGACATCACAATACATAACTTGGAAATCCAGGGATCATACGCAAAATTGTGACCGGCTAAATTTTTGATGGCCTGATGATTCTGACTAGATCAATACATCACATCGCAACGCGACGCCCATGATAGAAATGACAGGCTAATTTCGGAAAAGTCTAAATCCGACGATGGATTTTCAAAGGATAATGATAATAACGATGGTGATGATGATGTTTTTTTTAAACGAATATCAATGTCTCCGTAATTTTGCGTGGAATTAATTAATCAAGTAATTCTTCACGCGTGTCTCCAACGTAAGTGTCAGACAAAACAAGCTTATAAAGATTTTTTTTCAAAGTCTAAAACTTTTTCTCTCACTCTTTTTTATCTTGATGTGTATCCACTAATTACGGTAATGTTAGAATTGATTTTCTTCGCTTGGTAATTTTCCAAAGACTTGTGAATTACGTACTAAAATCATTGATAACACAAGCAATAAATAGCCGAGTAAACTTGATATATATATATATATATATATATATATATATATATATATATATATATATATATATATATATATATAAAAATATATATATATATGTGTGTGTGTGTGTGTGTGTGTGTGTGTGTGTTAGTGTGTGTGAGTGTGTGTAAACTCTCCTCATCATTATTTAAATAGTATATCTGGTATGTTTGCATCAACATAATGACACCCGCATAAGGTGTAGCCATTTTGTATCAGTGATCGGTTAAAAAAGGGAACAGGGTGCTATCTGTAACTCAAATGAATTAATTACAGTAGCCTGCACGTATAACAGAACTGATTATATAAATGTATCTGGAAAAGAAGATATTTTATCTAAAATTATCTAGGAAATGCCAACATAAGATTTAGGCAACGTTGAACCCAAAACGACCGTAGAGGCATCCAAAAGCATATTTCAAAAGTTCTGAGATAGTGCATACTGTTGCATACCAAACATCCAGAGCGTTTTGAAGATCAGAGTTTGGAACCTGAGCACAAACTCAGACCACTGATGTGTGGAAGTACACAATTGCCACACCTGCAGCAACAGGTTCAGAATAAGCTCTTCACGGTTTAATGAGGCTTTATTTGAGTTACCAGAATGTTGTTTCGACTTGTTGCCTCCATAGTATTGGCCTATTGGCCGATTGTAATATTTGCATCTTTATTGTTCTCGGGTCGCATTAAGAACTTCTGCTTACTTACACCATAACTCCAATTTACTAATGTGTCGCACGCGAACGATCAGTGTCTTCCACCTCACACCTGTTGACAATGGCTACCACCTCTGGTTACATAACGAGGCTTTCTCACAGAGTGACTCCATATGAAAGCAAAATTCATGTTCAATGCGAAGCTTGGCACTACGCCAAATTATAAATGCTATGGAATAGCCTGACAGAAGTAGTAAATAATCCCGAACAAGCCATGCTTATAAAGAGCTGATCAGAAGAAAATGACATTTTTCATTCATATTCACTGAATGAATCTTATCTTAACATTAACAAGCAATATCTATTTAAAAAAAATGTCGATTGTTATCTTATCTGTGTTAAATTCGAAACATTTCCTCATTAAATTTTGCTGCTCTCTATTTGTCTGGGCACTTCAAAACAGCGTTTTTTCTTCACAAAATATAAAATCTCCGCTGATCACATTTTTTCTTTAAATCTTTGAATATTATAATTGAATCATTATCTAAAACTTTATCTATCAATTAAAAAAAAGCGAATCAGTAAAATTGTATTTTACCAAATTCAACTACCGATTTAGGGTTAGTGTGTAGGTTTAGTTTTTAGGGCTTGTGTTTGTGTTGAGTAAATTTTAAATCAATCAATTACGGAACAAAAAAAAGTTACAAACTTGTCATTATCACAATGGTTATTTTGCCACTGAAAAAATAGTTTGAAGCTAATGTAGAAAATGTAACAATCGCCAAAATAATTCAATTGTATCTTGAGGATGGCTTCATACCAAAATCTTCATACCAAATCTCTTAATTGGTCATATTCAACATTGATAGTAAACTGACTTGGAACAGTATATCACGGGAAAGACAGTCTTATTTCAATTTAAGGTTTAATCGACCTAAAAAAAAAAAGGAAAATAATTCTAAAAATCCCGGCGGGAATAATCTTCGAAATAGCCGAGAAGTTTTTGAAAATTCGAATGACGGATGAATAGTTTTGTATTTTGTAAAGCGAAAACATGTTTTCACTTCATTTGCTCCAGAAGAATGATGTGACTCGGCGTGTATCCAAAACACTTTTAAAATACTCAGTCTTTGGATATAGACACGTATCTTGGAATAGATAAGTCTTTCTTTTTTTTCTTCTCAGATATTCCAAGAGCATTTAACAATTTTTAGAACATTTCAGAAATTGTATGTGTGTGTGCGTGTGTGAGTATTCATGCATGTGTGCATGTTCATGTGTGTGTATATTCCTGTGTACGCGTCTATTATTCTCTCCTGAGATTATCTTATTTGCATTTATCTCCTCAAAAACGGATTTTAGTTTAAGTCGACATTACTGAGTATTATGTCTGAGACGCTAAGCAAATCAATATGTAAATGTCACGGATAAGTAAAAAAAATAATAATAATAATAATAATATAAGTATATCAACGAGAAAATCGAGAACATTTTTCAGCTTCTGGGCATACGTGTGCCTTGTGACAAGAATTGTTGGATTGTTTACAGTATCAACAGATTCAAGTCTCTCTCAGATGTCCTCCCCCTCTGTATCTTTCTTAATACACAAACACACACACACACACACACACACACACACACACACACACACACACACACACATATATATATATATATATATATATGTAATTATTTATGTATATGTAAGTATATATATATATATGTTAGTATATGTATGTATATGTAAGTATATAAATATATATATATATATATATATATATATGTATATATATATATATATATATATATATATATATATATATATATATATATATATATATATATATATATATATATATATATATATATATTAGAGAATTGATACGTAATCCGACAGATTTCTGTTTGAGTGTGAGTACATATATGGATAGTTTATTAGATTCATAGATGATAGATAGATAAGAAGAGTGTAGATAAGCGAATCCATATATCTATATATCATCAGTATAGGTTGTTCAATGTATGTCAAATATATTGAACTATTTGCTATCGGTGATATCCTCCTCTTTCCTTCTTGTCTATGCAAATAAACTTATCTCCACTGATACTTTTTTCAGCTTTTCTGAAGTTTTGTCGGATAATATCTTAGTTTGTTTTTATCTGGCTTCCTTGTCAAGAAAGTTTTGCACATATTTGATTGTTGTCATCTGTCATCTTATTTAATGACTCTGTTGAATTCCAACCATTAATCTTCGATGCTTTCAGATTTGAAGAATTTGTATCCAGATTCTTGAAGATGTGTCGATTTTGAATATTCACCACGCTACGGAGAATAAAGGAAGCCTATCAAAAATAGATTCTTTACGATATCATATTTGGCGACTGACGTCTAACATCAACATTTCCTTCGAATCCTTTCTACCACATTAATAAGTACGTAGAACCTGCTTGAGCAATTGTTACCTTTTTTAGCATCAAATTCAAAACATTTCCGCGTTAGATTTCGTGGCACTATGTTTGCCTGAGGGTCTCTAAACATTTTCCTACATAATGTTTTATTTTTTTCTGATTACAACTTTTCTGAAAGCTTAATACGTAGATTTTTCTCCGAAAAAAAGTATTTACGAATGAAAGCAGAAGACCTGGCCGTTTGAAAGTCTATTTTATTGAATTTAACAACAAAGGATAAGTCAAATTCAGGGTTAAAGTTAAAGGTTAGTGTTAGAGTTATTGTTTGGGGTCAGTGTTGGGGCTAGTGTTTAGGGTTAGGTTCAGGATTAAGGATATATAAATCAATTACTGATCAAATGAGACGCAAAAATAGTTTACGCCGTCCATATGGAAAAGGTAACAATCGCCCAGTTATGGATAGTCACTCAATTGAAATTGTCACATAACCTATGTCTTTTGGAAGCTGGCAGGGTTTGAGTTGATTCGGTCAATTAAAAAAAAAAAGACGAACGGGAAAGATGTTGGACACAAAATGGAGGGTCAATTCAGCATGGACTTGCATTGCAAATTGATCCCCCCACCCCGCCTGATAAAAATATTTAGGGGGAATATTTAAAAAGAGAACTTTTCCTAAACACGATAAAGAGTTAATGCTCGAATTTTTAGCCCTTTAGCTCCATTGGTTCATCCTGTTAGTGTGATACATACCTAAGCATCCAATCACACAGACCAGCTTAAAAACTGAAGAAACTTATGTTGTCAGTTTTGATTGATATACGTAGCTTAGGGGAAGACGATTCATCCGACAGGGATCGTAATCTGAATTAAGGACGTCAATGATGAAAGAGGTTCAGGTAATTAATATAGCAACGGATAATCTTGGCCTAAGATATCCTTATTTAATAATAATAAGGACAATCCAACCAAAATATTGAATGTAAACCGATGCGAAAAATACACATTGCCCAGCAAAACTGAGCTGAACTGACAAGTCAAAGATATTAATGACTATTTAAAAAACAGATACATGGGAACTTATCTGATACTAATAAATCCATCTTTACAAAAAAATGTAATATTTTATGATTAATTATTTGTTATGTATACAATAAAAGAGTCGCAAGAATCATCTTCGGTCGGAAGAGAAGTAGAAATGGAATTTGACCCTACAACAGCTTGGCTTGTTAAGGTATTTTCCCCATTTTTAGCTTGGACAAGCTGAGAGGCACATACGGTAGTATAAAGATTGTGCAGCACCAATCCTTGGAGTGTGGAGAGCTAGGTGGGCATGGAAATATATTCTAAATTGTTTGTTTAACTGCTTGTTATAATGATATAAGAGTTCACAGGGTGTTAATTTTTTTTGTCGATTCTTAACGGTAGGTGTCAATACTTATCAATAATAGATCTATTCGATTTTAAGTAACGAGATAGCTTGCATTCACATAAGTGATCGTATTATTTTCAACTGGCATCAGAAATCCTTTTTGAGGGCAGGTCGGGTTAGAAATTTTTTGTTTTATGTGTTGGAGTAAAAGGGTATAAAAACTTAACAAATATCACACAAAGCTATGAAAACTCTCATTTTCGATTACTTTGATATTTTCATTAGAGGAGTATATGCCTAGAAAATCTATGCCATAGCAGTCAATGAGAACAATGATTTTTTTTTTGAAGGGAGGGCATTGTCAAATTGCACTTCAAATTTCATGCATACTATTAGAGCATTAGGAATGAGTGTTGTTAATTTTTTTTTTCTCGATTCGATACGTTTTAATTATCTGCCCCCAAAAATGAAATCTTGTTTGATTTTCCAATAATGAATCTCATTGCTAGGTGGGTGATTTTAGACTGCTCACCAGATTTTGCCTGCAAGCCGTAGTTTGCCGAACTTTGATTTAGATGATCCATCGTGGGGCCTCAAAAGGCAAGAGCAGTTTGTGAATTGCCAGCTACTTTGGAAACAATATGCAATGGTTTACATGGTAGCTGTGATGGAAAAGTGCGCAAACATCCATCGTCAACTCTTTTGGTTTGTTTAAGACCAGGCATTTTCAACATGATTATAGATTAATGGATTCATCAGTTACCTTACTTAGGCCTGAGTTAGGATTTGAACTTGGATTGCCACTTCTGCTCTCCTACCGCAAATTGAAATTTCCAGTAACAACAAAATCAAATCATATGTTTCTTGAGATAAATATATATGTATATATATATATATATGATTGTATCATCCACGGAAAGCTGTTTCGATGTATTATATCTCTTCAGTCTGGCTATAAACTTTCCATTAACCCATCCAGTACCGCGAGGCAGGATTCAGATCCGGAGACCGATAACCTACCTCTGAGCTACGGAACAGGACGGTCTGTAAGGCTGAATTTAAGCGATATATATATATATTTATTTACACACACACACACACACACACACACACACACGCACACACATATATATATATATATATGAGAGAGAAAGAGAGAGAGAGAGAGTTAATAAAGGAGCAACCATAGCGATAAAATTTATAGTCATCTATGAAAATTCTATTGAAGAATGAATATAGTCAGAATGAATTCTATTTATGACATTACTGGCGCCTTCCACTGGAAAGCTTCTAAAATGGAGTGAAAGTCGAAAATAAGCAAACATTTTTAGAAGGAACTTAAAGGAGTACTGATGTCAATTTCCAAGTCTGTACACAATACGGCATGTCACGGAGAGCTGGAACAAACACATAAACAAACACACGCATGCAAAAAGCATACAATCATTCGCCATCTTTGATGGCTACGCCGGTTCAGAATCTTTTAAAACTTTTGATGGCCACAGTTGTTTAATGCATGTTTTTTTTATGAATCTGTTTCTTATGCATGCACGTATATTTATGGGAAGTTCACTCCAGAAACAAGCATGAATATATAAATACATGTACCTATGTTTATGCATTTAGATATATATTTGTGCCCAGGTGTGTGATATATATATATGTATATATATATATATATATATATATATATATATATATATATACACAAATACACACACACACACACACACACACACACATATATATATATATATATATATATATATATATATATATATATATATACATATATATAAACAAATCAGCAACGTTTCCAAAGGTTTCCGTCGTAAAAAAGACATTATATGAGTTTTGCGTGACAAGAGGCGCCAAGATTATAAAAATAAAACGAGGAAGAATTCGGCAACGTTTGATTGGATGGAAGACATCATCTCTTCTGGGAGATGGGGGATGTCATTTTTTTCACCTTAGAAGGAAAGTAATAAAAAGCGTTTAGCAAAACCATGACAGCAGTTTCCTTGCATCGAAATGGGTTCTAAATCAGCCCCGAAAATAAGTGAATGCTTTAGAAGGATCAAATAACACCATGAATTGCGATTTCTCTTACTGGCTAGTGGATGTTTTTTTTCTTCTGATTGCTTCTATGCAAAAAGTATTGAAAATGGCTATCATCCCTTTCAAACTCAGCTTTTCTGGCAAGTGTATTGATATCAATACGTATTTTTTTATGGGATTAAAAAAAATGAGCTACCGTAAGCGATTGATATCTCCAGTCATTTAAAACGATAACACATTTATCTGACCATACGTTTTTCTTTCTAATCAGTTTATCAGAACATAAAAAAATACCGGCACTTATATTGGCAAAAGAATCTTGCCAAACAATAAAATATTTCATTAGAAAGTAACATATTTTGCTAGTACACACGAGTTAGGTAATTCTAAAACCCTTATCTACAACAACGAGTACATTAGGATATTTGTTCTAGAAATAAAAGAGCTGCTCGCCACTCGATCTTCGTCCAGGTCTCATTCTGCTGAGCACAGAATGGGGGCGTTTCAACAACTTTGTGCAATAACTATTTCACTCACGTACGTACGCATCTATACACACGCACTAACAAACGAACCAACATTTTAGTTTCTCCACTTTATTAAGAAATAACGTATTTTGCTAGAACACACAAGTCAGATATTTCTAAACTCTTTATCTGCAGAAACAAGTACAAATAGATATTTGTTCTGAAAATAGCCTCATCCGAGACACAAAGTCTAGAAAAAAAATGACTCTCTTTCCAGGAGAAAATTAGTGTGGAGATTTTGATACAAATTACCCCAGAGGACAATGCATTTTGCATCTCACGTCCCTACATTTACCAAATAGATGCTTTGTTATTTCAGATCTCGTTCTTCGCCTTATTCAATTACATACATATTTTATCTGCAGCCTTCTCGAAGCATAACAACTTGCATTTGATATTTTGATTTTACAACATTAGCCGGTCAGTTGTCCTTCTTATTTTTGTGGCTACAGCTATTGAGGAAATAAAAGGTGTAAACTTCTTTCTCTTTTTCACTTAGAGAGTTAACCCTTCTTTATTTTCCTCAATGACCTCCTAGAATTATCTCCAACCAGCCTAGGATAATCAACTTAGGTATGATAGATACTACTTGGGATTTTACACACTACATGCCGAATGATAAGATTATAATTCAAAAGTAGCAGGTTATATAGGTTGGTATTCAATTGGAGATCATATGTGACATTTTGGCCGACAGCACATAAGATGGCATGAAGAGTTAGACAAGTGTAGAGAGTACTGGCACCGTCACACCCACGATAGAGATGTCTGGCGAATGTAGACGAAGGTCAAGGTTCAATGACGGACTGCTGATGTTAAATAAACATCTTTAATTTTCAACATAGTGTAACAGATAACAATTATTACCAAGGAACAAAAACTGTGATTATTCTGCAAGTATTAACTGATTTACAACTGGAGATAAGCGGCAAAGGGAAATTTGACAATACGGGATATTTACAATCAGAAAGAATGCATATATGCCCTGGGGCTGGCCATTTGGTAGAAGAAAATGATACATACAACCCACTGACATAAATGTTCATTGTTCGAATTGAAGTAAAACAGACTATTTCTAAAACTGACTTTCAAGGCAGATGCGCTGTCTCACTTTATGCATAGCCTCCCAACTTTTTACCCCACTCTCTCTTTCCGCCCCCTCTCTCTCTCTCTCTCTTTCTCTCTGTTTTATATCCGCTAATATATAGACTGATTCAAATCTACATTAAAAACCACAGTAACCTGGCCAAACTACACGATTATCCCACAACTAAAGAACGAGAATACTTTAAAATACTCAAAACAATACCGATTGATAAGAGAGGAGCTATAGTCATTTTGGGTGCTGATGAATTCCTCTTAGTAGCCAGGATTCAACCAAACAACACGGAATTCCACAAAGAAGTCCCGAATAATCCCTTCACTGAATACCAAAAACATAACTCGATACCCAACAGAGATGTCTAATACTAATATTTGAGATTTAAATAAAAAGCACTAAATACTCTCAAACCAACTTCCTCAAAACCTACTAGATTCTACCTATTTTTGAAAATCCACAGAGTGAATTGCAAAGGCTGACCATTTATTTCCTCTGCTAACTACCACATCACAAAACTATCGAAATCTGTATATCACCACATCCAACCCTGGCAGCGCAAATTGAAATCTACATACAAGACACCACTGACCTCTTAAACAAAATCAAACACATCAAAACAATTCCAGAAAAGCACTTCTAGTCACTATTGCTGTCAAATCCCTATATTCTAATATCAAACAAAAAGAAGGTATTTTAGCCCTCAAAAAAGCCCTTGACAGTAGAACAACTAAAGAACACTTCTCCCAGGTGGAAGGTTGTGCCATGGGCACAACAGCAGCCCTGCCAATGCTAACATCTTTATGGGCAAATTCAAAGCGACCTATATATACCCAGTGATAGAGAAAGACACTGTCAGGCACATAGATGATATCATTTTTATATATACAAGAGTTGGAGCCGAACTATAGAAATTCTTCATACACATAGTCTATACAAGACTCAGTCAAATTTGACTACAAAAAATCCACTGACTCCATAGCTTTCTTAGACACCTGCATACACATAGTAATAGGAAACTTTGGGCCACCCTCTATGATAAACTCACGGACACTTACGACTGCCTTCACTCTAAATTGGCCCATCCTAAACACCTGAAATCAAACTTACCATCTTCAGGAGCATTTAGGATTGGGAAAATTCGCTCAACAAATTGTGAACTCAATATCCACAACTATAACCTAGTACAACATTTCATTAAATGATGATATTCACTGAAAGATAGAAGATAACCAAAAAAAACTATACTGCAATTCCAATAGAAGATGCCTTTACCCTATATCGTGAAAAACTGCACACCACTCATAACCACCTTCCAAAATAAGCTCCAACTTCTATCAACTATCAATTATTCAGAGAATGAATATACTTACAATTGTAATCTTACCCAAAGAAATATTCCCACAACCATGAGTCATTGCCTACTGCAGGCCCCAAAACATCAAAGATATGATCAGCAGTAGAGTCTCGCACAACACCATCCCTAAAATTATTAAATTCTACCAACCCTGCAAAAAAAGAGATATTCTATACTTCAACCAGCAAGCTTCACTAACACTACCAATAACAACACTTTGTACGTACACCATGATTCTAACCCTAGAAGCAAGAATGTTATCTACTTCGTAGAATTTAATACATGGAAATTGCAATACATAAGCAGCAATTAAACATTAAACATAGTAAGTATAGACACAGAATAAAATCGCCAAATCATCCCAACCTACTCCAAGTAAAACACTTCTGCATCCCAGTCATAATTGCAGCACAGATGAGAGATCAAAATCGTTTGAAAAATAGAAAAAATATACCTCCTATTACAACAAAAATTTTACAGCGACAAGATACGTGGATTAACTAACTTGAGACTCTCTTCCCGAACAGACGGTGCTTTGAACTTAATAACCTTAACCATCCAATCTCTAGCATCAAAATCTCCTCACTTACAACAACAGGAATTGTATCCTATCCTCTTTTCATGCATATCCTATAGACTTCTATCTGCAAAAACTTATGTATGGTATTTCATTTGTTCAACTCAAAGCAATCAAAACTTTCGGAGCATCCACAATAACCATAAAGAATTCATAACATACATTTCTCAAAGGATATTCAACCATACAAAACAAGGATCCCCTTACCCCACCATCTTGACCGATATCAGAGATAGCAACAATCGTAACTTACCTAGCACACACACAGTCTGATATTAAGCTAGTATCTAGCTCCTCGGAATCCATGAAAACCAACGCTTAAGAATGCCCATACTTTTTGAGCAGCACAACTAATAAAATACCCATAATTGCTGAGACTACATCCAACAAGTTATCAAATCATACCATGACAGATTTCTTCCCAGACAGAATGCAGTCTGGACTCGATACTTTGAGCCAAAACGAATCGTCTTTCTTGATTTCAAAACATCTTATATTGAATTTTTCTACAGAACACTTTTAACCCCTGGAAGGTAATCACATACTACTGAAGATAGGTACCTCCCAAAATATGTATAACATATTAATTAATTACGCAACAAAAAGAGTCTCCATATACTTTTACCCCTGAGTGTTTTTCAATTGGCATTGTTCTTGTATACAGTACTATATATATATATATATATATATATATATGCATATATATATATATTTATATATATATATATATATATATATATATATATATATATATATATATATATCTTGGCTTCGAAAACGAAAAGTTTTGGAGGATTTGTATCTTTTGGTTTACTTAGTTAGCACAAATAGGAAGAGGACCTATAGGCAGAGTGATAAGTATAAAAGCAGATAGATGGGTAAGTCTTGTTAGTCACTCAAAAGAAACCATCGTGTGACCAACGATCTTGGCAGCATGTTTTCTTTGGAAAGATTGGGAAAGGTGATGATCAATTTATAACTAATTACTTTTGCCTTCTGTTTGAGGTGTAATAAGTGAATAAAAGACTGAATTGAAATAAAACTAAGTGTGTATTGATCAGTGGGTCTATCCAATATTTGTTTATTGTATATATTCAACGCATCACCTATTCAGGGAGGAATTTCGAAAAATATATATTTTTTTATAGACATCATCATCAACCTTTTTCTTCATATGTTGTTGGTCATAATCTTTCCCCAGGATTCGCTAGACCTCTCAATCGTAGACGTCATCGAGCAAATACTTTCTGAACATGTCCAGCCCGTCACACCATCTTATATTCTGCCCGACACGATATTGTATATGATCTCTGGAGATCCACGTTGTGAGTTGTGAGTTGTCGGTTGTATACGATTCTTGCAACATGACCACCCCTTTGCCATTTGAGTTTTCTAATCAGTTCTATGATATCCTTTAATCGTGTTTTTTCTGTAGTATACTGAACTGTTTTGTGATCGCCCCCATTTGATGTTAAGCATGATTCTCTCGAATGCTCATTGCCTGGTTTTCAGTTTGGGGGTCAGTCTCTTAGTGAAGTTCCATGTTTTAGATCTATAGGTGACTATTGAGAGGACGCATAGGTTGCAGACACTTCTTTTCGAAATTAATGTGATTTTTCCCGTTCCTAAAGGTTGAGCTGGCTCTGCTGAAAGTTTGCCACTCAGGAGTGATTCTTAGTTCGACGTCTTCTTCCTTTAAGAGTTTCATAGTGCTTTTTAGTCATAGTTAGGAGTAAATTATTCAATATTCAGCCCTCTAGCCCCATCTGTGCTGCCTGTGCGATTGATACATACGTAACCATCCAACAGGACTAGCATAAAAACTGAAGAAACCTATGTTGACAGTTTTGGTGACAGTTTCGGATCATCATCATCATCATCAGCAGCAGCCTTTTAAAGTCCGTCGTTGGACATATACCTTCCCCATGATTTGCCACACTTCTCTATCATGGGCGTCGCCGAGCCAAATTTCCTGAATCTGTCTTGTTCATCTCTCCATCTTGTGTTTTATCAGCCTCGGTTTTCTCATGTGATCTCCTGGATCCATGTTGTGAGTCATGATGTCCAACAGTTGTCTCTTATTCTTGTAACATGGCCTGCCCATTGCCATTTGATTTTTTCAATAGTTTCTGTGATGTCATAGATACCCGTTTTCTTCCTTATATACGGTGCTGTCTTGTGATCCCTCCATGTAAGGTTGAGCATGATTCTTCCATGAGCACATCGCACACTTCTCACTTTGTAGGTCTCTCTCTTAGTTAGGTTCTATGTTTCAGCTCCATGTGACCATCGGGAGGATGCATTGGTTGTATACTCTTCCTCTTAGGATGATTGGGATCATCTGGCTCTTGAAAGTTGAGCTTGCTCTGCCGAAGGCTTGCCATCCCAAAGTGATTCTATGCTTGATTTCCTCCTCTCCTGAGGGTCTCATGGATATTCGTTGTCCTAAGTAGATGTAGTGGTCTACCTTGCCGAGTTTTGCATCTTTTATCTTGACAGTTTTGTTCTTATTCTCAACACGATTATTGCACATGATTTTTTGCTTTACTGAAGTTCACGTGTATGCTGACTTTTTAGTTTTCTTCGTTGAGATCATCTAGCATTAGTTGGAGGTTCTGTAGGTTCTCTGCGAAAAGGACAATGTCGTCTGCAAATCTAAGGTTGCTCAGATATTCACCGTCTATTTTGATTCCTCTATTTTCCCAATCAATGTTTCAGAATATCATCTCAAGGCAGGCTGTAAAGAGATTGGGTGAGCTGGTATCACATTGTCTTACTTCCTTTTGGAGCTGAAACGGTTCATATATAGATAAATAGATGATTAGATAGATTATTTATAACTTGCTATGTATTTATCTCTCTATCTTCTTACGCTCTGAAGCCCAGAACAGTATATATATATATATATATATATATATATATATATATATATATATATATATATATATATATATATATATATTATATATACACACACGCAAACACACACACACACACATATATATATGTATATATTTATATACACACAAACATATATATATATATATATATATATACACATCCCTCTCTTTCTCCCTCTCCCTTTCTGTCCGTCTCTCTCCATGTATATGCATGTGTGTGTGCGTGTGCGTACGTGCACATGTGAATTTACGTGACTAATTAAGTAAAAACACACTTAGTTCCCCACATATAGCCCTAAGTTTCCTATGATGTACATTTTATAAGTTTGTTTTTGCACTACGAAACAATACATCAATGTTTTGAATTCGTTCTTCTCTTGTAATACCTGAGGGGAAATAGAAAATATTGTTGAAGAAAAAGTTTATATCTTTTTAATTTTTTAGAGAATATTAATATTTCAGTCTGAAAGTGGGAGAAAAATTCTAAGGCCAAGCGGGTGTCTGGAAAAGTTTAAGAATGTTCGGCCTTAAAAAAATATCAATGCATACATAAATCTACAATGTTATTCTCAAGGAAAATGACTACCTCGTTGGGTGTATGCCAACCTCAATATACATGTAAGCATATTAGTGAAAGAAACCAGACTGACGTGGAGAAGGAGAGGGAGATGTTCCAATATATATATATATATATATATATATATATATATATATATATATATATATATATATATATATATATATATATATATATATATATATATATATACTAGAAAATTATAAATACATTATTCTTATTTAAAACTTTTGTTGGGCTGACAAGCTTGTTATTACACGTTAAATGCGTCAGTTGGGCTAGACAATGTGAAAAAGAATAAACAATAAATGAAATAAAGAAATGAACGCAGGTTCGATTTCTGAGGCAGGCCATTTCTTTAATTGTTTATTTGAGATGCTTTTTAGGCTAACCAACCCATTCATATTTATACTAGATAGTCCTGAGAAAAGAAAAATATTAAGTGAGATTTATTATCGTATATCGTGTGATTTTAGTAGAAATTTATTTTTGTATAATGTTAGTAGAAATCTATTATTGTATATTATATAAAGTTAGTAGCAATTTATTATTGTACATTGTATAATGTTAGTGGGAATTTATTACTCTATATCTTATGATGTTACTAGAAATTTATTATCTTATATTGTATGAAGTCAATAGAATTTTTTATAGTACATTGTATAATGTTACTCGGAATCTATAATTGTAAATTGTATAATGCTACTAGAAATGCAGGTGAACTCATTATTTTTCCGGGGGAAGGGCTCTATCGATGATATTGGGGACGATTGTAAATCATCCCGACCTTTTTTCAGCTACATCACTGCTTGATCTGCTGAGATTCATTGCATTGGTCTGGGTCATGACTTCTGGTTCATAGTTGGCTTCATGCAGATTTCTTTCTTGCCGACCGAAGAGACGGTATTCTGATATCCTTCAATAACACACAACATCAAGGAGCTGGCCCTCAGAAATGCTTTCAGTTTGTTTTGTAGCCTCTGTCATTCTTGTGAAAAGGCATCATGTGCGACCCCAAATCTTTTCTTAGATTTTTTAAAACTTTATATCTGTTTAGCTATCCTACAGATGATGTACTAACAATCACCACATTAAATATCATCCATTTATTATCCCCGAGAAAGATATAACATAAGATGGGAATTTTTGTGAAAAGTCTGAAAGCTTGTAGATATACTAGGAAAAATAAATTGCCTTGAAATATAATCGGTAAGAAATAATTGAAATATAAGGGTATGAATTATTATGGTAACGGCATTCCTCGATAATCTGTTCTTACAATGATAAATGATATTTTTCTTGAATGAATCTTATGCTTGTTTCAGCAGCCATTCCTCAGTCCCGTACGCTATTAAGAGCAAGAACAAATACATTCCTCAAAAACAATTACCATGACTTCTATATGGGTAGGAACTTGCGGATATTTGAAAAAGAAAATTGTTTTAGAATATTCGGATATGTATATAAAGATGGGGGGAAAAAAGAGACGGATCAGTTTTCAGACGATTGCATTAGGGCATTAAACAGGTTAGTAGCAACAGAGTTGTAAATATCTATCAATGTATACAAACACATACACTCACACACACACACAGACACACACACATATATCTATATACACACACACACACATTTGCAAACATATGTACAGATACACAAATGCACAAACATACACACACACACAAATATATATATATATATATATATATATATATATATATATATATATATATATATATATATATATATATATATATATATACTCACATATACATATGAAAATAGGTATATATATATTGATCCTTAAATCCTCGAATGATTCACTCCCAAGGTTAGCAACGGATTACACTTGTATATCTATCCTTAATCAGATAGATCTATCAATTTATCATGGTATGTTCGGATCTATTCATCTATTTATGTAATCTATTTCAGTCATTTTATATCTATCTATCTGTGTATATCTATCCGTCTATGTGCCTGTATCTGTGGCTGTGTGCATACGTGTGCGTGTGCGTGATAGCTATGCCGAGCAAGAGTTGGAGAGGACGTCAGTTCTCCCGTTGCGAAATTTAGGTTAAGAGCTTCGCAATAATTATTTTATTCTCACAGAATCAAATCAAGTGGGTCTTGGGAATCGGCGTAGGAGCGGAATTCTTCTTTTAGCTCTCTCTCGTGGACGTGCAGGCAACCGAATTACGGAATCAGACATAAAAATATTGAATTAACGGAAGAAAAAATACTGCAATGAGGGAATTACATCATGACTCGTTTCAAGCTTCTCATCTATTCGCTGGTGAAGCTCCGAGATGATGGCCGCCAATTCTAATGAATTTGAACAAAGCCACAGAAATTCTGGTTCGATATTAGAAACAGTCATACAAGCCTGTCACAAAAACTGTCAACATAGATTTCTTCAGATTTCCAAGTTGGCCCTGCTGGCTTGCTATATATGTAGGTATGTATGTATCATGAGTACTGGGCGCATTGGTGGAGTTAGGGGGCAGAAAATTCAAACACTGTACAACCATAGCTATCAGAGATGGCGAAGGGTTTATCTTTTTTAATAGTTGCATGTTTTCATGTGTTTATGTGTTTGTGTTTTCTAGCGCCACCTGGCCATAGCGTTTTGTCTACAGATTTGAAAATTGGTATTAGTACCCAACTTGACCCTTCAAAAATGCTCGGTTTTTAGGGGGCGGGGGGAGCTATTTTGACCTTTATTCGGTTCAAAAATAACATTTACATTCTCCAATCTAGATACTTCTTTAGGTTTTTTTCTACTGTAGTTAATATGTTCAAAACGCCAGTAATGTCTCGAATAGAATTTATTCAGACCATATTTATTCTCTGATGAATGTTTTTTTACATGATTTGGAATTTTGCCACAACAATTGTTCAATAATTGACTGTATCGGCGAGTTTACTAATATCTCTTGATTACTGCTCAAGATGTCTATAGTGTGTGTGTGGGGGGTAGACATATTGATGTGTAAATTCATGGTAAAGTGTCCCTTCGTTTGTGCCCGGCAGCATTCTGGTTCTTTTCTGAAAATTCATTTTTAGTAAACACAGTCCAACAAGAGACGATGGAGTCACCCATTGGTCACCCCTTTTCCCAATGTTTTAATTGATCACCCTCAACAGTGCACTGTACTGAAAGATGTTGGTCAAATGAGAGTTTCTGTTGAGTGTCCTGATGTTTTATTCTATTCTACTTTCGATGATTGTCTAGAGGCTGAGCTTAGAAAATATAGCATTATTGTACTATGAATACAATTGCTAGAGATATACCTAAAGCTGTGCCAGTGTGTATTCAGTCAGGTGAAAAAAAAACTGAATTAACGATTCTGAGTAGAATGCAGTTATATAATCATCAGCTACACTCAGAACAGAATAGCTATTTTATTTTCGTATTTTCAAAGTACTCCTCTTCCTCTCTTTCTGTTTATGTAATAGACGTAATGACAACTCACAAATTGAACATCTGTAGACACCAAATAGTGGACTTTCTTTTTTTATCAGTGCAAATGTTTGTTTGCGTGTTCCAGTGCTCCCGGCCACACCGTTGTGTCTACAGACTTGCAAATTAGCATCAATACTTCAGTAGACCCCTAGTAAGGGGTTCTTTTGATTTTTTTTGGTTTCATCTTTTGAAGGCCTTATTTTGACGAGTTGTTTTTGGTGATAAAACACAGACTAGCTGGCCTATCAAGGTCACATTCAGGGAACACAAAAAAACTATAATCAAAGGCTGGATGGATAAAATCTTAAAGGGCTGTTTGCATCTTGAGAGAGAAAAGTAAGCACTATCCTCTTTTGGAAAATCTGGATAACAGTTTTGAAGCATTGTTGGAACATTAAAACCATCAAAACAGTAGTATGCACCAACATGTCGGCTTAGTGTATGCCACATAAGTCGGGAGTTTGACCCAATGTGGTTCCCACGATTCCCGCTACTGTACATCGAAAAGGTGTGGGAATCCAGGCTTATCACGGAAAGGAAAGAAAAGTAAAGCACTCAATCCCACGTTATAAGCGTTGCTACCTTTGGAGAAAAAGAAATTCAGTTTACAACCATCACATTTTGATAGTACACCTGAAAAACACCGCAGAATGTTTAGGCCAAAACAACGCAAACGACAAAACTTCCATCGTCCAAAAATGTCTTCAAATCACAAGAAGTTTTAGAGTCCTTCCAGTTTCATCTAGAGTAAAGTAAATCTGTATCGTTGAGTAGTTTCTATTCCGATTCAAGTATTTTCCTCTGTTTTGACTCTCCGTATTTGTGAGTCTACCGTTGACGAGATATAGATTGAAATCAAGAATCTAGATTTTGAATTGAAGTATACTCGAATAAGATTGGTAGTGTTCGCAGCTGGAAGGTTATGAACGAAACAGAGGAAGCATTCAGTCCGAATTAACTACATACGATGATACAAAATTCAGAGAAGGACTGGGCAATCAAAGATTCGCAGATTTATTTTTTTGAGGGAATTTCATTTTTGAACTACCGTAGCCATCAGAAGAGGCAAAGAGTTTTTTCCTTCTATATATACGAGCACTTCTGTTAGTTAGAGTGGCTATGTGCTTATTTGTTTGCATTTTCACATCTTCAAGCGCACTTGGCCATACCGTTTTGTCAACGAACTTTGGAATTAGCAACTGTAGTCCACCAGCCTCCTTCTAGAAATCGTGTTCTGATTTGGGGGGAAAAGTCTTTTTTTCAATTATTTGGTACATTATCCTAAACGAGTTTATTTGTGGCCATGCTGTCATTTACTGGTTTGGAAAGAGGATTTTTTTGTTACTCCATGCTGACAGGTCGAATAATAACATCCAACTTTTCCTGGAGAATGTAGATGTTTGTAAATGTTTCTAAATGTTTTCACTCTATTTCAAATGTTCTCCTCTGGAAAACGTCATTGATGACATACGTAGAATTTATTCTGACCAAATTCTCCCTTCAATGGAATTCTTTTTACATGACTTCAAATTCTGATGCTACGGTTGTTCAATCCTTGACTGTGATGGCAATTTTATCATTGTTTTTAGCTTGACATTAGAGAGTTATCAACAAGTGATAATTTATTTGCAATTTTTTCCAAGTCTGCATCTGTAACCTTACGTATAACATAATGCATTGACATTATCTGTGCAAATCAGGACGATGCTATAGATCATGAATAACAACCTGCGTAAATACTTTCGAACCGATAAGAATCATTTGTATAACCGTGTGTATGATGGAAACTTGCATCCTTATAATCAACATGTTTGCTCGCGATAGGGAAGCTGTAAACAATTGTTATTACGTGGGTAGATTCGAAGTGTTTTAATGTAGATATTTTTCAGACTATGCTTGTTTCAACACAAAATACCCGGGGGTACCAGATAAGGAACTTATCAATATATATTTGTGATAACAAAAATTCAGGTATCACGTGATCGTGAGTATTTTGGGATTTTTTTTTCTCAGATGTGTCCTACATCTCTATAACACGATGTCTAATGTGGTTCAACTAACTACATTTAATTTTTTAAGACTCTGAACACTTTCAGCTCGAAGATTGGGTGGCACAGGGTGATATCAGCTCGCACGAACTCTTCACAGCCTGTCTCAGGACGATCTTTCGAAACCTAAACAGGGAATACAAAAGGATCAAAATAGACGGCGAATACCTGAGTAACCTTAGATTTGCTAATGACATCGTCTCTTTTGCTGAGAACCTCTATGATCGTAGTAAACGAACTAAATGTAGAAAACAAGTAAGCTGGCCTAAACATTAACTCCAGTAAAAAAAAAATGTCATTGACAAAGGTGCAACGATCTGTGCTGATTACAACGATCACCACTATATCTGCTAAAGATAATAAATCTCCTTGAAACCATCAAAGGGAGAACAAACCAGGAATTACTCAAAGATGTCAAGGTTTTGGTAGGTCAAACTCAACCTCCAAGAGCAAGAAAGCCCCATTAGTTCTAAAAAGAAGGATATATGACCAATATATCCTCTAAAAAGTCATCAATGGAGCTGAAACGTGAAATTTAATAAAAGGATTGACCATAAAACTGAGGATCAGGTAACGTGCAAAAGAGGGGATCACGCTCTACATCACATGGGAAGATCATGATAAAGTAATTTATATTAGAGGAAATCAGGGTCAGAGATATCATCTGAACCATTAGAAAGCTCACGTGACAATCAACTGGTCACCTTACAAGAATGTAAGACAAATGATAGATTCATCAACTCAGAAGATGGATAGGAAAAGATCATAAGCAAAACTGTTACCAGCAAATATGAGATGGTTTGACAAACTAAACAAGTTCAGAGAGTATTTTCTCTGCGACATCAATGATAGAGAGATCTGGTGAATCTTTGAGAACGTTTATAGCCACTAAAGGTCGATGATGATAATGATTTTTTTCAAATTACTTATCGTCAGTCAAATGACGTCATTTATCTTTTTCAATCAATTATCACTATGAATGAAAAAGCACGTCATCAGCACTCACAAGCATGTGATAATAGATTGAAGTCGTTTTTAGAGATAATTTATATAATTCATAATTTCTCTTCCTCGCAGTGCCCATTATCCACGGATACCATTCCTATTGACTTTCCTTATTCGGAGTTTACCTTTCCGGGGCCTCGTATCCGTGGTTTTCTGTGGAACGTAGACACATCATTAGAATTTAGTTCTTGTTAATTTTCAGTAGCTTGTAGTACTATCTGCGAACAAAAAATAAATGAATATGTGAACTTGAAAAGGAACATGCTTATGTTGACTTCCCGTTGAAATTACATTGAGTTCATTCTTTTATCTTTGAATTTCCTCTTTTAAAAGAATGCGAACAAAATATGTCATTTTTAATGGACAAATCTTGCGTATTACACAAAAAATATTATGAACTGAGGATACATTTGTTTTCTTCTGATTTCTTTTTCTCTCTCACCGTATTTCTTTCTCTCCGCATCTTTTACTCTTTCTTTTACTCATCTCGATGAAATGGATCGTGCGTTGAGTTAAACAGGAAACGCCATTTTGAAAACGCAATTATCTCACACAAAATGAATGGCAGGTGAAAATCAGAATTACCTGAAGCTTGGAAGCAAAAAAGAAAGAAAGGGAATAAATTTGTATTTTTTTTTTGTTTGCTTGTGATTTTTTTTTTCTTACATACACGGGAATTTTGTCATCGAAAAAGTGACATAACCTGATCTATTTGCATTTTTTCACCTTATTTGAATCATATTCTTTAAAAATATATTTTTCCACAGCGGTCTTTTGCTCCCCAATCTCTCTCTCTCTCTCTCTCTCTCTCTCTCTCTCTCTCTCTCTCTCTCTCTCTCACTCACACACATGCACACACTAACACACATACACAATCCTTAAATCACCATATCACATCTTTTCTATTCACATATTCGCATAGATATATTATGTCTTTCTCCTGTTCGATTGAAATTATCATTATCAGAGGCGTAGCTGAATGGGGGAGGCTTGCGTTTGGAATTCGCTGGCCTCCAGGGCAGGAGGGATATAGAAAGCTTCATAAATAGTAATTAAACCACTGTATTTTTCACTGACATTATACATTAACGAGGACATATTTGTACATATGTGAATTACATAAATACTAATTCAGTCTCTGGGGTTGTTTTCCTCCAATCAAGTGATAGGGCGTGCCTATTAATGGCAATTTACCCTCTAGAATCTGGGTAAAAGCTCAAGGAGCTGAACCCTCCGAGCCCCTATATCCACGGCTCAGCAAATGTTGTCACGTTAGAAAACGCGTGGGTACAATATTATTCTATGGATTAGATCTTGAGATGTTATTCCTAAATTTACCTGAACCATTTTTAGGATTTATGTTCATGTTATTCCAGTTGCTTCCTTTGCTATTAGAATGCACTTTTTGCAGTAACTTTAACTCTGACAATATGTTGACGTGTCAGGCACATTGAACGTGTACAAAAAAAGTAGTAAATTTACATGTACATATTTAATTCTATGTATGAATATGTCATATATATATATATATATATGTGTGTGTGTGTGTGTGTGTGTGGAGAAGAGATATAATACACTACAGAGAAAGGAGTTGGAATTACCGGTATTTCATGCCTTCACAATTTTAAAAACGAGAAAACAGAATTATTTTAGCTCAATTCACTTTTTTAAATATTGAACACCGTGATTAGATATCATCAATACCACATAAACATTCAATTTGCTGTGTTTCTCTAATTTTACAAATTCTGTATATTTTTTACATTTTGATCATAAATATGTGTATTAATCTCTTTTTGCATCGTCAAATATTATAATCATCTAGTTAGGTTTTCGACATTCACAGAGAATATATATATATATATATATATATATATATATATATCAGCCTATCTTTTTTAGAACTGACCCCTACTCATACAAGCCGGTAACCAATTCTCAAGACAGCCATTACTATCACTAATCCACTTCGCTGACCCACAGCAGCCAAAGTGGATTTGAAATAAATATTTCATTTTACTGATTTTATATAACCGTCCACTGCCCTACATTGCTTGAGATGTCAGACCTTTTCGCTGACGATGGAGCCCTTCACCCTCGGAACATATCCGGAATAATTCTTTATGAATAAACAACTCTATATATTCGACACACTCCAGCCCTGTCTCAATTTTTTACACCAGAACTTTCTATCCGTCTCAGAGACCCCCCTCTCTCTCTCTCTCTCTCTCTCTCTCTCTCTCTCTCTCTCTCTCTCTCTCTCTCTATCTATCTATCTATCTATCTATCTACCTATCTCTCTCTCTCTCTCTCTCTCTATATATATATATATATATATATATATATATATATATATGCAGGAATCTTCCATTGTTTCTGATCTGATTTAAGCTGATAAACAACGAATGTTTTCAAAGATTATTCTATTCATTCTTTCCTTATTTTTTTTCCAGAAGCAGGAGTCTATTTGGATCTAGTAAGTGTAACTATTGTTTAAACGTTTGTGATTGAACGCTCTTATCAGTATTTCTATTCACTATTGAGACGGAAGAAAAAAATGGGTGTTGTTGTCAAACCCTTTCTATTGAGTTTTGACTTTATTTTCGTATGCAATAACAATGACAGATAACAATGACCAGACGAAAAAGTAGTAACCTCATACACGGATAACAATCACTCAGTGACTTGAGTATAAAAGAAAGCTGATGAGGAATTCATTTCCACCTCTAAATCGTAAGTTGTTTTGCAGAAGTTTTCAAATCCCATTTACAGGAACTACTGATAAAGTTTTGGAATAGTTTTCTATGGAAAAATTCTGTTCGCTTCTCTTGATAGATTTTAATGAAACAAGGGAGTTTCACCCCTAGCACAACCAAGCTTCATCATTTGAAAAAAAATTTTTTTCAATTGATCATTTACCATTTGAGTGGTATGATTTTAAATAAACCATTTGCCATAGATCCAGTTTATGATGTTACTCATGTATTCGAAATTTGAAGCTGAGCCGTTTATATCTATCCGTTGTTAAATATATTTAGAAACTTCCCAGAATGAAGATCTTTTTTAGTTCAGTTTTTGTCGAATTCCAACCCAGATCAGAGGACTGATTTGACTTCATTTCCCATTGTAACGAGTACAAGAATAAGAACAATTATCACCAAATTTCATGGCATAAACTGTCTGCAAGTTGTCTGTTCCATAACTATAAATGAAAACCGATGTAGAAAAAATAATTCTTTCTCAGCGATCCGAAATCATAGTCAAGTGATCGACACCAGGTCCTTTTATCGACTTGGCCGAACTGACAACTCTTTTATGTCGGCCAAAAAATTATCCTATATATTTTTATATATCTTAAATATGATGAAGAAAAGTTGCAATGATGAGTCAGAATAGACGTCGGAGTAAAGTTTGACTCTACAGCAGCAAGACTTGTTTTATTATTAGTCCCTGACAAAGTCTTCTATTTTAAACTGGGCCCTTTTCTTTTCAATACACGGTTGTATGGAATAAAAAGTCCATTTTGAAAGTCTGAAAATATCAGCGAATAGAACTAAGTCCTGATACAAGCCCCGGGGGCACACTTGTTGATTTTGGGGCAACAGTTTGAATAAATGCGTCTATGAAAAGTACATATCTATGGATGTAGATCAACATATTCGTACGCAGGAAGTTGATTCAACTATTCCGTAGTAACACACGTAGTTTTTAGATGAATTTATGAATGCGCTTTCTCTGTATAATGCTCTATTTATGTGATTATACTTATTGCATACACACACACAAACATATGATAATATATATATATATATATATATATATATATATATATATATATATATATATATATATATATATATTATCAAAAAACGGATATATGATTGGATAAAATGGTTATTGCGTTATATTATATAGAAATTCTTTTGGGAATGATGTCCTTTATTACACGGTGAATATATGATTTGACCTACACAACGTGAATAGAATAGAATAGAATTGTTTATTCTACTCGAGTTATCAAGGTCAAATGATACTTTTACCGAGGAATAACGGGTGATCATTTCAAATGAAGTTTCTAATATAATATAACGGAATTATCAATCATTCTGGTGGATCATATATTTATACCACTGAAAGATAACCGTCAACATTGAGAGAAACAAATAGAGCAGATATAGACTGTTAATAAACAACACCAAAATTTGGACTAGTAACAGTCATTTGAGACTTTCGATTACTAAGGTCTGTTTACCTCAATGATAAAAGTAACGCTATGCTAATGCAGCTGCCATATCAGTCACTGGTTCGGTTTTCTGTTGCAGACCCCTCTTTTCAATTTTTTCTTCATTTATTTCCGTTGTCTTGGTTAAATGATACATTCACAGTGTGATTACCGAAGAATATTTCAATTAGAGTTTTTATATAACACAATTTATGATAATATATATAGTGGACGATATGGAAATCATCATAATCATCATCATCATTATCACCATCATCAGCAGCAGTCTTTCAACGTCTGTCGTTGGACATAGACCTTCCCCGGGATCTCGCCATACTTCTCAATTGAGGGCATTGCGGAGCCAGTACTTTCTGAATCGGTCAAACTAGTCTTGCAATCTAATACTTTGCCAGCAACAGTTGTGCATATGATCTCTGGGGATCCATATAGTGAGTTGCGATGTCCATCAGTTGTTTGTCATTCTTGCAACGTGGCCAACCCACTGCCATTTGAGCTTTTTAATGGATTCTATGATTCCCTGACTCCAGTCTTCTTCCGAATATACTGTGCCGGCTTGTGATCTCTCCATGAGAGGCCCAGCATGACTCTTGCATGTGCACGTTGCATGGTTCTCGATTTGCGTATCTGTCTCTTGGTTAGGTTCCATGTTCCAACTCCATGAGTGACTATTGAGATTATTATTACTGCTAGCCTGATTTGTATCACACACACACACATACACACACACACACACACACACACACACACATATATATATATATATATATATATATATATATATATATATATATATGTATATATGTGTGTGTGTGTTTGTATGTATATGTGTGTGTATTCTAGAAAGCTCTAAACACTAAGCGCATTGAAAAATGTTTTCATTTTTGTTTTGTGTCACTTTAGTCACTTAGTCATTTCCC
This sequence comes from Thysanoteuthis rhombus, assembly GCA_963457665.1. Lineage (NCBI taxonomy): Eukaryota > Metazoa > Mollusca > Cephalopoda > Oegopsida > Thysanoteuthidae > Thysanoteuthis > Thysanoteuthis major. Next base: position 16,961,790 of record OY735212.1, on the reverse strand, counting down.
AGTACCTGTTATCGTAATTTTCTCCTAAGCCTTTTCAATGTTTTACATATACTTTGTTGTAGATGTATGGTGTGGTGTAAATTTCCTCAGTTTTGTTTTTTTTCTTTTTTTTTCTTTTTTTTTTGCAATGTTACCGTTTTGGGATGATTTTAAAACAAACCTAGCAGTGTTGATCAAACAGTACCTCATTTTCTGTTATGATTTAATAAATCGCTCATGTCATTCTCCATGTACTTTTATTTCATTTTATTTTTTGTTGAGTATCGTTACATATTCTTCACTGAGTTATTTGTATTTATCAGCTCTTGAATACATTTAAAGACTCATAACCCAGAACACAGTACATACATATATATATGTATAAAGCATCAATATGTATCATATATTTGTATGTGTGTGTATGTGTGTGTACATATATACATATTCATATCAGTATATACATATATACACATTCGTTTACATACATATATTTATGAAATCATCAATGTTTATAAACTGAAAAATATAAACAGATGCCGTTGTTTTCATCGAATGATCATTATTTCATATTTGTTATTCCAAGGAAATTGATTTCTCATCTCAAACGCAAGGAATATTTATGACGTGAAAGTTATTCCTTATGCTGGTTTGGTTAGTCATTCAATAAAAACCATCATGTGACCAACGTCTTTTTGCAGCATGATGTATTAAATGTGATCAATTAAACATTTGAGAAAAATAGGAGATCGATGTATGAGTTACTTCTGACGACTGTTGACGTCTGGGGTTGGGACAACTTTTACTGAAAAAGAAAAGGCGTGAATGCGGTCAGACACAATCTATTTAGCAGAATTCACATTGCAAATGTATATCCAATCAACAAGACCTTTCACATTTTTTCGGATTGAATGATGAGCAAACTTTTGAATTTTCAGCCCTTTAGCTACATTTTTGCAGTCTGCATGCGTGAAACATAAGGCTGGCCAAATTTGAAACTAAAAAAAAACCTATGTTGACAGTTTCGGTTGATAGTTTCTAACATATTTATTCAAGAGTCAAGCTAGAGTAGCTTGAATATACTTCGACGATATTGTACGCGTTTATTCAATCTATTCTCACACCTGCATGTTACCTGAATAAAGAAAAAGGTGTTCGTATATATATATATATATATATATATATATATATATATATATATATATATATATATGAATGAGTGGCTGTGTGTGTTCTATAATTATGAAGACATTTTAGTAAGAATTTTATCCTGCCTGGCACCGATTTGACTCACTGATAAATTGGTTGGCACCAGATTGCGTTAATAGAAATGTTGAGAGCAGAGCCGTGTATAGGCAGCTTCCTCGTGGAAGCGGGTTCGGGCCCCGCAGGACGCTCATTTTCTTTCTTCATTTATGCGACTTTCCGAAGAAAAAAGGTACGTCTCATTCTTTTCCATAATAGGTCCGATTAGTCACTCAGTGAAATCCGTCATGAAGCGAAAAGTTTTGGGCAGCATTAAAAAAAAAAGGTAATGCTGACGGACACACATTAAAAGAATTATTTGCAAAACAGATTCTCCACGGTAAACCTATTTAAAGAGGAGATTTTTAAGGGAATGTCTCATCCAGGCCTAATAGAGAATTAATGTTTACATCTTGCTAACTGCCTGTCTACATACATACCAGTGGTGTATGGTGCTTTGTAGTTTTGGTGCAACGTGTGTTACAGATACACAAAAAAAACTACACAAAGTAATGTGTAGCAAAAGTTATTTGGTACAAGCTAGTTCCAACTGTAAATTGAGGAGTTTCACACTTTCTCTAATTCAATGTAACAAATGGCAAACATAAAAGAATTAGTGGAAGAAAAACACTTGTCTCTTCCATTATTCTCCATTATTATCCATCTAACCCAACTGTGGCATTGTGCCAAAATAGATACAACTGTCTATTGCTTTTTACAGATCCTAAAATATTTTTTTTTGTGCATCCATATCAAACTTCGCACCCAAGATCCAAAGCATCATACTCTAATGAAAAATGAAAAAAAAAAATTAGAAAAACCCAGCTGGCAGTTTTGGTTGACGTTCACTAATAATGATATTAATATTGAAAGGATAAGATTTTGAAATGGCTGTTTCATGCCAATGTCAATTTCTATTTCCTTGTTACTGGAAACTGCTGATCAAAACTATCAATATAGGGCTCATTCGTCTTTAAGTTGGTCTGAATGACTATGTATGTATATTTGTATATTTCATGCAAATTGGCACTTCTGATGAAGCCTGACTGAAAACATTGACTCCTTTTTTGGTAATAAAAGCCGTCAAACAAAGAAAAAAAAGGAAAGACCCCTTGACCAGATAACATCAACATCAACCAACTCAAAGGAAACTAGACTTCTATTCATCTGATGTCAAAAACAGAGTATAGTCCCAGAAAATTGGAAACCTTGCAATCATAATGCTATTACATTGAAAAGGAAACCTGAAATACCTCAACAACTACAGACCAATAAGTTTATTCAACTGCATCTACAAACTTTTCACTAAAGTTATCACTAAGCTATTTACCCGGCCGCTGAACCAAAAACGACTACAGGGACAAGCTGGCTTTTAGAAAAGGTACTCGACCATTGACCATTTCCATTCGATACATCACCTAAATAAGAAAGTAGCAGAATATAAAATGCCATTTGCAGTAGCATTTCTCGATTTCAAGAAGGCTCTCAGTGGAAATAGCCAAGTTCATGGATGCTATAACTTTACAAGGTGTAAGCCCCGTCAGAGCAGCTCCTCTATCAGACTACATAAAGACTCAGGGCCCTTTCAACTAAAAAAAGGGGTAAAACAAGGTGGCAGCAACAGAGAATGCCGAAACAATCTCAAATTTACAGACATCATCGTCGTTTTTGCAGAGAGGATTCGGTACGTCTAAATAATTCTAGACAAACTGAACGAAGAAAGTCTGCCTACGTATAAATTTCAGCAGATACATGTCATGTACAAAAAATATGTCGGGAATAAACGCATAGAAACAAAAAATCATTAGTTCTGAAAATAAGAGTATATAACAAATGCAACCTCCCAGTAATCATCTATGGAGCTTTAACATGAACCTAACCAAGAGACTGACCCTCGAACTGAAAATCATAAAGGAAGCACATGAGAGATTCATTCTCAACATCACTTGTAGAGATCACAGGACAATATGGTATATGAAAGTAAAACAGGCTTCCAATACATTATAGAATTTCAAATGGCAATGGACTGGTCATGTTGCAAGAATGTTGGACAACCGATGGACATCATGACTGACAACACGGATCCCCAGAGATCAAATGCAGGAACGAAGCTGGAAGAATATGTGATGGCGAGACAAACTGGAGAGATTCGAGAAGTATTGGCTCGATAGAGAGGTCTGGCAAATCCTGGTGAAGGTCTTTTTCCCAAGACGGACGATAAAAGGCTGGTGAAGATAATGATGTCACGAAAAATTCATCTTTTTTTTAAAGTTCACTAAATGGAGTTTCTTAGTAGAGGGGGTTCAATTTGAAATGAAAGGTTATGCTAAATTAGTCCCTCAACTTTGTGACCGGCAGCATTCATGCTTGTTCATTTATTTTCTGAAAATCCTCACTTTCATGGTGATCAATGCCAAACGGAATGCGAGAGAAGTAATTTATTCGTTGATCACCCATCCTTATATTTGAATTGATCTTCCGAATACATTGCAAAAAGCCGTTAGTCTCGTGACAGTTTCTTTTGAGTAACTGACCTGGCCTATACGAACTGTAATTTTCTCTTCGAGTGACATAACCGGAGAAAAAGCCCCGAAAAAATCTGATTCTCTGGATGATACTCGGGAAGAAATCAATCAGAATAGATAATTCATCTGACAAACTTTCCCTCCCCTTCTAAACCATGTTCCCGCCAATTACTTCCAGAAGATCCATATATGAAGCAGAAGATGAAAAATATGATTTCAGAGAATTTGATTCGGTACAACACGAGGATGAATGACAGTGAATTTTGAAGCGAAGAAGAGATTTTTTTAAAACAAATTGAAATAAATTGTGAAATTGGTAAAATATATCGGAATCCGAAATCAAAATTTGTTTCACTTTTCTTAAATCGATGAATCTTTCGATTCTAGTCCAAACTCTTACTTTCCGTCCAATGAAACGAAATTGTCTTAAAAAATTTTTTTTTTCGTCATTTCAAAACCAAAATATCGATATTTGAAAAAGAAAACCAAAGAAAAATACAAGTGAACGTTCGATGCAATCAGTAGAAATGACATCAAATCCTACTGATGAAAAATTTGAAAAACGCTTTGACAAAACGAGCCATTTTGGTTATACGGCAGTTTGCTTCACATAGAAACAGATTTAGTCGAGATAAATGCAGGAAGATATATTATATAACCATGTTGACCAGAGGTATGTAATTTTGAAACAGTTTATTGTTTCTTTTTTTACGAATCACAAGTTCACATAAGGAAATGCAAATAGTTTAAATCCTTTTCTTTTTTTGCAAATATATCAAAACTTATAACACGCTGGGCAAAATTTAGTGAAATTTTTGAAGTTTCTAAATTTTTTTCGTATTAAAACAGTGAAAGATGTACCTTGAAACACAGATATTTAGAAGAAAAATAAGCGTCGAGGTGACAACGGCTTTCATACAATATAAGAAAAAAAAATGATAGAGATTTACTTGAATAAAAAAAAATCCTGTTATTGAATTATTCATTGGCCTGTGTTCTTTTCGTTAAAAATTCTGCAAGGTGTTCGTGTGGAAATCATCTGGATTCAAAATTGTAAATTCTACCCTTGATTCCGTTGTAAGCCTTTTCTAAGGGTTTTTGCTTAAACCTGAATCATCTAATTGCATCCCCTTCACACAGTGGGCCTCATCTTTTAAAATAGTAGGTCTAATGCCTGGAGTTAGTGTTGAAATCCTGCAAAAAATGTGGATTTCAAATGCATCAAAAATCCTTCTCCACCTAGAAGATTCGTATTATACAATCTTCCAAACCCCCATTTGGTATTGTGCTGTACTGAGCTAAGTGTAATAAATATCGACTGCGTCTTTCAGATGGCTTTTTATTTTAATGTTTCGAACTCCTATGAATCATTTTAATCCTCTTATTCCTTTATTAGTCTTGTTAAGTTTTATTTCAAACAGACTGAGTGTTAGAGTTTTCCAACTTTTCCAAATTCAACTTGAAAAAAAAAATCCTCTATGTGTATTTACTGGTCTTAATTTAGTGACAAATATAACTCCCTTTCTACTAAATTTCAAATTTGAAATATAGCCGGAACGTCTCGATTAGCGTGACCAAAAGTTATACATATATATATATATATATATATATATATATATATATATATATATATATGTATATATATATATATATATATATGTATATATATATATGTATATATATATATGTATATATATGTGTATATCTATATAAATATATATATACATATATATGAAATATACATGATATATATGTGATATATATATACATATATATATACATACATATATATATACATATATATATATGTATATGTATATATATATATATATATATATATATATATATATATCTTGTATCTTGATAATGAGGTCAATTGAGAACTTTCAGACAGTTCTCGCATACACTTACCATGTACTTATGTTCACTTGTAAGGATAGTCAATGAATTAAGTTATAGAAATGATCAACCTACATGGTATATATCATATTAGGTGTGTGAAAAACTTACAAATGTTGCATTTTTTTTTTTAAATTAAAGACTGAATAGACATTTAAAAAACCTTTTTTTTTTCTATAGAAACTTTTGCACACGTCAAAAAGAGTTCGTAGTTCTAGATTTATGTGAACTCATATCACCCATGTGCATCTATATTTTGTGCTCGAATATTTTTGATTTGAAAAACAATATCTCTCAGGACAAATGGATCGGAAGCAGTAGATCAATTCTTTGTTTGTGGCCTTCACCTGATCAAACACAATCAAATTTGAAAAAAAAATGATTTCTGCTAATCTGATGAACCCATTAAGACCTTCTTCGTTTGATGAACTCTGGGTCGTGAGAAGAAGACCAAATCAGGAAATATGAGTGCATGGAATCACAGTTTGTGAATTAGTTCAAAAGATCGGTCAACAATAATGGCAGTCTTGGTGGAATCTAACACTTTGTAACTGGATTGGCCCTGGTGAATCGATTCTTTATCAAAAGTGGTTTCCTGATCAAAGTCGATTAGATTTTTATGAAATATATTCTTATCAACGATATCAAGTCATGAAGACAACACGATTTGGATGAACTCAAGGTTAGAATTAGAATTCAATGAATATCAATTCGTCGATTATACTATTGATTTAAAAAATCGATCCACGATAATTGGGGTCTTGTTAGCAAGTGATGATTTAAAATTGTCCACGAACTAAAATATTACGTTATGGATATCTCTTAGTATCTCTATTTCATTCATTTAAATCTGATTTTTGCATTGTTGTGATGCTTTAGAGTTATATAAACCAATTTCATACGTGTGATTTGGGGTTTTGTAGGGGTTTATTTTCCCTCAAAGTTTTAAAAATTACGTATTTCCGAAAAATTGAATAGCTTGCCTACAGATTTTGTTTTATCAAACTCTATGAGATTCTTTTTTGTTGTCCCAATCAACTCATCAAGCTCCCACTATTTGAGTGAACCCAATATCAGGATAAAAAACCTAAACCTGGAATAATTAGTCTATCCTTCGCTCCATGGATTCACTGAGTTTGTTTGGAAAATTGTTGAGCAATATTTCCAATCATTTTATCAGACTTTAACTAAAAATTATAAGGGTGCAAAAAACAACTTCAGATGCAGTCGCTTGCATTAGCTGCCATTTGTATTTCTCTATGATTGAAACCAGGTTCAGATCACTTGCGCCACCTCATCACAAAAAATGTAGCCACTCATCATTTTGAAACGGCTGTAGGGTCCAACGGTCGAAGCGTTGTGTTCAAAATAGGAACCAAGAAAGGGGAAAAAGTCGAAACCTGAAATATATTGATATTCCCTCAACAAAAAAAAATTCAATCTCGAACTGAAAATGTTTATAGAATAAGTTTGTTATTAGCAATGACAGAATGGAGCGGCTATAGCCCCCTGGCTATGATTGGTTTTCTCAAAGTATGGTATCGGGACACTCCCGGGGATCGTGTAAAGATTATTGAGGGTTGCAGAAATCTTTTAAATGCTTTTTCGTGGATCATTACGTAACTAATTATCTCTATACAAAAAAGTATATCTTTAGGTGTTCATTATAAAATGGCTCAGTGCAATTAACTAATCTTTTCAAACAAATTTCGTTTTTGTCTTTTTCTAGTAATTAGTTTAAAAAAAGAATAGTTTGATTTTTCTCGTAATAAACACTGTAAAATTCAACATGCGCCCCTGATTTTTATCATTTCGAATGGAATAAAGTTGTAGTATCTTTTTGATTCTATTTATTCATTCATTAATTTTTGTAGGAAGTCTGGAAGTCCCTTCCATTTTGGAACCCTAGATTGTAGCCTGCTCAATCCATCAGTAAATTAGACACCGGTTATTAGTATATTGAAATACAATTAGCTTGGGCAACAGATCAAAAGAGGAAAATAAGTTTAAGGAATTATTTTTTTCAGCACCAGTTATTGTATTTACGGTACGTAAGACGCACTTTTTTTCCATGTTCTGTCTCAGGGGGCAAACGCTTTAACAGTTGTTTACTAACGTTACTGCGCTATGTGAACATGCAGCAACCGTGGAGGTTTATATAGATTTGAAGAGATCAGGGCATTAGGATAACCCTATTGTGTTGAGGGCTATTAAGATCGAGGGAAGAATATGGAAAAATTTAGGTGCATCTTCTATATCCCTGCGTTTTATATGCTGTAAGATACGGTACCTCTGGGATTCGGAAGCAAAACTAACTATAAGATACGCTGCACGACAAAGAAAGATTCAGTATTATAAGTCAGGGAGTTTTTTCAGTTGATATTGTCGAAGTAATGGATAACCAAAAAATGGAAAACTGATTTTGTAAAGAATATCGTTTTTGCAAAATTATGCTGCGATCGGTAAGAGCCAATTCGAACGGGAATACGTTCCATCGGGGCGGGAAGTGGTTTAACAAACATCTTAGAAGTCCAGGATTCGAGAAAAGTCGTTCAGACCCGGTTAATATCCAGTACATATCCCAGACAAAATTATGAAAGAACGATGTTTCAAGTCAGAAATGTCATAATGTTATTTATTGTTGTAGTAATATGACGTTTAAAGGAGATCTGGTGAGATTTCAGGTTTGTAAGTAAGGCTTAGATCAATGATCGAAAAGTTGCCATTCATCAAGTCGTTATCTGAGGCCAGTGTTTCCGGATCAAAAAATTCCAGAACCCCCTGCGTTTGGGGAAATGATTCATCACTTTATTATCTCCATAAATTCAAGACCCTTAGGCCGTTGCACCCCCAGTGTCCCTGAAGTAAGATTACCGACTGACGCCAGCTAGTGCCGGAACAGTGATTGCATGCTGAGGCTTGTGCTTCCAGCGATATTTCAGAACTCTGCCTCTGCTGAGAACAAGACATTATCCCTGTTTGCAGCTTAATACCTAAGCCTCTTTCCACCAATGTGCTTTTAGATATAAAAGGTTATTCATTACAGGTATGGTTGGTCATTGGATAGAAACTGTCCCGTGACCAACATCTTTTTGCATTATCCTGTGTTTGAGATCATCAAATATGAAATTTAGAAAAAGGGGTGATCAATGAATAAGTTAATTTTCTTGCATTTTGTAAGATCATTAAAAATACCTAATTTGAAAACCAAAAATTTGAAAAAGAACGCTGAACGTAAGTGTACAAAAAAACCAAGAGCTTGATTCAACACAAATATACATTGCAAATTGAATCACTTCTCTGAACCTTTTTTGGTGAAGATAATTGCAAAGAAGCCCATTTTTCATAGACATGATGAGGATCAAATTTAATATTTCAGGGTATTTGGAGCATCTCGCAGCGTTCGTGTGGGCTATATGCCTGACACATACGTATATACGTACATCACCAGGCAGAATCACTTGAAAACTGAAGAAATCTATGTTAAGTATGTTGACATATTTATTCTACCTTTTATGTATCTCTCATCCAATTTAAAAGAAGGGATAGGATTTGTCCATATGATATTATTTACAAATTTCCGTGAACTAAACTGTCAAGTAGAATATCCAGCCACAATGGCAGACTAAAAAGGTTATCATCTTCATGACATTTTTTTCTTCGATATCTTTTCAGTCTACTATAGAGAGACCACAAGACAGCACAGTACATCCAGGGAAAGACAAGAGTCAGAGACATCATAGAATTCATTAAAAAAAATCAAATGGAAGTGGGCTGGCCATGTTGCAATAATGGCGGACAACCGATGGACATTGCGACTCACGACATGGATCCCCATGCGGAACCAAGGCCGGCAGAATGTTAGATGGAGAGAAGAGGTAGAAAAATTCAGAAAAGTACTGGCTCCGCAACGCCCATAATAGAGAAGTGTAGCAAATCCTTCAGAAGGTCTATGTCCAACGACTGACGTTGAAAGACTGAGGATGATGATGATGATGATGAAAAATAGGTCAGCTCTAAATGATCCGTACTACTATTGCAGAAGAGGTGATTTGACAACTTTTAAAAGCACCGATGTTGGAACAGCAACTGGTGACGATGTATATTCCAAATGACGTGTGGCAGTTGATATAAAGATTTGCACAGAGTAACACCCCACCTTTTCATTCCGGAGCCTTCAAATCGGAAACAGATATCAAACTGACCAAGGAGCAGTAAGCAGGCAACTATGACACAGCACATCAACAATCACACCAAGTGACGAAGTCACTAATGAGTAGTAGTAGTAGTAGTAGTAATATTAGTAGTAGTAGTAGTTGTTGTTGTTGCTGTAGTAGTAGTAGTAGTTCCATCCCCACGAACTCATTTGCGTACGCGTTGCGATCAATAAAGCAAAGGAACCGGTGGTCAGGGGCTGATCCTGGATCTTGAGAATGGGATTGGGTCCATCTTAAAATCATTTTCAATTACTCAATAGATCTAATCAAATAATGTGCATAATATATTTTTTGTCTGTGTGTTCATGATTAATTCAGAATTATTTGGAAAAATTTTGGTTTTACATTATTCATAAAATTTCTTTATCTAGATCTTTTTTTTTTTAATTAATTGTCCTTCGTCCGAAAAGGGAGAGCGGGGCAGACAACCTCCTAGTCAGAATCCAAGCCTAATGGTACAATATATTTATTAAAATTCAAAACTGCTTCAAGATTTACGATGGATAAAGTGGAAAGGTTATCTAAAGTCTATCCTATGAATTATGCTGCCTCATTCTGAGAAACGTATATTAATCAATCTGAGTCCCATTCTGGGGCACGTTCTCATATCGGTCAGACCCAGGTGGGAGTTCAGCCCCCTCTGGCCCCCCTGGATCCACGCCTAGTGGTACAGTACATCTATTAAAATTTTGAATTGCTGCAAGATTTACGTCGGATAAAGTGGAGAGGTTATCTAAATCTTATTTTATATATTCTCTGTTTGACACCTCATTCTGAGATACTTTCAATTATTGATTAGATCTAGACAAGAAAAATGTCGACCTTCGATTTTCAGCTAATCATTTGATTGACTGCGTTTGTGAGCAACGAAGGAATGTCAGTGAATAGATGTTTTACGTTTAAGTTGATCCAAAATCAGATAGAACTGTGTGGAAGTAAATAACGTTAGTCCTGTTCTAGTCTCGTGAGTGTTTTGTTCTGAATGTCTCTATTAAAAAATGAAAGAATTATTCCCCTCAAACTTAGTTTTTGTAATCAGGACAGTGATTACACGATGGAACACGGTTTCTATTCCTAGGTATTGAGTGTTACGTTCTGGTTATAAGTAGAAAGTATAGAAAATTGCTATTATTGCCTTTTATGGTAATAATCATTTGTAATCGTTTTTCTTACTTCACGGGATTAAAATGTGCAAATTTGTCTGTTGTCTGAACTGGAATAAATTGATTTTCAAATATCCTTGTCTTGGTCACAAAAGGAAAATTAAAAATGGAATAATTGACATCTTTCATACTTTTTACACTTAATCAGTTAGAAAATAACAATTTTTGCTGGGGAACAAAAAAAAATTTTTTCTAAAGTTGCACAAAGTCATGAACAGTGTTTTATCTGTTTTTCTGTTTGTAAATATGGACCCTTCAACGTAAAAGTAACAACTTTTATGATAAAACTTTTCTTATTGATCGACTCTTTATTACGAGTTCAGTCGTTTAATCTCTAGTAAAAAATAGTTTGGTGGTTTATTTTCTTAAAAAAAAAATTATGTCATGGGAATTCAAATATAATTGCGACTCTTTGATAGGGATTTACTTGTTTTATTAGAATCGATGTGATTTATGTTTCAATGTCAAAAAATACAATATTGCAAATTTAAAAAAACAAAAAATATGCAAGCAGCATCCAAATACAGAGGAGGGAAAAACTGAAAGAAAGAGAAGAGTGAGAGAGACAGAGAGACAGAGAGAGACAGAGAGAGACAGAGAGACAGACATAGAGTGATATGAAAGAGAGGAAAAATGATGAGAAAGAATGTGAAAGACAGTGAGGGGTTTTAAAAAAAGAGAAAATAGGGTCTTAAACAGTGTGGCACACTGCGAAAGAAAAAGAATAAATTTCTCATTTGGTAATCAGGAGCGAAGCTTGGGACTCACAGCCAGAGGCATATTATGGAGGCAACAGGGGCCTTTTGCCCCTTGGTGCAGCTATGGAGGGGAACACAATTTCATTCAGTCTACAATGCTTGATAATTATCAAGCCCTAATCTGGTATATCGTGCGATAGACCCCATACGCTGTCTTTGTCCATCAGTTCAGAGATTCCTAGTAATGCAAGTGCCTGCAAATTCTACAACCAGCGATGACGGTGGAACTCTGGAGAGTATCAAGAGAACAAAAGAAAAAATCTTGAAAATAATCTAAAAATGTAATCTGATATAATCTATAACAATAATCTTGAAAAATATAAAGAATATTTTTTTAATTGCTGAGGATCGCTGTTGGGCTCAACGTTTACGTAGAAGAAATACAACATTAATTGCAGAATTCATGAATAGATCGCTTCATCTTTTATGTTGATATAAATATTCATTCATAGGGGTTATTGCTGAGTCGAGTGACCAAAAAAATCTGTCCTCTGCTGAAATAGATTATTGGATTTTATACTCGTCCCCCGGTGTGCAATGACATTTCTATTGGGGTGATGTTAAATATTTTCCTTTTACAAAATGTCAGACGCATTCGTGCATAACCTTAGCACATGCTCATAGGGTATTCGATTGGGCAAACAAGACCTTTAAGAAGGAACCGCGTATACGACGTTCCTTGCATTTCTGTTATTGAATATAATCGGCCACGTGTCCCCTTTTGGCTGATATATATATATATATATATATATATATATATATATATATATATATATATATATATATATATATATATATATATATATGAACATATATATATATATATATGTATATATTTGTATATATATATATATATATATATACATATATATACGTATATATATGTATATACATCTATTATTTTATGTTATGTTATACATCTATGCATACCCTCCATATATATACATACATATATATATATATATATATATACACACACACAGACACACACACACACACACACACATATATATATATATATATATATATATATATATATATATATATATATATATGGAGGGTATGCATAGATGTATAACAGTTGAACTATACAGATATCTGGAAATCAGCTCTAGCCATTTTAGCCGTCTAAAATTGCTTCCGTCTCTTGGTCTCATCGAACCAAGTATTGCAATTCAGGGAATACTGATGAAGGTTTAATGTTCATTGAAGCCCCCAACATTATAATTATTCTCATTTTTATGAATAATCTGTTATGTAGTAGTTGACTTCACCTTAGGAAGATTATCTGGCTGTCAGACAGGAGCCTTTTTCAATCAATGAAATAGACGATTAGCGAAGAAAAAGGGGTTTTAGTAGCATGTATTACACTCATTTAATTTGCAGACTGTTAAAAAAACTCATCAAATGTTTCAAATATTCTATTAAATGTTTTGTTTCTATGATCGAAGCACTATATTTCGACTCGTCGAGTTTGTTTTAGACGTATTATTTGTAGCTTTTTCCTTGTAATATATTCAGTTTCCCGTTGTAAATATGGGCAGACATATTGGTGCTAGGGGCTTCACCACCCCCGAACTGAAAACGGGATCAAACTCAGCATCATCAAGAATGAATCAGCGTGTAATATCAGCACGCATGAAGATTCGTCAATCACGTGTCTCAAAAGTTCTGAAGAGGAAGAATGAAGCAACATTTGTGCTTAAAAGTCATACTGAGACCGGAAACTGATAGATATTTGTGAAAAAGGCAAGGAGATGTTTTTGTTTAATTTGAAACAGAAGTGGAATATACAATGCATTAAGACGACTATCCGATAGACAAATAGAATCTGGACTCGTAAGTACTTGTATTGATGAGAAACCTCTCCTTACTAAGAAAAGTATTAAAAAAAAAATTTAGAAATATAGGTTGTGGATTATAAAGGATTGAGGAAAAGTACTTTTCAGCTACGTAATACCTAACCTGCTCCCATAACAATATTTGGGAGACACACCATAACATTTTCTGTTACTTATGGAATGGGGATGCATAAACCCTGAAGGCAAAAGTGACCTACATATCGTTGAAGGTCAGGTGAATTCAATAACTCACTTAGTAGTTTTAGAGAGTTAATTGTTGCCGTTCAAACATTCACAACTTAATTTAAGAAAGCGGACATTTCAGTATTTTTGTCTGCAATGTTTCACATTTCATTTTGAATAGGTTTTCCAGCAAATGAATCCACATTCTAGACTGGCCAGAAATCTCTTCATATTGAAATATAATAGAAAACGTTTAAGGAAAACTTAAGAATGCTACAGGAGTAGAATCGAAAAATAAAAAGGTGTATAGAGACGTTTTAATAGCAGCGATTCAGCCCTGGGAAAATAAAGCAATTCCTGAATACATACATTCCTTGTACGAAGCGATGCCTAAAAAAATTGAAGTAATATTGACTACATTAGATTTCATAATCAGAATAAAGGAACAATTGCATTATTAATGTAGTTTTTTTTTTTTTTACTAAAACATGATATATTGTTGGATCTGACCATTATTAAATCAGCGTAATATATACAACTAAAAAACACTATTTCACTAACGATGGATTTTATTGATTAAGTCGTCTGACAACTGAATAATGTGCCTAGGTAGTAGCACAGACTTTACGACCACTACATAAGGAATTGTTTTGAAAAAAAGTTAGTAATAATGTTGCTGTCTTCTATAATGGATATGATATAATCTTGAATCGATTATGTATGTATATCCTCTCATGACTGAAGCAAATACTTTTATGTGGATATTTGAATAAACACAAAAAAGTAGTAATGTGTTATATATATCATCGTCAAGCTTTTAACATTCGTCTTTGGATATAGATTTTCCCCAAGATTTGCTAGACCTCTATACCTTCGCAAACCTTATACTCTTTGAGATATTTTAGTTCGTCACGCCATTTTATCATTTATATATTGCATGTGACTTATCAGAATCAACGCTCTGAGTCGTGATGTCTAGTGGTTGTCTTGTAGTCTTGCAGTCTTGCAATATGATCAACACATTTTCATTAGATTTTTCTGATGGTATCTATGATATATTTGACTCCTGTATTCCTCTGATGTACTGTACTGTTCTCTCATCTCTCCATGTGATGTTTAGCATACTTCTCCCTTCCATACGTTCTCAGTTTCAGGCTCAATTTTTGGTTCACCTTCCATGGTTCAGCTCCATAAGTGACTATCAGGAGGATAATTGGCTGCAAACCTTTCTCTTTCAGGACTAATAGGATTTCAAGGTTTGGCTGGCTCAAACGAAAACTTACCAAGATAGAGTGACTCTCCACTTGATTTCTTCTTCTTTCGGGATTTCAAAGAGATTGATTGTCCTAGGTAGGTGTAGAGGTGTACTTCTACAGTTGTGCCTGTTTTGATTTTGATCATTGTTTTCTTTGTCATCAACGTATTTGTTGTACATCATATTTATTTTCCTGGGCCTCATCTGAAGACCGTTTTTTGGGTGTCTTCATTCATTCGCCTATTATTCGGAGATTTTGAAGATCCTTGTGAAAAAGAAGATGTCTCCAGCAAATCTGAGATTACACAGATACTCATCATCTATACTGGTACCTTCGTTTTTCCAGTTTAGGTTTTATCTGACATAACAGGATGACGGAGAAGGAGCATATCAAGGTGTAGTTAAACTTTGGTAAGATATTTTCCAACACAGTTATATAGCAAATCTTTGGGCCCAGAGACAAACAATAGCACTAAACTTGGACTTTAATTTGCTGAAATTTCCAAGAACCCATTTGATGTATAGATATTGTTGCGTGAGAAAGTTTCAAGTCAGAACAGATAGCATAATCTTGCTTAGCCAATAAAAGTGCAGATCTTTATAGAGGGGATTTAAAAAATAATCTTAGAAAATCAGTTGTCGTTTGGACTTGGAACGAGTTAGACCTGTGCTAAAAAGGCTCTAAAAATCTCCACTATATCTCTCGGGTCGGAGCTGGATGCAACAAAAGTGATATGGCACAAATTTTGTCTTTCTGTAAAGGCATTTTCGCCCAGAATGTGACCGTGACTATTGAACGTAATTAATACATATGTCTTAGCACCCTCTCTGTCTCTCTACTGTTATCTTTCCCTTGCGTTGCGAGTTGCTCCCTTTTTTTCTGCAGCTTGAGACCATAAATGTCGAGAGTTACTATGTTTCAGAATTTTCGACTGCTGTCTTTTATGGTACATAAAATAAACAATAGTTCTACCAACTATTTGTTTCTCCATTTCCTTTTACGTGTAACCCACGCATAAATGCGTTCAAAAGTGGAAGTCTTGCACTTGAATATCATCTTGCGGCAGGTTGTCGAAAGTTTGGGTGAGCTGGTATCGTTTTGTCTTACACCTTTTTCCAGCTGATAATACTCATAGTCTTTAGGTAGTCTGATAAAGGAGCTGATGTTTCGGTAAATGCGTTCTAAGAATCTCATATATACGTGGTAAACATCTCGTATGCTACCATGAATGATTCTAGGAATATTTACTGAGTTGAAAGCCTTCTCAAAGTCAACAAATGCTACAGCAAGTTGGATTTTGTAATTTGTCGTTTCCTTCTTGAGAATAGTGAATGGTTGAGTAGCTTTGTCTGAGGCCAGTTTGTCCCCTTGTTGATTTTTATCTAGCGATTTGGTGATTTGGTTAGTGATCACTTCGATGAAAGTTTGTAAATGCTGTTGAATTTGCTCATTGACCAGTGAATTGGTTAGCTCTTTTGAGTTTCCCTCTTTATATAACATCACCCGGTGCTGTTCAAGGCATAAATTGAATAAAATGGCTAGTTTCTCAGTTATTACAAGCTTTTCTAGTAGATTGATGGTGATGTTATCTGGTCTTTCCTTCTTTTGTTTGTGTGGTGCCTTTCTTCATTTCTTACGAAGTAACAACTGGGAAATCTTCAAACTGGTTATTCGTGACTTGTATACCTTGTTCATTGTTCTGTGTGCCTTGTTTGAAGGATAGAGGATTTTTGTCGAATTCTTATGTGCTTTTAACAATTCAGTCCCTATCAGTTTTTAGGTCTACATTTTTTTCAAATAGTCTATGGCATTCTCCCTGTACTGAGAGTTATCTTTTTTATTGCTACTAAGTCCCTGTCTTTTTTGAGAATGCTTTCACTGACTTCTGTCACGAATTCTCTTTTATCTTCTCTTTGTTTTTTTTCGATGATTTTGTAGGTTCGGTCTTTTCTTTTACTTGGTTGGTGCTTGCGTTTTACCACGATATTCTTATTTTTTCCTTAAAAGTTTATTTATGGTTTGTTTGCTTTTTGGTTCAAACACATTGGCCACTCCAGTAACAGAGGTTGTTGTTTTGTTTTTGACCACGCTGGTGTTTTCCTCTGTTTTTTCAAACATGCTTTAATCTGAGATTGAAGAATCGAGTGAGCTCTTCTTGTAGGCTAGGTTATTGCAGTTCGGTGCAAAACGTCATCCAACGTCTTTTTATTGGTTTTAATTAGAATCTTGCATCTTATCATTCTGTGACCGCTTCTTAAATTTACTTGATTTAGAACTTGAATATCTTTAGTATATCTCTGAATTTTTGAGATGAGGTTTTATGATCATTTCTATTATTATTCGGACCAACCTCATCTTGGTTGTTTCTCATACAACGTTTCGGCCGTTGTACTCATCGGCTTTCATCAGGTATCCACACCCACCAGATGATACCTGATGAAACCCGTAGAGTAGAACAGCCGAAACATTGTATGAAAAACAACCGAGATGAGGATGGTCCGAATAATAATAGAAATAATTGAATATTTTTTTACGTTTTTGCTTTTGCAAGTCGATTCTGTTCTTGATTTTAAGGTTTGGTCTCCTGAAAATTCATTTTCTATTTGGTTTCTTCTTGAGGATGTTCCCGATATCGAACCTGTTCAATGTTGCAAAGTTTCACCTCTTTCTTCCCGTATTATATGTTCGAACATTCCAATACGACTTTCACTTTTATTTCCCTGTCCTGTCTGAGCGTTGAAATCTCCCATGATGATGTTTAAGTATCCCTGGTGTCTTTGAGTATAGAGTTCAAGTTGTCATACGAGTTGTTTATCTCCTTCTTGATTGAATTTGAAGTGAGAGCATAAACTTGGATGATATTTAGCTTTTATATCTTTGGGAGTTGTTCAGTCACACTGGTTACGTGGGAGAGCTTTGAATGGAAAATACCAATTTTCTTTTCTAAATAGAATGTGGATCCTTCCCCCATGTACTGCATATAACATTTGACGCCCATAAACTTGGAAAACGTGCACGTTAAAAAAAATTACCCCACCACGAATAGAGAATAATCAGTAGCAGCCAGGGAAAGCAAACACTATCTCAGTATTGAAGAATGAACAGCAACTATTCTGTTCGAACCTCTGGCTAAATACTAATTTCTCCACAAAGGATGAATCTTCAGTTTCACAATTTAAGATACCTAACTAAATAACTCGTTGATCACCTTTACAAGCAGCTAACAATCCATCATAAATATTGTTCTTGTTGAGACTATAACAGTAACAATTGTTAATGTTTTATTTTATTGTGTATAAATTTCAATTAATTTAGCTCTCAATTACTGATTAGGTTGCATTTCTTCAGTGTAGAATCTTCCTGATGAATTATTTATTTAACGGAGATTCACGCAACTAATAGAAAGTTGAGACTTGGAAATGAAGAAGAAGAACGATTTAACCAGTTCCATTCACTTACTACTTGTGGATCTAAATTTAAAGGAAAAAAACTACATTCAGTCATCAAAAAAGTATATGGACGGAGGAGATATTGAATTTTTAGTTTTCGAACAGGGACTGATCCCTCGACATTTTTTTTCCATTTCCTCTCTCTATATCTGAGATTTCCTCCAAATGTAGAAATTAGAACAAAACCAATATCATCCAAGGAAGTTTTTTTTTTAACCATTCATTTGAATCTACAAATGTTGGGGATCAAATGTTGTTTTTTACATTTTCCAAATTTTATCAATTTTTTGACAAAGACCGGTAACTTTGTTTCGAATTGGAAACAGTTCCTGACTGCAATTCATTTTTTAATGTATTTTTTCTGAAAAAAAATCAATGAAAAGTAGTATACGTGTCTGCCTATATATATATATATATATATATATATATATATATATATATATATATATATAAATATATATATATATATATATTTATGTGTGTTTATGTGTGTTTGTGTGTGTGTGTGCGTGTGTGTGTGTGTGATCATATGATCACATCTATTAAAGGGCCAAAAGTGAATGGGAACATTTTTCTCAAGTCGGAGAGCTTCTCTGCTATTTTTGTTCATTCCACTAATATCTAATGTGGCTTAGACGGGTATTCCAGCTAGTATATATAATCGTCAATGTTTCTTTTCATAATTATTTAAAAACACTCCTCAAAACTCCATAGTATTTGAATAGATTATTCGTACTGAACACAGTACAGGATTGTGTTCGATATAGAGTAAGCAGTATTTCATATTACGATGGATTTGCTCAGAAGGAAAACTTCGAAGATGATGGTCAGAATTGGGTATCCGGGTAGAGAGTTTTCACGTTCAAAGAATTCCTCATAAATAACACACACACGTACATACTTACATACATACACACACACACACACACACACACACACACACACATATATATATATATATATATATATATACACACACACACACACATATATATATATATATATATATATATATATATATATATACATATATATATATATATATATATATACATATTTATATATGCGTGTGTGTGTGTGTGTGTATATATATATTGTATCTCCATCACTCTTCAAAGATGCTTGTCATGATCTGGCAGAACGTCGAAATTGAATTAAGAAATATCATTTGTACACAACGCGGTCTTCCGAAGAGTCTATCCTCTCTAATACCGGAAGTATCATATCATCACAACACTTGTATACGATTTTAACCTGGTATCCCCGATTATCAACCGGAAAATAATTTGCACACTCCCACTGCCCCTCATACCTCATCGTAATGCAGAACTTGGGTTATCCAAATAACATTCAGATTGTACCATTAACCTTGCGATCAGCTAAGTTCACTCGTTTGTTGATATATTTTTAGATTTAGACACATTCAAGCATTGAAAACCTGGGATAAAAATAATATGAAAAGGTAATATATATGAAATAAGCTGAAGAACAAGGGGGATAACTTTTGCTTTCCTTGCAAACTGAATCCCATTTGACTGTTCATGTCTCTTTGCATTTAGTTTTCATTTGCAAAGAGTTCACTTTGCTTCTGTTTCTATCTAATACAAAAGAAACAAGTCCGGCGTCACAGGTTTTTTTTTAAATTATCATCATCATCATCAGCAGCAGCAGCAGCAGCAGCAGTAGTAGTAGTAGTAGAAGAAGACGAAGAAGAAGAAGAAGAAGAAGAAGAAGAAGAAGAAGAAGAAGAAGAAGAAGAAAGGTGTTCTATAGCTGGCTATGACATTAATCATTCCTACCAGAGTTCTTCAAAACACGAGCTTCTTTGCATCGAATATTTCTCCCAGGTTTGCGATGTTTGGAATAGACTTAGCGTCGACAAGCACCAAAAGGTATATCACTCAATTAATTATACAAAATTTATTTATTGTTTGTTTTTTCACCCTTGGCAGTCTCGGTCGCAATTTGAACCATGTCCGCTCAGTCCATTTTCTTTACTGCTAACCGACCGACCACAGGCACTTCGATATTAGCAGAAAACACAGAAAACATCAGGCATTAGGAGACACGCCAAGCGAAGAGTCACCTTTGAATGTTAGGAGACCAGCATCCCGTGAATAAGTGACACACAGCATTATGTAAATGACTGGTTCGATGTATGCGACTGGGAGGCGTGGAATAGCTCTCAGCAGTTGAGGCCGTCTAGGGCAAATGGAAGAATGAGAAAAGGTAAGAATGATCATGCACCTGAGTAATGAGAATTGAATGAATATAGCTTGCCCCGGGAAGACTTGCACAAAACAGAGAAGGACAACGAAAAGAATTCCTAAGTCATGTTTATCATTTGATATTCAACTTATCTTGCATTTTATGACGGTGTGTGGTGTCTCTGTGCTTTTTCTGTCTCTAAAGTTGTCTATTCATTCAAGCATGTACTTGCACACATATACTCGCACACAATATGGATAAATACTAAGGTGTAAAGACGAAAGATTATCTGGATTCACTAGTTTATTTATATCTGAAATCGCAAATAATACTGTTGTGTAAACATGTTTCATCATTTTTTCAAGTTGCTTCAGCTATCTGCCTGGCTCTGTTTGGATCATTCGTCTAAGTAGCAATGAAAGAGTTAGAGGACTGAAAATGTGAACATGAACTCATCATTATGTCTACAATAATCGCTGTTTGTTTTTAATCAGATACTTTCTTTGTGGGGTTCCAATCCAGAACGTAGGCTTCTGTTATATTAATCCTTCAGTTCGTACCCGATTGTCTT
Organism: Thysanoteuthis rhombus; assembly: GCA_963457665.1. Taxonomy (NCBI): domain Eukaryota; kingdom Metazoa; phylum Mollusca; class Cephalopoda; order Oegopsida; family Thysanoteuthidae; genus Thysanoteuthis; species Thysanoteuthis major. The sequence continues at coordinate 16,940,499 of OY735212.1, read as the reverse complement.
TTTTTTAAATTCGGACTTTTAGTGATCACTGCCGCAACAAAAGGTGTGGGAAGTAAATTTATTCATTGATTACCACTTATTCCCATCTCTTGTTTTATGTAAGTTGGTATGAAAAGCATTTCTGTTTTTTATAGACAGTTACCCTAAAGCTTATTTTATGTACACATCTAGAGGCTTTCTGTGACCAGACAATATCTCCGTTTTCTGTCCTTTAGTTGAGATCTCATTTCAAGTACATATCCTTAGAATGTCTATGATCCTACAAGTTTATCAACATTTTCATCATAATAAAATGTATCAGAAGTGTTTCTGTTTTTCACAGACCTTTACTCCAAAGCTTGTTTCATGTATCCGTCTAAAGATTATCTAAGACTCCACTAGTTTATCAATATTATTATCCCATATTCCGATAAGTCAAAAGTATATTAGTTATTTAAAAACCGTAACAAAAATAATATTTCATCCACACATCTGGAGACTATCTATGACTTCACCAGCTTGTTAATATTTTTCATTGTCTATCTTGGTGTATCAGAAGTAGTACCATTTTCCAAACCTTTTCCTAAATGTTTATTTCGTGTACAACCAATTGAGAAGTAGCAAAAGTATAAACGCTTATTTCATGTACACCTCTAAGGTCTATATATGACTCCACTAGCTTATTAATATTATTATTACATATTAGCGTGCATCAAAAGAATTTCCATTTTCCAAACCTTTACTCGAAGTTTGTTTCAAATACACGTCTACTGACCCCACGAGTTTATAAACATTATCATTACATATTAAAAGTATAAAAAGAATTTCCATTTTTCCAGACCTTTACTTGAAAGCTTGTTTCATGTCCACATCTAACACACGACTTTACTAGTTTATTGATATCATCATCATCATATATTAGGTCGTATCAAAAGTATTTTGTTTCTTACAGATCTCGACTTCAAAGCTTATTTGACGGTCACAACGAGAAACAGTCTATGATTCCATAGTACATACATATATTTTACGTATAATAGTATTATCAATATAAATCCGAAGTAGTTTTTCTGTTAGATTTTATAATGGTGCATATAAGTATTAAGATACCGGCAAATTTGTGGCATTATTTTACAATGCTTCCCAGAGTCGGTGAAGCTGAAGTGAGAAAAAATTGTATAATATTTATTATGCTACCAAAAACTGGGTTGAGTGTTTTAAGGGTGAAGACCGTTCCCCTTGAAATGAAGTACGGAATCCTCGACCATCATTTGCTGAATATGATTGTGTGAAAGGCAAGGTAGAGGAGAACCCAATTAAAAACATTCGAAAACGTTCAGATGAGCTCTACATGGCTTTTGAGAACCACACAATTAACACTGTATTGTCTTATTGACCTAGAACGCCACAAGGACTCATTTATTTCTTGTTTAAGGCGGTAAAAACTTGATATTCATTTAAGTTTACATTTTGCCCAGAGCAGAAGGGCATATAATCATATGCCATTACCAGCCTCTTTATCACAAATATCTGGACTGATGTTTTTTGAAACTGGGTTTTCTGGACAGCGTGGTGTCTGTCATACAATGCTCTAGGGTCTCATGGTGGAGAAACATCATCCGTCAGCTATCAAAAAATATAACTATTGCATCATATATCAGAATTTGGATAAATGTGATAAATTCAAGAGGAATACAATTTTAAGTCATTTTTATTGTAGTTTATTAGTTTGGAAAATGAATGCTGAAAATACAGTACTTTTGTAGGAGGGGTCTTTGAGTTACCAAAGTTTCGAAACCACTGATCAAAACAAGTATTGTCATAACCCATTATTGTTTTCAACAAGTACTTTTTATTCATACAGGACTCTGCTCCAAATGTCTGGTTAAAAAAAAACCGTTGCCCTGCTTACGGTATACCGTATTGGGAAATTTTGGAAATGTTCATCGGAGTTGCCTGAAGCGAGCCTCCCCAGCTCTTGACCAAATATTCCTCTTACAGATACTTGAAACTTGATCTGATTTGGGTCTGTATTTGATCTTTCATTGCTCTCCTTTTCTTGACGACTGGATTCAGCTGCTCTCCTTTAGCAATATCTTCTCATTTCACCTCCACCCCTTTCCTGTACTCCAACATTGCTTGTCTCCCTCTTCATTCCCTCTCACAGTATTAGTGTTGCAGTTATATCCTCACTTTTCTCTATCCCTATTCCTTTCAACTGGAATATTTTGTTCATTTCTGAGGTGTAACAGACAAATATAAGGAAGCACGTCTCCGTTATTTTTATCTATGAATCGCTTGGAAACGCCGTAGAACTTTTCAATAAATAGATTTTGAAATGGAATCAAAGAAAAAAATACAGTAAGCTGAAATGAAAACAAATTTATTTAGAAGTTACTCAGCGTGATTCAAAATTAATTTAGGAGTTAATGCAGACTTGAATCTTATTAACTGCCTTTATGAAGGGCATCACACTACTCCCTGTGTACATCAGAGAACTGAAACATATCTGCAATCACAGCAACCCCTTTATAGGTTACATAGAGAGTCTGAACCATTCAAGCTCCCAAAAAGAGTTTAATGAGTTGATACCAGCTCAACCAAATTCTTCACAGCCTGCTTCGAGATAATGTTCCGGAACTTGGATTGGGAGAATAAAGGAATCAAAATAGACGGCAAATATCTGAGAAACCTTACGAAGAACTTACGAAACACCCAACTGTTGCCAGATAAACTAAACGGAGGAAGCTAAAAAGTCGGCCTACACATGATTTTCAATGAAACGATGGTCATGTGCAACAACCACATCAAAAATAAAAACACAGCTGTCAAAACTGAAGATACAAAACCATTGAAAGTAGACCACTACATCTACCTAGGACAACTAATCTTCATAAAAAGATGATCAACAAAAGAAGAACAAATCAAGCAAAGAATCATTTTGGAATGGCAAGCTGTACCTTAAAAAAAAAAGACGATCCCATTTATCCTAAAAGGAAGAGAATAATACCAATACATCTTCCCAATAGTCTCTAACGTAGTATCTGTCGCATGCCAAATAGGCTGGAGATTGTGTGGAAGTGAGTATCAGAGACTGAGTGCACAGCAGCTATGCATTAGCCGGTTGGAGGACACTGAGGCTGCATATTGCTGAGCGCTTTGGCAACCTTTGGACTCGTCTTTTTGTTCCTCTATTACCCGGCCCAGCTGCAGGGAAACAATTGGCCTAGGGCGGTGCTATCCCATTGCACTAAGAGGGACAAGTCGGGCTCATCCTGATGCCGTAGCAACCACAGTTCTTTTAGCAACCTCAGCCACATCGACTGAAGCTATTTTATTAGTGATTTATTTTATATTTTTATATTTGATCCATTTTTCCCACGTAAAATCTGAACTCTCTGTCTCATTTTGCTCCGGTGGGACTGCGAACAAATAGGGGCTCTACCTAACGTGGAGAGATCACAAGACGGTACAGTTTATCAGGGAGGGAACCGGAATTTGAAACATCGTAGCTTTTACTTAAATGGTAATGGACAGGCCATGTTACAAGAATGGCAGACGACCAATGGACATCAAGATCCTCAGAAATCACACGCGAAACTGAAGCTGACAGAATGCAGGATGGGGAGATGAACTAGACAAATTCAGAAAATACTGACTCCAGAACGCCCATGATAGAGAAATGTGGTGGATCCGAGGGGAGGTCTATGTTAAACGATGGACGATAAAAGACTGATGATGACGATGACTCCATTTTCATAAATATCATAACGTAAGAATTTTCCAATTTATTCACTGAAAAAATCATAGCCTCAAAGACAGAGATGGATTTTATCCTTAATTATATTCTAGTGTGTTCATACGTTTGTTTATATGTTTGCGTGTGTTCTAACAACCAACACCGTTTTGTCTATAAAGTCGGCATCAGTACTCGACTTCATCATTATCAGTCTTTCCAGCATCCGTCATTGGACATAAACTTTCTAGACATCTCTATAATGAGCGTTGCAAAGCCGATACTTCCTGAACTTGTCTATTTCGTCATGCTATCATATATTTTGCCGGGCCTAAGTTTTGCATATGATCTCTGAGGATTCATATCGTGGATCGTGATATCCATAGGTTGTCTGACATTAGTGCAACATGATCAGCCCGTTTCCATTTGAGTTTATATTCCTGACTACTGTCTTTTTTCCCTCTAATATACTTAATATAATATGCTTTGTGATCTCTCCATGTGATGTTGGACATGACCCCCTGACGTGCACGTTGCATGGTTTTCAGTTTGCAGGTCAATCTTTCGGTTAGGTTCCATGGTTTACCTCCATAGATGACTATCGGGAAGATGAATTAGTTGTAGACCAATGGTATTTTCTTGTTCTTCAAAGGTTGATCTTGCTCTATCAAAAGCTCTCCATCCTTAGGGGATTCTTCACTTGACTTTTTCTTCTTCTTCTTCTTCTTCTTCTTCTTCTTCTTCTTCTTCTTCTTCTTCTTCTTCTTCTTCTTCTTCTTCTTCTTCTTCTTCCTTCTTCTTCTTCTTTTCCTTCTTCTTCTTCTTTCGAGGCCTTCATAGAGATTCGTTGTCTCAGGTAGATGTATCGGTCAACTTTTTCTTTTGGTCTGTGTTCTCAGCATTTTGGTAAAAATCTTTTTTTGACCTTTTGGGTGGTTCATTCTGACAGGTTTAATAATAAAATCTGTATCCTCCACAAACAAGTCGGTTTTAGGTGTTTCTTTACTCTATTTTAGATGTTACTAAGTGAAAACGTCTGTGATGTCATAAATAAAACCTATTCTGACTATATTTATTCTTAGATTGATTTTTTTTACACAACTTCATATTCTGACGCCACAGTTGTTCATCAAATGAAGTTTTGTACATCATTATTATTAGTTTTTTTTACCATCTACCTTAATTTTAATCATCATTGCTTCTTATTGCAAATATCCTCAAGCCAATTTCAATTAAGTACTCATTAAATAAATCAGCAACGCAGATCAGAACAAAAAAATAAGTTTCCAGTGAGAATCAAACCTACCACCCGCTATATTTGAGGTGGCTCAGTTGATGCCCGACGCTCTTACAACAGAGCTCGATAAACGGGTGGAAAGTATAACTCCTAATCGAACCCTTAAAGTCATCTTCTACTCCGATCGCTTTTGCAACATGTCTGTTATTAAATTGTCTGGTAGCACAGTATTCGTAATCAATTAAAAGAGAAATTCTATCAGATCAACTTATTCTTTATTCTGATTCTCTATTGCCATAAAAAGCAACTCTAATCAAGATGAAGGTAAAAAAATAGCAGTGAATTAATAGTCATGAGTTGAAATTTTCGTTTGTCATTCTTCTTGTTTCTGTATGAACAATTCATTACAACTCCACCAAAACTTGGAAGATCTACCAAGAACCAGACGATTCGATAGACTAGCGCGAATTAATGTCACTTTCTATTCTTCTCAGTCGATTCGAAACGGATATAACTATTACAAGTAGGTAAGTAAATAAAGACAAGAGATATGGTCGGCGGTGGAAGAAGGTTCTAATTTTCCGCCCAAACCGACGCCATCTTGAGTCTTTTCGCCTGATTAAGAATGTCAGCTTTTTCTTCCATTAGATATTCCGTTTACCATTTGGCGATCGTTACTGATTTTCGACTCGGTAAGTTTATCGCTTGCCAACCTAGAGTGATTATTCGTGTGATTTCTTCTTCTTTCGAGGATTTCATGGGGATTCATTGTCTTCGGTGGATGTATTGGTTTTTACGAGTACGAGGATGGTTGCACACGCGAGGAAGTGACATAAAAGTCGGATATTGAATCCTGCAGTGAGCTTATACACGGTGACTAAAGATGGATTTGAGTAGATGCGTATTATAATGTAACATTTTTTTTATTGTAAATCTATACTTTCAACAGCTGTAACCCACTTTTCAGACGGTTTATTTATTCTGACTGTTAAGCACAATTTTTCTATCCATAAATTTCTCCCCCAGTTTCCAATGAATTTGTATAAAATTTCTCTTGGAGGATAAGCCATAGAGTAGTGAACACTGGATTGAATTTTTGAGTGGATCCATGATTTTTACAGTCACATCCCCTGCAAAGTAGCTATATAGGTACTGATCTTCATTCAGTTTTTTCTTTCTTTTGTGACGATAGTGTTGAAACACGAATGCACTCTCTGGGTGTTTTGAAGTTATTAGAAGCTGTCAAACGAAACTGTCACTCAATCTGTCAGAATTGGTTGCTTTAGTTTTTGCTCCATTCTGCCAATGTGTGTATTTATCTGAATATTCTGCAAGCGACACCAATCAACCTGTAAGGCTGAAGATTTGCATCACTATTCAATTATATCTCTTCTGAAAGTTTTTTTTTCTAGGCCAGTCTTTAAAACACCCAATTATAGGGTCGTAAAAGTATTGAAGATGTACAGAACGCATTTTCTTGCTACAGCTTCGACAATTATGATTGGTTGTCTGCTACATATCTTCTGAAAACGTTTCTTTTCAATACTGTAATACATTTTTTTTTATTCTGCAATAGACGTTCATACGAAATTGGTGACCAATTTATTTTATTCCGGAAGTTTAAACGCTCTTAGTGATCGCTGCCCACCTGAACTAGTTTGAATTGTCTTATTTATTGAAAATCCTCTTTTTCCTCAGTTTCTATTGGTGCCCGCCCCCCAACATGACATGCTGTCATAAGACCATGGTCATATGACAGTCTTTGATAAGTGACTAACCAGATCTGTTTGGGTTTTTTTTTTTTTTTTTAGACAGACATCAATTTGTCATTTTGCGGGAAAAAAGAAGCAAAAACAAACTCTGTATAGTCGCACGATAGAAACCGTCTGCTGACCCAGGTCTTTTGGCAGCATACCATATTAAGGTGATCAATTGAAGGAGAATGATCAATGAATGAACTACTTCTCTCGCCTTTTGTAGGGCAGTAATCACGGGATTACACTGATTTTTTTTCAGAATTTTTTTCCAATCGTGAACCGTGCAGATCAATTCAGCATTAACTTATACTTCAAACTGAACCCTCCACTATGGGCCATTCTGGATGAGAATTTCCAAATAACAAATGACTCTACATATGATAGGGAGTAAATTTTTAAAACTTCAGACATTTAATTCCATTTGTGTGACGTGTAAATGCGATACATACATACGTAGATAGCCAAACTGCCTGGCTTAAAAACCGAAGATTCTTAAGTTGATAGTCTGTAGTTCTTCTATCAATCCTTAAAGTTTTGGTTATGGATTTTTTCGTGAGGCTGCAAAAGAATCTGACTGCAGCTGTGACGATATATGTGCCATGATTACTCAACAAGCGGCCATTGTATGGTGTTGACAATTTCAAAATATATATGTCAGCATGCAAGTTAAGACAATGTCGAGTTTGAAGTATTTGGTGGGGGCTAGGGTTTCAGCATTGCTTGATAAATCTTATGAAATTTCTAATAATTGATGGTTATGGTTTCAATAAATGATATCTTTTGACGTCCGCTCTTTATAGTGATCTAAATTTAGACATAAGATTAAAAATCTCTGAATTAGAAGCACTGAAGAGAATTAACCAAAATACATCGAAACTACAGTATTGTACGACGGACATAAAACTACTTCATATGATAATTATGACGGGCTAAGCTCCACTCCATAACATCCCAATCTCCCATACACGTACCTTTTAAACAAGCCCTGTCATTTATTTTTTTTAAGAAATGGATTCTCTGTGAGAAAAGAAATCAGAGAAAAGTTGTTTTTTTTCCTGAACAGGATTCTTCCTGACTGACTATTTATCCGTACATGTTTGTGTTACTCATAAAAGCTACACCAATGGAGCTAGAGGGATAAAAATGAAAGCATTTTTGCTTTATTATGGCTAGAAATAACTTTCTTTTGAACCATACCCAATGTTTTTTCGGGGGGGGTATTCAATTTATAATGCAATTTTATGCTAAATCGGCCCCTTTATCGTCGGCAGCGTCTCAATTTTTTTCCCTTGAATTATGAGGTTTTATTGATTCTATAAAAGGTATGCAAAATATCTATTCATTGATCACCCCTTTTTCCATTTTTTCATCCCAACGTTGCATGCTGTCAAAAGGCGTTGGTTGTATGAAATCTTTTATCGATTAACTAACCAGACCCATTCTTTTTTTCTATGCACTAAACTCAGCTTAGCCCGTTCCCGCCTAAGGCTCAAATCTGAGTACCCAGTTAGGATTGAATTTACTTCAGAATAGTTAGCCAGCCTGTCTGCTTGACTAACTCACTGATCATTGCCTTGCAGTGAAGTAGTTATTACTTTTAATGGAAAATGAATTATCTTTATGACTTGCAATCACAATCAATAATTGAGGAACCAACCGTAGCGTCAAAATTTGAAGTCACCAGAGAACAAAAATGGTTGAATAAGTTCTATTTTTGATATTCAGAAGAAAACATCTAAGATAGAATAAAAGATATCCGGAAATATTTACATTCGAGAAAAAATGTTGATAATACATCCGTCAGAATGAGGCCATAAAAGATGAAAATAGCTATTTTTCTTTAATGGAAGAAGGGTTTTAGGGAATCATTGGTGCGTACTTTCAAATCAGTGGACCAATCAGCATGTCCAGGAGCACCGGAATACACGAACAAATAAATAAGTTAGTCGAGGTTCCAAAGGTTAAAGAAGCTTTTTTTTTCTTTTCCCATAAGTACAAAACATCATTTTTAGAAATGTTCAGTTGGAGTATTGGCGTCAATTTTCAAACTGATGCACGTCGAAAAAGGATAGTGTTTGCCATCTTTGATGGCTATGATTATTCAACAGTTGTTGACGCATAGATTGATTGAAAGCATTTTTTTTCTTCGATTGAAAGATATAGCGTTTCACTCTCCTGGCCCAAATCCGATGTTTAAAAGGCACAAATTATTGATTATCAAAATTTCCCCACTGGTTTCTTTCTGAATGCTTCATTTATTCGTTTATGACAACCTATTCAGGATATTTGCCACGCACGTTTTGTTACAATGCCCTATCGTTCCAGACCCCTGTCTTTGGTTGGATATGCTGTTTTAGAATTTGCAGGTCCAATGACACGGAGATAGAGTGATGGGCTTGCCACATTGGCCCAATCCATCTTGTAAGGAGAGAGAATATTTGTACACAATCCCAAGCATGCGGCACCAGGTAGTCCAAAGTAGACACCTATATAAGTACTGAACAGGCTCTATGTTGCTTAAATTCGGTGATCTAACGAGAACTGGGGTGTCCTATACAATTCGACTGTATCGTCCCACAGTCAGACACTGTAGACTGTGTTATTCTAAGTCCAAAGATATCGAACCTGAATAAGAAGAACGAACTAACCAATGAATAATGTATAATGTAAACAAAGTAGTTCCCTCTCTGACAGTTATTAAAGTATCAATAGTTCAGATTTCTTGCACAAAGACAAATGTATCTTCAGGGCATTTCGATATCGTGAAAGTGAAGATCTATCGCATTGTCAGCCGATAATTTCTAAGCCCCGTTTGGGTAAATGTTTCAGGAGAGTAAATGACGAAATCAATTTTTTTTCTTTACATATCCCTCTCCCCCGTTTCTAGGCTCTTGCTCAGTATATCATGACAGGAACTCTCCTCAAGTCTCGAGCGATAACCACGCATACATATCCTGCCTCTATCTGTTGTTCTGTTGTATTCCGACCCTGCCGTTTTTATTCAGGAGAAAGCGAGCCAAATCAGACCAGGTAATTTCTTTTTGTTGATACAAGTTCCAGTTTTGACGCCGCATGACATTGGTTACCATAGGTACTGAGACCGTCGTCTCGTTATACAGTATCATACACAATGAAGGTCTATGTCCTGTGTTCTGATACATCCCTTTCTCGATTAAAGATGCGTGCATTTCGTCTCACAGCAGCCAAAAGGCATGGACACCAAATGTTGTGCGGTCGGTTGGTGGCTTTTCCATTTCAGATCCCTGCCGAACCCTGCTAGAATGATTTTGTGCACCCATTAGGCGTGCCGTTTCAGAAATGCTCTTTTGACCGCAACAACTAGTTGTTGGCTTACCCGCTTATACAAAGGCATGTGTAAATGTTACGTGAAAGCAACGAACACACTTGCCACATATCGGTAGTCATAAGGCTTTGACTCTTCAGCTGATACATTAGTGAAGGGAATCATCGTTTACTGGAACCTCAACGCTAAAGACAGAAGATCCCTTTTATTGTTCGTTACAAACACAAAAATAGCTTTAAATCACTCGTATGTGTCTCACACAAACTGATGTGTACTTTTTCAGCCATTTATGAACGACATCTTATGACATCTCATGTCTCCTGAGATACTCTTGTCTCTTTCACTTTGTCTCCTATTTCGCTCTGAAGTCGGATCGACCAAACAAACCGCCTTGCCAATAACATCGGCAAAAATTGATTTCTCAGTTAAGATGTTTTTGCAATTGATGTGTTCTGTCCTGGACGTTGGTCACGAAGTTCAACATGGTCATTTGCATGAGGAATCAGATTTTTCATGGTTGGAAGGAGTTTTCTGATTCGTTTTCTTCTTGGAAACTGTCAGCCTAGGCTATCAACATAAACCAACATAAGTTTCTCAGGTTTTTATGCTATTCAGGCTGGCTATTTATCGATCTACATGTCGGTCGAACATACTGCACCAATGGAGCCAGAGGGATGAAAATCTGAATATTCACTCCTTATCAGGTTTACAGAAGGTTTCTTTTTAATTTCTTGATGATAATAATGGGTTTGGTTTACAATGTGGATTTAATTTTTATCCAGCATCGTGTACGCTTTCCTTTTATGTAATCATTGAAACTTCGAACCTTTTTAGTGATCACCCCTGAGCAATAGGCGAGGGAAGTAATTTATTTATCAGCCATCCCTTTTTTTACTATTTTGATTGATCCCCAACACCTGATCATTTCTATTGAGCGACAAACGAGATCTGTTTGATGAGTTTATTCTCCTTTTCCTTATTTTCATAAAAATATGGTTCCGGATTTTCATCTCGTACATTACGCAATATTTGTTTTGGGTTTTATCATACATGACAAGAAAATTTGCATCAGTTATTTGGGAAATCAAATTTCATGAAAGTAAACTTCTACTTTTCAATAGCTTTCTCTTCAAATAGCCACAGGATTTTAATAATTGTCTGACATTCAGAGCATCATTTTGCAGCTTTGAATCCTGCTGGTATCTACTTCGTGTTCAAAACATTATTCCATCATCAGCCTTTCAGCGTCTATTGTTAGACGTATACCTTCTCAAAGATTCGCAAGGCCTCTCCTTAATGGGCACAGAGTCAATCCGTCTTGGCTGTGCCAAGTCAGGCTATTTCATTTTTTGATGGCTATAGTTTCATATATCATTTCTAGATATCAACGTTTTGAGTCATGATGTCCACCATTTGTCTGACATCCTTGCAACATGACCAGCCCATTGTCATTTTAGTTTTCAAATCATTTATCTGTTATCTCTGACTCCTGCCTTTTCTTCATTATAATGTGACCTCTTGTGATCCTCCCATGTGATAAGGAGCATCATTCACTCTTGAAAAAATTGCATGTTTCACAGAGTGAGAGTGAATCTTTTAGATACCTTCCATGTTTCAGTTCCATATGCCACTTTCGGGAGTATTCATGGGTTATATATCCTTGCTTTTATAATCAATTGCATGTTCTTGAATTCTCTTAATCCCAAAGTTCTTTGAAAATAAAATCATAGAGTTGCCAGAAGGATTGCAGAAACAGTGGACAAAAATTGATGAACATGTTGCTCTGTTAAGAATATTTTATTCAAGAACTGAAGAAAAAAATGCATTCCATTTAGAATATAATAAACTGACTTACGGTTTATGTCACTCAATTGCTAAACAATGATTATTAAGCATGAAACTACATTTGGCTTTGCTTACATTTCCTTGTCAACTCATATCCCAGGGAAATCTTGCCCGCCTATGTAGGTCAATGGCAAGCTTATTTAATTGCGTATCACGGCTTACTGAATAACCTCACAGGAGTTTTATTCTACCTGTGCATGCACAGTGAGATCCCCTCTGGTTTGTCTCATCAAGATTGTGCAGCTGACTCTCGAAATATTCAAAATGGTAACATTTACATCCGAGACTGACCTGGAATGTTTCTCGGGGTTTTCTTCACATATTATGTTCCAAGTGTGGATCTTTCCGTCTTGATAGACAGCGTAGCAGCCACAAGACTTTGGGAAGCTGTTCTTGGGTTTTTAGTGTGGATAAAGTGCCGTATCCATATTTTACCATTTTTTGGGTCAATCCCAAAGTCTTTCAACTGAGAAGTATGTTCAGTACGTTCGAAGAACAGGATGAAGTGAATTCTCAGATGTTTATGGCACTTTGTACTCTCAGCCAGTCTCTCATCTAGTTACTGAAAAGTCTCAAATTGCCTTAACTTCAGTGATAGTACAGGAACCGTTGTTTTTGAAACGATTCGGCCGTAACTATGTTCCAAGATTGAGTAATGTATTTAGATATTGGTGATGGCATATGAACATCTTTTTGTTATTAATTTACAATGATGAATGTCTATATAGATTACATCGATTCCCATGTCTCAATTTTTCTTTCTCATGTTCACACAGCTTATACATTTCTTTTGATATTGACCTGAAAAGTCTGCAAGAAGTTAAATATGATTCGATTTCTTTTCTTTCTAAACCTCAACATTTTATTTACAGAAGCAAGTACATTTTTTCCATTTTTGCATTGAGAACTCGAAGTTTTGGTCGAGGGTTGAAGAACCACAAAAACAATCTTCTTCTAATCGAGGGGTGGGAAGCTGACTCTCCATCGTCTGTCAATGCAATCATCTTGAATAAAACTTCTATATGAAATGACCATTTCCCTTACCATAGGTTGGGATCACAAACAAGTGATCGCAACTAGCAACCTCACCGATTTAACCAAACTGGTACGTCTCACGTGTTGGCAAAAACGTTACAGATATTTCAAATGATTAAAAACACTTTTTTTAAAATTACAACTCTCAGTTTCATATTTGCGAGTTAGTTTCATCCTGATAAAGTAATACATTTATTTATATTCTGATCTATTTTTTGTAATGTTTCACTCATTATTTATGCATTACCAAAGTTACAGTACCTCTCATCGAGTTCGACCGGGCAACTGCCAGTATTCTTTGTCTTTTTAGTATCGATCAGTTAATGCTAAAAACATTGGATACGGTTCAAGAGTTGTTTTGTTTATTATTCCTAAACGTCTACATTTTTATATAAGCAAGTGCAGTATTCATTTTTTGTATGTTTCACGTCCTCTTTCTGTAATTGTTTTGCTTATCATGCATCTACAACGACTGGTCTTTCATATTTGTACTCATTTGTTCCAAACTTGTGTTTCTTTGAAAGCTTTCTCAATCAGTCTGTATCAATCTGCTAATATAACAGACCGTCAACCAAAACTGTCAACGTAGTCATCATTCTTCGGTTGTAGGTGATGGCGGCTGACTTTGTATGTTGATGGAACTGGAGGCCGGAAAATAAATACTCTTGACTATGGCTGGAATAACATTTTGTTTTTTTGTCGTTGTTTTCAAATCATCCCCAATCTAATTTGTAGTAGGGTTCGATTTCCAATGTAATTTCAAGTGAAATCAGTCTTATATTTTGTATCTGCAGCATAAACGCTTGCTTTTTCTTCAACTTTGGATTTTCCTTTAAGCACATGCAAGAGAAGTTTCACTGACTATTTTCTGTTTTATTGGTCATTTTTTTCATTCATCATTGATAATCCCAAGTACGACATACTGTGAAAATACGTTGGTCATGTAATGGTTTCTATTGGGGAACTAACCTGACTTGTCTATCTAGCGTTCTTTATTAGTATAATTCTGCAATTCCTTTTATTTGCAAAATCAATTATTCTAACCTTCCATCAAACTATGCCTGTTTGATCATATCTACTGTACTTCCAATCAATTTGTTTTATATATGTTTATATTTGTCATATAAATAATTCTAATTATCTAATTTGTATATATATATATATGTATATATATATATATATATATATATATGTATATGTGTGTGTGTGTGTGTGTGTGTTTCTATGCGTGTGTGTGTGTTATGAGGAAATGGATAGTATATCCAACGGAATGATTATAAATTGTGTTATATTATACTATTATGTGGAGAATATCTCACATAGCCAGGACAACGTAAATAGATTGAACAATAAAAGAAATGGGCGTACTGCAGATAGCTGCTACCCTCTCAGTTGTAGGTTCAATTCCTTCCGCAGCAAAATTTCCTTCAATTGTTTATTCTATTCACATTGTCTACGCCAAGTGATTATCCGTGCAATAAGAGTTCTTTATTTAAAAAAGAGGCCAAATGTAGTATACCGCAATTATATATATATATATATATATATATATATATATATATATATATATATATATATACATATATATGTGTGTGTGTAATTCGGACGTGGTTCATCCCAGCCGGAGATTATCAGTCCCGTTTTTTTTTTTTTTGAGTACCAAGAGTTTGTTTTTTTTCGGATATTTTGAATTTGTTTCACCTGATGTAACTTTTAAGAACATCTTTATAACACAAAAGTTCAGATAAGTGGAGCAAAGAATATGCCGAAACATACCAACCATTGATGAAAAGATACTCTTACGCACTTCGTTGGAAATTATTTATCGCCCAGATGTGTTGTGGGTGGGCAATGGTGCCAATCAAGAAATGTATGAAGGTTTGTAAAATGTTAGTGTCTTACTTTGTATCCAGCAAATATATATATATGTGTGAGTGTGTGTGTGCGTGTGTGCACGCGCGTGTGAGAGTATACATATTATAAATTGAGTTATATCAAATAGAAACTTATTTAACATGATCTCCCGTCGTTAAACGGTTAATGTATCACTTGCCCTGGACAACCTAAACAGAAAAAATAATTAAAGAAAATCACTGCATCACAAGCGGCTCATTAGTTCAACGGTGATACCCCCGATATGTTGAAGCAGCTCCCCTCTTGGTGGCAGGTTCGATTTCTGTAGCATCCCAAATATCTCTAAGTGTTTATTCTTTTTATGTTATCTAGAGCGACTGGATCATTAACTGTTTGACGATAGAATATCATCTCAAAAAAGTGTATATATAATCTATTGCCATTCATTCATTCATTATTTCCTCTATGGCTATCCCATCGGTATCAGGTTTAAATCATGCAGCAATCCTGTTTTCTTTGATTGTTTATCATATTTATGTTGTCTAGTGCGAGTGATATATTAACTGAGCAAGCTCATTCCAAATAAGTTTTGTGTAATATCAGGCAATTTATAATTAATTCTGTCGGATCAAATTACGTATATATATATATATATATATATATATATATATATATATATATATATATATATATATATATATATATATATATGGTACAGATCAGGTTAGCAATATAGCATAATATAAAGCAACGTCTGATATGTGATAGATTCATTTCATAGGATGCTCGATACATTCAAGTTTATACTCCGGAAGTCAAGTTGTTTCCGAGTAGAGCTGGAAATATATGATAGTGTGCAGATTCACTGCACAAACAAGTTTATGCCCTCTATGGGCCTCATTAGACGAATTTGTCTGATGAAGCCCATAGAGGGTAGAAACATAAACTTGTTTGTGTGGTGAATCCACATCTATTATATATATATATATATATATATATATATATATATATATATATATATATATTGTGTCATCCACAGACAGCTGTTTTGTTGTATTACAACCCTTCAGCGTGGCTACAGACTATCCATTTTCCCATCCGGTACCTTACCTCTGCTCCACGGAACTGGACGATCACTAAGGCTGAATTTAAGCGATATATATTCATTCAGCTTATATTTTCCATCTACCTAAGTACCCTATCCTAATGAATGAGCTTACAATGAACGAGTTACCCCACTTAAAGTGTGCTCAACCCTGAATAATTATTACAGAATATGAATAATCATATACAGACAGCTGTTTCGTTGGCTATAAACTATCCATTTTCCCATCCAGTACCACAAGGTAGCATTGAAAACTTCGCTTCAGGCCGATATCTCATCTCTGCCCCTAAGAACTGGACGGTCAGTAAGGTTGAATTTAAGCGATATATTTATTTAGCTTATATTTCCCATTCACCAGAGTGCTCTATTCCTATAGAAGTATATATGCATGCATATATATGTCGAATTTTCTTTTGTGTCGTTGTGGTTACACTTAGCAAGATGAAAAAGAAGCTATTGCAATTAATAAACATGGCAAAACTTTCAGCAGTCCCACACTAGAAAATCAATCTTGAATTGGATTTTTGCTCTTCCTGAGTGCGCTGCCAGGATTGCAGTTATACGTGACTATATTTTCTCCATAGACATGTAAGTTTAGATAATTTCATATTGAGAGATATAATGTAACTCCTATTGAATCCAGAGTGGCAAACATTTTTGATAGCAAGAAACCTCTTACCCGGAAAAGATTATACCACCCATAAAATCAAAGAACCGCTTGTAAAGAATTCCTACCATCGCAATTTCAAGGATTTGCAATGACTGGATGAAAAAAATTTAAAATAGTAATACCAATCTTTAAAATCTTGAAGAGCAGACTGTAGCACTAGATTGGGAAAAACCTTGGTCAATTTTTACATCAGTTTAAACTAACATTACATCTATCATGAGAATAAAAAGCTATCTGAAAAAAATGAAACGCCATTCCTCGCCAATCGTGTTTAATGAAACTTTCGTATATATCTATCTAAATAAACTTTTGAACAAAGCAAAAAGCACAAGTATCTTTCAGTTTTTATTTTGTGGCAAGCCATTACAAAGACAGCCCACATTCTGTACCGATTTTTCCGACACTCAAGTTGCATGTACCTCTAACAACCACTACGATGAATAAACCTGACATAGGATCTAAACTTTTTCACCGTCTTGTGACAATAAAAAAAAGTGTCAGTATAAATTGATTGTGATAATTTCTTCTTCAATATATACCATTCCGACTCACAAAATGCCTCAATCTTCTGTTGGATAGAGGTGTGATTTTTTTCCCACGGGAATTAGCAAGTATACGCACCCAAAAATATCAGATAAATCCATGTTCATATGCATATACATTTGTCCCATTTCGTGTTTGTGTGTGTGTGTGTGTGTGTGTTTGTGTCTTGCGTAAATTAAACAACTTGCTTCAGCTTCAATTACTTCAATCTGATCTTTTTCATCCCTTTGCCTCTATGATCCATCCATGCTTCCTTTACCTGTCCCTTTCTCTTTTTGTTTGTTAAAAAGCATCGACCAATAGTGTCACCAAGACTATCAACTTATGTTTCTTCATGTTTGTGGTTGTTCTGGATGGCTGGACATCTATGCATGTAAGTATGTATGTATCTATGTATGTATGTACGTATCTATCTATGTATCTATCTATGTATCGAGTACAGACCATTCGTGCAGTGCAAGAGGGGGGAAATTTTTAAACCTTTATTTAGGTTTTTTTTTTCGGACTCACCAAAAGGAGGTTTTGAGATGAGGCTCAATTAACAATGTGAATTCATGCCAAATGTGTCCCTCAGTGTAAGTCATTGTTTCATTCGAGCTATTTTTTTCTTGTTTAAATTTTGGACTGTTACAATGATCCATCAAAAGGCGATTGAAGTATCTTATTAATCACCACTTTGCCAGGTTTTTTAATTGATCATCCACAATACAGTACGTTGCCAGAAAACGGTTGCCGTGTAACAGTTTCCATTGTTTAACTAAGCAGACTTATTTTTCTTTCTTCCCTTCTCTCCTCTTGTTCCTACAGTTGCCTCTTTCTCTCTCTCATTCTCTCTCTTTCTCTTCCTCACTCTCTTTTTCTTTGAAAATCTTCTTTCCCTTGTTTCCTTTTCCAAGCTTACGAATAAAAATGTTTCTCTTCAATATTGAGCCACTTATTTTGTTTTTCTTCCAATCAGTCTGCATGAAAATGTAGGACATTTTTTTTCATCATAAATCTGCTTCAACTACCGCCTGTTAAAGTCATTCATTTTGGTGACAACATGTTGACGGATCCAATCCAATTCAATAGAGAATATCCGAATTGAAAAAAAGCACTTCATCAAAACAGACGACACGCTTTGACTTACTTATCACCAGAGATTTTGAATATCTATTTACTTTACATCTATAGATGTTAAATTGGTGGAAAATATTCCATTCACTTATGCCTACACAAAACGCTTTCTTTAATTGCAACACATATATTCAATCAAATGGATTAGACTGAGTTAGGTCCCTGGAAGAACAGACCTTCAAGTGCTGAACTTGCAAGCCATTATAAACGTCAAAGTTTGTTGGAAACATCTACCAAAACCGTCCCCGGATAGATTTCTTCAGTTTTTTAGTAAGTCTAACTGGCTACATATCTATCCATCTACCTATCTATCTATCTATCTATCTATCTATCTATCTATCTATATATATATATATATATATATATATATATATATATATATATATATATATATATATATATATCCTTATTGGGTGTAGAAAAAAAAGTTATGCTTGCTTAATTAGTTTGTTTTCTTTCATGTTTTGTTCTTTTTAGATTCAGGTTTATCGTGTCCACCAGGCAACAAAAAAGAAAATAAGTAATTAATTCGATTAGCTACCACTTCTTTCCTGATTTAAATTTTTTCATCATCCCCAACACGGCAGGTTGACAAATTTTTAAAATGCTTTTTGTATCAACTAATATGCAAGCAATATCCCACAAAAGGTTTTTCGTCAAGATTTTAACGACTTTTTCATTTGATCATTGCAGACGTTGAGATTTTTATTCCTGTAAAATCTTTGAGGATCACGAGATCAAAAATGATGTGCCAAGGTTTTGGTAATAAGATGTTTTCAGTCTGGGGTTGCTAGTTTAATGCGTAATCATTTTCTTTTGCCTGGGCTTTGGGTCAGCTATAGCAACCTAAAAAGTTGTAAGTCTTTTGTAAGATCATACCCCCTTTAGAGGGGATGCCCTACAGGGCCAAACAGCACTAACTGTCCTACTGATCATTCATAGGTGGGTGAGAAGGGTATTTATGCTCATCACAGGAGGATCTGTGAGAAGTGAACCTAAATAACCACGACCCAAACTCGAACTTGCTCCGCCGATTTTGTATCTGTAACCGGTACGCCACTCTGCACTTCCAAGAATAAAAGACACTCAGCAAAAAAGAAAAAAGAAAAACACAGAAAACAACAATTGGTGCAAAAGTTCAATTGATTGGTAATATGTGAGAATGAATACGGGAGGAAATGGAGGAATTGGATAGAAATGTTCGCTGGTGCGACCTGGCAGGAGTTAGCGCAATTGCAGTCGTCAAGGAATGAGTCTAGAAAGGCTTTTTTCCAGCTGTGCACTTATAATTCCAATGATATTTATTATGTTCATTATGTTTAAAACACAAACTCAAGGATGGCATGAGACCTGAGCGATCGAAACGTATTGATTAAACTGAGGAAGATGAGATCATCAGTCCGAATAATTTATCAAATCAAATAATGTCAAAACATCATACGTACAATATCTTGAGACAACAAAAGTTTTTATTTTAACTCCCAAAGCAAGAACTTCCTAGGGAACTTTTGGCACCGTACAGTCCTCTAAAACAGCTCTGTCATTCATTACGAACTTTCTTTTGAATTTTGACCCTTTTTTCTCCCTTTTTACATCATAAGTAAATATCTGTCTCTCTATATATCTATAAATGGACCCCTTTTCTACGTATATATATATATATATATATATATATATATATATATATATATATATATATATATATATATATATATATATAATCTGTTCATTTTAATTTATCCATGTATCCGTACACGCATAGTTATATTGATAAGTCAATATATTTACACATAAGTATACATCATCTATCTTTATTTAGACCGATATTTCTGAAAACTTTTTTCCATGCTACTGCCCAATTGATACAAAGGATGGAACTGATCTCATAAGCCTAGTTTATCTTGCCTTCCATTGTACCCCTGGTACCTTCTGCCGTTCAGCTCCCCCTTTTCAGTCTTCAAACTCACCCGTTTTAAGTGTCAAGCTTCCTTGAGAATGACTGCTTTAGCAATCGTTAGTTCCATGAATATATGTCTTTATAATGCCAATAATTAATGAAAGTGATTTACAGGAGGCAAATATTGAGACTGGGAGTGAAGAGCCAAAGGGGAAAAAACAAAACAAATGGTAAGCAAACAAAAACATTACATTTTTTCCCCGATTCATTTCATTTCTCTTGCCTAGTGTTTTGATGGATTTCTGTCGGAGACAAAATGCATCGATTTTCAAGATAACAAACAAGTTGTGTTGATTTTCAATGACAAACTTTCTCTCTGAAACAGTTGAACACAAGCGAGAAAGAGACTTGGTGACAGTGAAGACAAGAAAACAAAAACAAAAAAAAAATAGAATATATATATATATATATATATATATATATATATATATATATATATATATATATATATACATATATATATATATATATATATGTATATATATATATATATATATATATCTTTTTTAATTTCTCACTAAAATTGTTTGATGATATTTCACTATTCGATTTCACTATTAAATATTTACCATTGCAATTTGCATTTCATTTTTGTTGGTTGCTATTATTTTATCATTAACATCATTCACTGTTGCGTTTGAATAAAATTATTTCTTTTAAGTAAAATCTTTCAAAAAAATACTCCAAATTATACAACACTAAACTCAGAGTTCGCATGTCCTGGAGAGCAGAATAGATTGCGGTCCAAAAAAGAACTAAAAAGATAAATAAATTGAAATTAAATAGCGTTCAATTTAATTGGTTTTTAATACTGAATTAATATCACGTTTTACTCTATTGGGATAACCATTGAAGGAAGTGGGTGCTAATGTAAAAAATGATTTTCGGCTAAAGTGAAATGAGGATCCGCTTATTGTAAAAAAAGGGGACTAATGAAAAGAAAAAGAGTCATGGGGATTGTTGAAAAAGAGAATTAAAGCCTGGAAAATGTGGGGATTATTTCCCAAAAGAGAGTGAGCTGAAGTAAAAAAAAAACAGGAGTTTGACGATAATGGTAGAACAGTTAGAAGGAAAGAAATAATTTCAAGATGGGGGCACAATGTTGAAGAAAAGGGAGAAAATTTTTAAAAATCGTGTAATGAAAAAAGAGAGGGCTAATGGTAAAAAAATAGGGCAAATAGTACGGAGGATTTTAACTTCAAAAAAGGAGCAAAAGTTCCAACTTTATAATGATCCCATAAAATGAGAGTGAAGGTACCCTCCTGAGTTTGATACTTAACAATGAAAGAAAATATCATCCCACGATTTTGAAAATTCGTGACAGTCGAGAGGGAACTTTCATTTTCTCTGAAAGGAAAAAAAAATTATTTTGAACACATAAAAAAGGAGAAAATCTTCCCCCTCAAATCTGATGCCCAAGAGTAATAAGAATTATCTCCCTTGACCCCTAACACAGGGAAAAAAATTTCATAGGATTATGTCTGCTGACAGTGGGAAAATCTTCCCCTAGATTTTGACAATTAATTTTTTTTTTAAATCCGTCGTATTTTAAACTCTAGAAACAGAAACTACCCCTTATTTTGCCTGCAATTTGTGAATAAACTCTTTGTCGATTTTGACCCTTCAAAGTAAAGAAAAGAATCCCGCGGATTCAATTCCTTCACACTGGAAGAAGTCTTCCGACTCTATTTCAACCAAGAAGTTTAAAAGATGAAAATTCCTCTCCAATATTTTGCAAAAATTTGAAAAGAAATATTTTATTGAATTTCCACCTAAAAGTGGAAAAATTACTTCAATTAAGACCCTTAATGGGGATGAAATTCTTTTGATTCCTAAAATTGATTAAAAAAAAATGTTCCTTTTCGACTTGTAAAAGTGAAAAAAATATACTCCTCCAGATAAAAAATGGAAGTTCCTTTTCAAATTTTTGCCTCTAAATAGAACCTCTCTTTCAATTCTGACCCTTAACAATTTTGACTCCTAAAAGTGAAAATATTACCTCAATTTTGCCCTAGATTTGGGAAGAAAGACTTTTGATTCAAACTCCTAGAGATGATTCAAAAAATTTTCAGCCCTGTGAAAATAAAGAGATTACCCCTTGTTTTCGAAGGGAAAAATCCTTGAATTTTGGTTCTTAATAAATACCACCCCGAAAATGTTCTTGTTTTTCTCCCGACAAAGAACGCAGTCTACGACTCATTGATTTTAATCTCTGAAAGGATAGTTTTTTTTTATTCTATCTTCAAAAATATGTTTACAATTTATGAATAATCATGTTAAATTCCCAACCTGATTTGGAACACCCTAAAAACATATTTTCAGGACGTTGTTTTCAGGAACTAATTGGCTAAAAACACTTCCTTGGGATCAGATGCATGCCGACAGAAAGTTCCATTTATATCAAGTAGCTTTTGAGGCAGGCGAGTACATACATACGGACAGACTTTTTGGCGGATTAAGAAAAAAAAAAAAAAAAATATATATATATATATATATATATATATATATATATATATATATATATATATATATATATATATATATATATATATATATATGCAGTGAGTACAGAAAGTGTCCGATACACTGCCAAAAATCCATATCAGCACATTTATACAACTCCAAAAATGACATAATCATGAATAAGAAGAACAACAAATATCTGGAATATTCAGAACGCATAATTTTTGTTTTTTGGTCTCAGGGAAGCACTCAAAGGCGCAGTACGATTTATCTGAAATATCCTGCTTCACGTATTTATTCTGGAACATTCAATAATGGTGCTCATGCCATTCGATTGTAAGCGGTTCAATCAATAACGACCAGATCAGGATGCTTGATGTATTATTTAATCCAGACCGGATTGAAATTCAAGGATAGATTATGTAGCGCAGAGTTATAAGAAAAACTCACATATATCATATGATAATTTTCATTCCTATCATGTCATAGCAATGAAGATTTCATTCGAGAAACTCTTAAGATTCCGTGTCTGGTCACCTTTTACAAAAGCTTGTGTTCGGTTGAGACTAAAAACTTTAAAATATGGATAGTTGAATGATTAAAAACGATCCCATCAATCCCAAATAAAGGGGTGGACAACCAATGCACTTTTTGGGCTGAAACATGGAACCTAAGCAGGAGACAGATCGATAAAATCAGAATCATGCGTCGTGCAGATGAAGGAATTTCTGGCTTTTTCGGCAGGATCAAAGTGTAGTATCTGATCTACGGCAGAGGCCAAGACGCATGTACTGACACTTACCCGTCAAATGGGCCGGAGATTGTGTGCTGGTTGACATCTAAGACATCACGGGTGCAAACGTCAGCCAACGGGGTATTACCGAGGTTTCGCTTTGTGCTCTCTTTTTATTACTCTGCCCAGCAGCAGCGGGTCAATTTCCCTGGGGCAGCACTGCTCCATGGCACTTAATGGAGCAGGTCCCCAAGTGAACGCTTTCGTGGCGGAAGTTGCTTTGGTTGCTTAGCCAACCGAAGCTGCGTCGGCAGAAGCCATTTTTTGGAAGGGTTGCTCCTATTTTACCCACGTTAGGCCCGACCTTGTGTCATATTTTGCTGTGGTGGGACAATGATTAAATATATGCTGAACCTCACATTTTCTGGCCTTTTCGGTGGGATTGAAGTGTAATATCCGTTCCACAGCAGAGCCCAGGGCGCAGGTACTGACACTTGCCTGCCGAATGAGCCGGAGATTGTTGTGCTGTGGTTGGCATCAAATACCAAGTGCACCGGTGCAATGTGTCGGCCAATGAGGTTTTACTGAGGCTGCGCTTTGCTACGAACATTTGAGGCCTTTGAATTCGTCCTTGGGCTCTCCTATTATTACTCAGCACAGCTGCAGGGGGTCAGTTTACCCGGGACTGCACTGCCCAATTGCAGGCCCCCAAGTGGACGCTTTCGTGACGGAGGTCTTTTTAGCTACTACGGTCACCTGGCAACCAGAGTTGCGTCGGCTGGAGCCATTTTTGGAAGGGGTTACCTATTCTCCCGACGTTAAGACCGACCTTGTGTCATATTTTACTGTGGTGGAGCAGTAAATAAATAAATGCTCAACCTCACATGGAAAGACCAAAACACAGCACAATACACCCGGGAGAAGACATTATCGAATCCATCGAAAATCTCCCATGGCAATGGGGAGGCCATGTTGCAAGAATGGCAGATAAACGATGGACATCAGGACTCACGACGTAGATCCCAGGACATCATTTGTGCAACCGAAGCTGCCAGTGTATTAGATAGAGAGACGAGCTAAACAAATTCAGAAAGTACTGGCTCCGTGACACCCACGATAGAGAAATGTGGCAAATCCTGGGGGAGTTCTATGTCCAACAACAGACGTCAAAAGTGGTGGTGGTGGTGGTTGTGTTGGTGATGATGATGATGATGATGATGATGATGATGATGATGATGATGATGATGATGATGATGATGATGATGATGATGATGATGATGATGAATTGTAAAAATAAATTACCAAATAGATGAGTTTTAGGCTTCTCAGTGTCGGGCCATACGTTAATAACCTCAACATTTTTACAGGTATATCCTAGGATTATCAATGGATTAAACGCTAGATTAATCATCAGCATTTACATGATAAAAATGAATTATTTGTTGAATTTTGTTTTTATTATCATATCCTTCTAAATTGCTTACTAAAATCGTGTATCTAAGCAAGTTTCGCTGTGTAGATGCAACTGAATACTTCATGTTGAGCTAGATGAAAACACCTAGATTTGCTTCACTAACGGTATGACTCTATCAAAAATGAATAGAAAGAGGTCTCAGGGAGGAGCAAAGTGAATCCTTGGAGCTGGGTTTCTGTAACCCCCTGTGAGTAATCTGACAAAGGATTCCTAATAATAAATGTCTCAATTACTCGGCATTGAACATACAAGAAACATCAAAATTTGAGGAGGAATTTGTCGTAGTGCTGCGAGCACCGCCAAAGCCATATTTCAACTGCTAATTCAACTGAAAAAAAAGGAAAAAAACTGATTTCTACATTTGGAGACACAATATTCAAAGTTTCAAGTTTCGTCATTTGACAATGAGTCTGCTCCGTCCTTATAAGCGAGAATGGACTCTTTCCTTGGGTCTACTCATTTAACAGTGAAACACCATTGAGTGAGTTTGAGTACTGAGTGACTGTTGGACCAAACGATTTCTATTAGATTTATTGTAAACCCATGAGTAAAAAAACATTCTATCGTTTTAGACGCACACTTGAATAAACATACACACGTCCTCCACAAACAACCACACACATACGCACACACTAGCACACACACACACACACACACACACACATATATATATATACACACACATATACATATATATATATATATATATATACACACACACACACACACATATATATATATATATATATATATATATATATATATACATAAAAGTGAGATATCTGTTTGTCTGTAAGGTTATAAAAAGTACCTGAACATATGTTCATCCAAACCATGTTTGAAATGCTCACCCAATGGACATGTAGGGGGAGGTTTTAATGGGAAAAGTAATGATTAAACGCTTTCTGATGGTTTTAAAGAGGATGGTCTATTCATTATGCAAATATAATAGCAAAGTGGGGACTTACTCTCTGTATATTTACATATTTTTTCATCTTGTATGTTTATGCGTGATTTTTTCTCAATGGGTCTAAGGTGAATAAAAACTTCTCCAAACCTTAAGGGGTCAAGTGTGAATGAAAACTTTTCCACACCCACAAAAGTGACAGCATATTTTTTTGTGCGTGATTGTGCTTGGATATTTCCACCCCTCTTGGCCTGTCTTTCAATAAGTGACCGTTATTTACATAACATGACAAATCGGATCAAAGTACATTACAGTCAAAGGTTCCCATCTTAAAGTATCTATTTATGTTACGCAGCCAACGGTCAATACATCGAAATATATAAATGCCAACCATTGGCTGCACTTTATGTTAAGAACTAATGCGGAATAGCAAAGAACATTTCAGATATGGACGTCATTTTTCAGACATTTCATGATGAAGAAAAATCCTAGATCGTTGGTGGGAGGCAGAGTTAGTAGGTGCGCAAAGTAGTTCCCTACCAAATGTGAAAAAAACACGGATATCCCTGGCAATAGCTGTACAACCGTAGCGTCAATAACTGAAGTCATACAATTTATTTTTTCCATCAAATAATTGATATGTTCAAAATGAATTTGGTTTATGACATTAATGGCGTTTCTTACAGGGAAACATCTGAAGAGAGAAAAAAAAAACATATGGAAGCGTCTATATTGTGGTAAATCTAGAAGTTTTCGATAAATAAAAAGTTTTTGAAAAAGCTTAGTAAGTGCCTAGTGGAGTACTGATGCTACTTTCAAATCTGACAATGGTGTGACCAGAAAGGGCGGAAACAGACAAACACGAACTCACGCTACGTCCAGTTTTTAAGAGGGTTTAGCAACATTGCATAGTACCTATTTATGTGAACCAAACAACACCGATCTCTTCATACTTATCTATTCCATCTATGTATTGGGGGTACAGGCTGCACCAATAGAGCCGAGGGGATAAAAAAAACTAAACATCAAATCTTTATAACAAGGAAGTAAAGTATATTAAAACTAGCCAAGTTCAGAAAATACTGACTCAGCGGTACCCATGATAGAAGGCATGAGGATGGTTTTTGTCCAACGAAGGACACTGAAAAGCCAATGATGACGCCAAGAAAATAAACTTGTTTTTTTTTTAAGAGTTAAGTTTAATTTACAATGTAATTTTATGCTAAATTGCTTCTTTGTTTTGTGTCTGGCATGTGTTCATGCAGAAATTGTTTGTTTGTTTTTTACGTTTCTTTGACCCAAGAAAAGGCTTGAATCTGATCCATTAAGCATTCCTTTTTCAAAACTTTGAATTTATCACCCCAAATACAGCATGGTGTCAAAGAAGGTTGGACGGGTGACAGTTTCTATTGAGTAACCAACAAAATATGTTATTCTTTTATATTGAAAAGGTGAGAGAGATAATTTTGGACGCTTACTAAACAGAAATTGAAAAAAGATGATAAAACAGACGGTTTTTCTTATTCCCCTGAATAGAAAAAAGCCTGACAAAATGTCTCCAATAAGTAGATTAACGTCTACATATCTACCGTCAAAAATACAAAGCGTTGCAAAAGGAGAAGAACATTTTTGACGAGAATGGTATAGACATTGCGTTCTTATTTCAGCTCCAGAGTAGAAAAAAGAATACATATATACATATACAATGTGTAGAAAAGTAATACATATGTATATACAACAACAGGAATATTAATGACTTTTATCAAATCCGTAGACACTTTTAGCAAGAAAATTTTCCCCAAAATTTAATTTTTTTTTTATAAGAGATAAAAATTCACAGTCGAATTATCTGTAGTTTCTCTCTTCCACATAATGCCAAATTTAGCCAAGATTGCTTCATTCGTAGTATGATTGTTAAAAGGCTGGTTGTGCATTTGACTTCATTGAGTGCTATGCTGTTTCGGGGTTGATGCCAAACTATGCCTAGTCAATATCTAAAAACAATGGGCACAAAGAAACAGGAATTAGAAACTTTCAAGAAAGACATGCGGAGCTGGCTGACTATCTATGTATGTATCATGCAAGGCTATATCGACCTAACTAGATGGCTGAAATCTCCTCATTATTTCAGATGAGCATTTTTTTCCTGTTTTCCTTAATCCTTCCGAATAGGCGTATAGTATGGGTTTAATTTGAAATGTAAATTTATGCTAATTTGGTCTTTCAGTTTGTAGAATTTATCATTTTAATTTTGATTTTGTTTTTTCTAATTTGGACTTTTCCTTTGATATCATTGAAAGGCGAGAGTAATAACTAATTCATTTGTAATCATTTTTTCCAAACCTTTTAATCGATCACCCCAACAGCTTGCTGTCCAACGATATCGGTCACGTGACAATTTCTATTGGGTAACAAACCAGACCGGTTACTTACATTTTCTTTAAAAATTATTGCACGGAGATTCAAAGTTGCTGAGTTGTTACCAGCGTGCTTAATGGGACACGCAAACCAAGTTCGAACACTGGCTAAAGCTTCCCATGTTCAGAATCCATGCTCTTTTCAAAAAAATGAATCCATCTCCTCTTCCTCCAACCATTGGCAAATAGTTGGCCGGATTGGATCCTTTAGCCATAATTGACAACCAGTCTTGGGACGGATGACTCTTATTCAAATGAACCCTGAAGAGGGCTGGGCATTTCCTGGTTATCAAACCCTTGAAACATCCAAGATAAATTCATCAGTGGCACTCAAACAGCTTTGCATCGGATAAGAAAGATATATATATATATATATATATATATATATATATATATATATATATATATATATATATATATGACACGATAGTTACACAAAAATGTTTACGTGGCAAAACCATTATCTCACCATGTGTAAAGCTCTACTTTATCATGACAATGTTGAATGTAGAGAGTACTTTATAAAATAAACCCACCACGCATCAGATGTTGAATTACTGACTTGTACTTTGATATATATATATATATATATATATATATATATATATATATATATATATATATATATATATATATATATATATATATATATCGAGAGAAAGCATGAGATGGATTGTTAGAATGGAGGTTTGTCATGAACTAGTTTCAACGGCATGTCGTGAATTATTCTTTTCAACAACTTGCAAAGATATAATTGTATCCTGAGATGGAATTACAAAAAGTCTTTCATAAATTCTTTCCTTGCGTGCTGTGTTCCAACCGATGCGATTCAACCTCGATAATACGAAAATTCTTTTTTTATCGTTTAGCACGCAAACATTTTTCTCCATTCATGAACCAATCTGCAAAATTTATTATTATATCTGATCAAATGTCTTCGATTGTCATTGTTGGCAATTAGTTGACAGCAAATCCCCCCAAACCCAATTTAAGGATACTCTTTTTCCACCCAAGTGCTGCCATTGAGTCATCAGCAGCAGCAGCTGAAGCAGCAGAAGCAGCAGCAGCAGCATTATCAGTGATCTTTTAGCGTCTGTCTTTGAACACGGACTTTCACCCCAAATCACCAGGACTATCTATCATGGGTGCCACGGTGCCCATACATTTTGAATTTGCTATTTCATATCTTGCTTTTTTGCATTTAATCTTCAAAGATTCACGTTGTGAGTCTAGTATTTGTCTAGCATTCATGCTACAATGCCAGCCCGATGTCATTTGAGTGTTCTAATGGTTAATGGCCTCAATTCTTCCTTATTTTGACATCAGAAGAATTAATATTGTCCCATTTATTACGAGTGCAAATCTCCCATACGGAATCCACAGCTTCTCCTTCTCTCAAACTTGGTCTTGATCGTTGTAATGTTTTCCGAAATTTACATGTTGAAGGTCTTGACTTCTGATCCAAATCGTATGGATACATTATTTTTCACTCATTGAGTTTTCAAGCCATCCGTATCTGATCACTTTCACTGAATGTCATCATATCTTTCTAAAGCTCTCCTTGATATCCGAGATGTCGTCTGGAAGAGGTCGATGCTTCAGTCCTCTCAATATTGAGACAATCCCTTCAGTATTCGTTTCCAAAGGTACATTAACTGGATTTCTTTCAATTTATTTTTCAATTTTTTAGATTAATCCAGAATCTCCACAAGCCTCAGCAGGAAATTTAAACTAAGCTAATACTTTTACAATCGCTACTTTCATGTTCTCTATATTTCCATTTCTTACGCAATGTCCAAATATTTCATTTATATTCAATTCCTGATCTCATTGTTGCGAGCCAACATTTTTAACATATATGTATATATATGAGAGAGAGCAAAGGAGAGATACATATAGAGAAAAGGGATACATACGTGGACACTTATGTACATACATACATACATACATACATACATACATACATACATACATACATACATACATACATACATACGTAAAGGATAGTTAGGTTATTAGTTTCATTCATAAAAGAAACACAGATTTATAGATATGGTGGACTTTTGCGTGTATCTGTCTTCATTAAAAGTGACTGGTTAAGATATGTTTTTGTTACCTCCTATATATTCAGCTAGCTTCTCCAACCTTATTGATTTTTTTTCTTCGAAATACAGTGCAGCTTTCCAGCATCCAAAGAAAAAAAACGTTCATGTTTGTTACTGCTGAAGTATAGAAATACCAATTATTCCTAAGTGGTCCAAAGATTTCAGAAGGAGGAGACAGGTGTCATCATGAGAAATCTTACTCTGCAAGGATTTTTTTTACGACAGTTTTGATAGAGAACCATCTTACAGATTGGATCTCTCTCTCTCTCTCCCCTCTCTCTCTCTCTCTCTCTCTCTCTCTCTATTTCTGTCCATCTGTATGTCTGTCTGTCTGTCTGTCTGTCCGTCTCTCTCTCTCTCTCTCTCACCCCTCTATGTATATGTTTATATATATTTCTGTTTTGAATTTGTTTTATTATTTGAAATGACCACTCGATATTACATGGATGAAATTTTGCGCTGAGACGCTATATAGCTTATACAATGAACAAACAAAATGTGGATAAAGGGATGCAACAGTTATTTGAACCTTCGCCTCTCTATCGTGCTTTTTAGCTCGATGTAAAGAGGAACGCAACGTTATCGTGGCTACCTAATCGGTAGAAAGTTCGATTCCTGCAGAAGCCCTATGTTCTTCAATTATTTATTCTATTCAAGCTGTTTAAACAAATTTGGGAAGTCTTTTCAGATCATATAATGCGCTCAAAACTACTCTATCGAATAATATATCCATCTTTTAACAAAATATGTGTGCATGTATAAATATATAAATATATTTGCATATATATATATATATATATATATATATATATATATATATATGCAAATATATTTATATATATATATATATATATATATATATATATATATATATATATATATATATATATATATATATATATATATATATATATATATATATATATATATATATATATATATATATACCTTTTTCCAGTCAAGGCAATAATTATTCAGAATTCAGGAATTATACTCATTATATTATAAATACATTCATAATACAATTGCAATTCTCTTACATGACACTATCGATGTAAATAATTTCACTACTATTGAAAAAATGTGGGTGTAAGTGATTTCTCTACAAGTGGCCATAGTACACTTGTGGAAATTCGCTAAATATTTTTATTCGTCACAGAAGGATTTGCTGCCTACAGTTTAAAGTTGTTTGGTTTGGCTGTTCTCAGTGATACCAGTGAAAGCATAAATCTATAACGCTAGGTTTTTGTTGGCCATTGAACGAAAATAACAAGAATGCTTGCCTCAGCGATTAGTTAACACAGAGGAACCACGGTAGAATGTAGTGAAAAGCTTGCTTTCTGTAAAAAACATGAAACAACAATGTGAGGATGCTCTGCCTCTCGTGTTTCAGGGAAATTAGTTCGACTCCTGACTTCCTTGGCAGAGGTAAAAATATTCCGAATTTCATGACTTGTCTCTAGTGTCAATATCGCCATCACTTTCTTCATAGATTTTATGAAGTATCCCCCTTATTTACTTTCTTTTGAATACATTTTGCATTGACCGTTACTTAATGATTATTGCTACCAATTAAAAATGGTTACCACAAGTATTTAATTCCAAAATATTTCACTCATCAACTATAGCTGCCTTCTCCACACACTATTAATCCACACCCAATCCCAACATGCACTTTTGGATTGGACACTGCACGAGCATTTTAAATATATTCGTATGCATCTTGTACGTATGTGTATACATTTTGTTAAATATATGGTATTTTAGCATATATATTCCTAATCATGTGAAGTATGTTTATACTCAGGCAATATGTACCTTTGAATATATATCGATACACATATATATATATATATATATATATATATATATATATATATATATATATGTATATATATACACTCACACACGCATACACTTACTCACTCATACATATATATATATATATATATATATATATATATATATATATATATATATATATATATGTATGAGTGAGTAAGTGTATGCGTGTGTGAGTATATATATATATATATATATATATATATATATATTGTTTGGGAAAAGGTTAGGTAACATTTAATATTCCCTGTTTGAAATTGAATTTGTTCTGAAAGACTTTAGAAAATGTGTCTCTTGCGTGACTACATTCATTCAAAAATCCAAGAAAACTATAGAATGAAGATAAAAAAAAAGTTTGAAAAACAAGCCTGACTCCTGAAGGATTAAACTCAACTCCAAATTCTTTCTCGACTGAAGATGATTACTGAAACTTTTGTATGGTATATGTCCAAAAATTACGTTTTGATAAAACTACTGAATACATGTGTTTGCTAATGCCAGACATATGAGTGTATAATTCAGATAAGAAGGAAATGGAGAAGCTGAAAAGTGTCTTTTGATAACGTGTTGGATGATTGAGTTATCATAGATCCGAAATTGGATGACATTTGTTCAATGTTTGTTTAATACAAAAGTTTATGGGGGGGCATCTCTACTCTGATAGTATTACCAATTGTTTGATATTAGAATTATAATCAATGGAGAATTGCAATTCCTGAATCAGGTGTGGTTTGTTCTAGCTGTTCTTGGTAAAATAAAGTTAATTCTAACTTCGGGCTTTGACAGGAGTTTGGTAATAATAGTGTGAATACATTTTGGTACGATTTCTTTTTTAAAAGGTACCCAGCACACTTTCTTCCTCTTATTTTTTTCCTGTATCATTCTAATTATCCTTATATTGAGTTCCATCCACGCCAATATTTGATGACTCGGTGAGAAAATCAGGTCTTCACAACTGTCTGCCGTTCTATTCATCGCTGTATGATTCCATTTCTCCCACAGATTTCCAATTATTTACCAAATATCCAATTTCAAAAATCACCTCGTGTTCCGATCTTTTCTGTACTCATTGTCTTTTCACATCAGTAAGTTCTGGTATCATACAGCGGGGATCTTGTATTTTCCTTAGTATTCAACTCGGTTCAACTGTTGAAGACCGCAGCATTAACTCAATTTTACCTCATTCCCTGCCCTTCAAGATCTCTCTTAGTCTCTTGTAGATCTTTTCAAATCCTCAAACAATCATTGGGAGAATCGGTCACTCTTATGCTGTACTGCCGCCATTCTCAACGGGGATTATATCACCCTAAAAAAAGTGTGTAAGTTGAGCTGAGAGCGGTGACA
Source organism: Thysanoteuthis rhombus (assembly GCA_963457665.1). Classification (NCBI taxonomy): domain Eukaryota; kingdom Metazoa; phylum Mollusca; class Cephalopoda; order Oegopsida; family Thysanoteuthidae; genus Thysanoteuthis; species Thysanoteuthis major. Next base: position 16,907,079 of record OY735212.1, on the reverse strand, counting down.
GATTGTCTGTTGCACTTTCTTGATTGTGATACAGCATCTGCCAGGGAAAGCATCCAAAAACCTATTGAACTAAACTCCATGAATGTAAATGTAAGTATGAAAGTACTGGATTGACTGAATTGTGGCTGTCAAATACAACTAAACAGTTCTTTCCAAACAAGCCGTCTTCAATGCCTACAGTGTTTAGTTGAAAGTGGTTTCAGTGCTGTCAGTTAGATGTTGAAAGAAAAGGAGAACTCAAATATGCACGCAAAGGGATGCATAAGGCTAAAAAACAAAAATAAGAATTCTATTACTTATTATAGCTGCAAAGCCAAAAGGTTATTGGGGCCGATTGCTCTAAAAATAACAGATATAGGCAATGGAGGAAAGGTCGAAAATCCTCTTCGACAGTAATTCTACTCTATTGTTAGCTCGAAAATCAGAATCAATCTTCTGACAAACTTCTTCTTCATGATGATTATATCTTATCTAGCTTTTATCATAATCATCATATTTCAAACATTTGCATGAACAGAACTGATGTCTCGTGGTTATCACAGTAGAATTATCGCTGTGCTTCACCATCTTGCCTTTCTGGTGTTTAAATAAATAGTCTGCTCACGTTTCAATCTAGTTGTGAATATCTTATTTTGAGTCATTCTCTTCGATATTGAACGTAATTTAAATGTTGCCGTGTTGTTTCTGTTGATTATCTATAGAAAAGTCTGAAGATCTCTTCAAAACACATTTTTCAGTGTTCTTGCAGACCCAAGACACTCATTCTTTTTTCTTTTTGGTGGGGGGACTTTATATCATACTATGCTAGGCTCAATGAAGTCCAATAAGGACACCTTGCAGTCTTTTGTGGGGTTTTGTACCATACTATTCTAGGTTCAAGAAAGACAAATAAGTGCAACTTGTCTAACAATCTGGAAGACCGTTATAATTGTGATGAGTTAAAGCCTAATCGGATACTCTACATTCAGTGCCACACTCTGATCATCATCATGTTCATCATCATAATCATCATCAACCAGTACAGGAACATTGCTAGACGAAAGCTTTTCCAATCTTATCTGTCTATCCTGTGTCTGGTCTTTATCTACTGCATTCACAGTCTCCGGGCATCATTTGCCAAACGTAATAGATATATGCAAAAACAATGTAAGAAAAGGCAAAAGCATCTACAGATATTCCTTGAAAAGTGCAGTTATTCAGTACCAGAGTTCTCCGTACAGTCCAAAACCTAACTGTACAAGTACTTATCATAATTCACTGTGCGTTTGTTCTCAGCACACACTTACTGACACCAATTTGTACAGCAACACCTCAGCCGTACTACATCAAACGTCGCACTAATGGAAACTGCACAATTCGATGTATTCCTGTGAATAAGCGGAACTTGACGAGTTATTTTTCTGGGATTTGAGTTATTTGGTATGAACGATTACGTGAATTGTCAAACCCTTACACTCGCTGTCGACAGGAATAAATGAAGCGGACTGTTAATTGCTACTTGCTCCAGGGTTCAAAGTTCGCACGTGACTCCGGACGGCCTGTCGACAACAGACGAAAGCTGAGCCTCCCGACAACAAATCAATAAAAGGTTTTCATGAAGTCCGTTCATTTTGATATCATTAGACACAAAATCGTCGGGATTCGATCGGTTTGTAACGCTCCATTGACGACAGACTATGGTAAACAATCGTTGGACTATAGGGATGTCAATGATGTTGTCTCCCACCGGTTTCCGGGACAATTTTGCTCATGACATCGGGTCAGAAGGGCAGGGAAGAATTGTCTGGGTGGGCTAAGGTCACAGTAGGGGTGGCTGGTAAATTGTGGTACTGACTAACCCTTTATGACCCAATATGAATATGCATGTGTCAATGAATATAAGGATACAATCCGATGTACGTTCGCCAGTATTAAATCGCTTTGACTCAAAGAAATCATGATGGCGTTTTATACTTTGCTGAAATCGTTGAAATCTATGGGGAACGAACAAGTAGGAATATTTGTCCCAAAATCCTCTGGTGTAAGGTCAAGAATTTCAGACAAAACTGAAGAAGACTGGGGAATGCATCAGACGATATGCATGGATCGAAACAAACAAAAAAATTTTCTATGCACTCTGTGGTTGTTTTTTTTTCTCTGGATGGGGGAACAGTTTATTCATTTCAGCTCCAGTTGCAACGTTTTGTCCGTTGTACCATCCGACCTTCCTAGGTGTCTGTCTGAGTTGGTGAACCACTTGGAATTTCGAACCATACCATGTAATTTACGAGCGAATACTGATCTCATTATCCAGTTGATACAAGCGTTGGTTGAGTGTTTTAAATAACCTAATGGACCGGGTAGTCCTGAAAAGCCATGGATTTTTATAAAACAAAAACAGAAGAACAAGCAATGAATGAATCCACTCAAAGTAAAATTAAGTGCCTCCACATATCCACCGGCATGGGCAGTTGTATGAGTACAATATACTCCATTGGATTGAATAAAGGAATTCCAAAAAGGTCACCAACTACGACGGATAATGCAAAAAGACAAGAGAGTGCAGCAGCTGAAACAGTGAGACTATGACAAAAAATGAGAACTCTAGTCTGAGTCAATCTGTGTAATGACAAGTACCGTCAACTTATCAGAACTTTGACAAAGTTTTAACGTGTCTTCGATTTTCTAAATAGCAACCAATAATGTTGATAGGAACATTATTTAGACTAAACTATTATATTATTCCACATCGGACGAATCACTCCTTTTCTCAAACTTTTGCAGTAACTCAGTGCCTGAAACAGACCAAAATTTACATATGTTTTCCCTTTCTTCAGCGGTTTTTCAATTTCATTTTAAATACATGTATTATATATTTTAGATTATATAGTCAAATTCCTAAAAGGTTGACTTTTTTTTATCACACCCTTTGATATTTGACTTCATTATCACGATTGTTTAGATATGGAATAGTGAGAGAAAAGGAAAAAGAAAGAGTGATTCTGTGATGTCATGTCGTGTCAATGCACGTTTATTCTCCCTTCCTTTTTGCACCATAACTTTTTTATTCTCAATTCTCCTCAACTCTGACTGTCAATAGTAGAAACTCGAAACTTAGCACATATACACACATATACACCCTTAAAAAGTAGGAAAATGTTTTTGTTTTTTTTAAATTTGGCTTTGTGGCGTTTAGAGTGCAGTTTGACCCTGGGGCAGTCAGGCTTTTCATATTATTTTCTTGAGAATTAGGATTATTTAATACATCTTTCAATCAATTTTGGACTACAAAACAACTTAGTAATCGCGATCTTGTCCAGCAACACCATAATGTTTTATGACGATAGACATTTAGTATTAGTTCGTATATTTTACTTAATTTAATGTTACATCTTCAATGAAATGGATGAGCTAGGCTCTTCCCATTCTCAATTGGAAGTCTTGCAAAAAAGTTGCTAGTACTGAAAAACGGTCAGCACTTAATCATCACATAACTAACGTCTTTTGATGAGTTTAGAATGATCAATTAAAAGATTGGCTTGAAGATGAAGTCGATGAACAGGTAACCTATATTGCATTTCGTTGGATAATGACCACTAAAAACAAAGCCTGAATTTTCTGAAAAGGAGCATGAATGATGCTGGACATTAAGCAAGGGATCAATTTAACATAAAGTTAAGTAGAAAATTGAAGCACCCGTCTAAAAAAGATATCTTGGGTTAGAATTTTAGAAAATCGACCGTAGGTATTATGGTAGCAGTTCTGTTTACTGTTTTGTTCCACGGTTTTTGATATTTACTCTATTGTGAAATGATATAGACGTCGACAGAAGGCCAACAAATATAAATAAACAGAGATCTTTGAAGCCAGACCAGAAACGATACGACCATATTTAAACGGTAACAAATATTGGCAAAGAGATCCCAAAATAAAACAATTACAACAGAGTTGAGACGCGATCAGACAAAAACCTCTTTACAGCTAAAACTATTTAATCGAACGATGAAATGGCAAATCAGCGAAGCACAGCAATTATTGTGATGAGAAGTGTGCCGATAAGCATCAAGTCTTGGATCCGACATAAACAAGGTGAAACATGATTGCTAACATCAAAGGCCATTGAGAAAATTGAACAACTTGTAAGCGCTTATGATATATACAGATAAGTGAGAAGTGTCTATTTGGTAATTACATATCAGAAGATTATAAGGGGAGACAATTTTTGTGGTGATATATTAGAAACTGTCCAACACAACTGTCGACATAGATTTTTTCAGTCCTTAAGTAAGTCTGGTTGGCTGGCTGGCTGGCTGGCTGGCTGGCTGACTACTTATCTAGGTATATGCCTTTGTATAGATCGTGCGTACAAATGAAATCATAATTGCAAGACGACTGAAATAGTAAATATTTACACATCATTATGGCTACAAAACCTTTTTTGGTTTTGTTTCAAATTTCCTCCAAAATGGTAATTTGATACCCCATACTCTGAATTTTTTTCAATAACTAGTTTTTGCGTTCACGCTTGTTTTTTTTTGGGGGGGGGTCAAAATTTTAGCTTTTTCAGTGATCACCGTCCAGCAGAAGGCAACAGGAGGTAACTTATCCATGGATCATCCCATCTTCATATTTCTTTGAGTGATCAACCAAACACGGCATGCTGCCAAAAAACGTTGGTAACGCAACAATTCCTATTGTGTGACTAACAAGACCTGTTTTCTTTTGTTATTTATTTTTTTGTTTTTTGTTTTTTCCATTCTTCAGATATGTCCTTTCTCGTTTGTCCTCCCGGTTCTTTTTTTTTTTTTTTTGTTATTTTTCTCTGCCATTTTCATAGCCTTTTTCTTCTTCTTTCTGTTAACTTTTTATTGTTACTATACGTTCATTTTTTATACATAACATAAGAATTTCTGTTTGTACAACAGAAATTACCGTATCAGCACCTAGTGATAGTAGTCGTAATATGCATCAATATCTACCATAATCATTAATAATCTAGTTGAGTTTTCACAAAAGTGGTCCCTTGTGGCTTCCACTGGAGATCAAGTGCCAGCAAATTTCTCAAACGCCCAGGTCTCTCTACAGTATCTTCCAGCAGTGGTGTTGTTTGGGTACTCTTGTTTCTTCTTTGGATTCGTAGTTATTCAACCCTCTTTGTTTGGCTCTTTTTTGTCGCTCCATATTTGTCAAGATGTCAGGATATTAATTTAGCATTTCACTTTTTTCAGCTTCAGTCTGTGGTCTGCTGGGACAGCAAAGTCGGCTACATGACACTTTGGAGACTGTTAACAAAATTGTCACCATAGTCAACAAAATTCTACTCAGTTTTTTAGTGATTCTAGCTGGTTGGCTAACTGGTTATGCTTGGTCCACAAGTACTGACTGCATATATAGAGCTAGGGAGCTGTACATTTGAACAACCACTCCTTGTAATATTCACAGGAAGCTTCTTTTCACGCAAAATTGGTTTTTAGTAGCATTTCAATTTGCAAATTTCAGTTTAAGCCTTCATCATCATCATCAACCAGTCAACGTCTGTCGTTGGAAATAGACCTTCCCTAAGGATTCCCCACACTTCTCTATCATGGGCGTCACAAGGCTAGTACTTTCTGAATTTGTCTAGCTCGTTTCTCCATCTAATATTCTGCCGGCCTCGGTTCCGCATGTAATCCTGGGGGATCCGTATTGTGAGTTGCGATGTCCATCGGTTGTCAGCCATTCCTGCAACATGGTCAGCCCACTGCCATTCGAGCTTCTAAATGGATTCTATGATGTCCCTGACTCTTGTCTTTTCTCAGATGTACTGTGCTGACTTGTGGTCTCTCCATGTGAGACCCAGCATAATTCTTTCATGTGCACGTTGCATGGTTCTCAATTTGTGGATCTGTCTCTTGGTTAGGTTCCGCGTTTCAGCTCCATAAGTGACCATTGGGAGGATGCATTGATTATACACCCTTCTTTTTAGGAATGATCGGATCTTCTTATTTTTGAAGGTTGAGCTTGCTCTGCCAAAAGCTTGCCAAACTAGTGTGATTTTTCGGCTAGCGTTAAAGCTCTTATCGAACAAATAGCGAGAGAAGTAACTTGAACACTGATGGACCTTTTTCTTTTACAAAAACAGAGAATTTATGAGGATTCTGCACACGTATACAGCCTACTTTGGGTACTGAAAAAATGTTAAATTCACAAAAAAAGTTGTTCGACCAAAATTGACCGCAGTAAGAGGTATAAGATCTGTTTCGATTATCTGATTATTGCTCAGCTTCAGAAGCAAAAGAATTCGGGTTTGTTTCTTTTTGAATAGTAAATTAAGCATATCTTCAAATGTTATCTCTAAATTAGTCATAAACGTTAATTTACTTTTGTCATAGCATTACATAGGATATGCAATTCTGGGTACTAAGAACAAAAGTGGCGTTTACCATAACATAGAGCATTAGAATTATGATAGCTGGATCTATAGAATATTACTTATAGTTTCATGCCTTAGCTCTTCTCAGTCTACTGTTGAAAGTGGAATTCTCAATGCCAATGCTGTTTGTCACTGACTTATGCCGACTTACCGGTAAAATTTGAAAAATCATCATGCTGTTGGGAGTAAAAGACATTGTGGACGGATTAAATCATTGGCAGTTAGCGTAACTTTATCAAATGTCACATGGGAGTAAAAAATAACGTCTATTGATATATTTCGTGTCTTTGTAGTTTGCCCTTAACAAAACGTGTATCAGTGCACAAAAGAAAAACCATTCAGTTAGTTAAGCATATTTCTCTGAATATTTTTTTTGCAAATTCTGACCAAATCTGGTACACGAATGCTAAGCACGATCTCCATACTCTGAAAAATTTTTGAATTAACCTTCGGGTGTCTCAAAAATCTTAGCAATAGCTTCTTTGAACCGAACTCAATGTTCTGCAGGAAAACCGTATTCAAACATATACAAAAAGGATTCTCATCGAAGATAATATGCTTTTATTGAATCTTAATAACTCTGCTATTCGGCTATTGGCATCTACGATGTTCCACCAACATTGGGTAATTTTTATTTCTCTCTGATTAAACAGAGGAAATAATTCTGAGTAAACTTTTCTGTTAAAGTATGATATCCTTGTTCTCTTCAAGTTGGGAGCGTTAGTGCAAGCGTGTCTGCTTTAAAACCATTGTACAAACTAGTATATCAGTTTTTTAAAATGCATCTCATACAAATGTAAAATGCTCATTGACGTTTCTTGCAAATCAAACAATGAACTGAACAAAGAATGGTTCGAAGTAAACTATGAATTTTGTCAAAATAGAATCATACTTTTATAGGGTGGTAATGAAGTCACAAAGGCTTTAAAGAATTCATATCTTTTTTTAATTTTTAACGATTTTCGGAAATCTTTTTTAACGAATGATTTATGTAAACAGTCATCCCATCGACTGCAAGTTGTTTCTTCCAAATGCCTGCTCTTTTCAACTTTTAAAATTCTCAGTCTTTCAACAGCATTCTGCGCAACATTTTGAAAGGATGTCCGCTTCTCTGCACAAGTATACAATTTTCAATATTTCGAATTGAACCTTGTCCCCCTGTTCGTGAGTGATCACTGATGGGGCCCAATTCTCCAAAATGTACAAACAAACGATGAACCATGAGGTCTGATGGACGTGTTCGCAGGTTCGAATAACTTGAATATGCTCTTTGGGTGTTCGAATTAAAAATTCAATTACTTTTCGTATGTATACTTTGTAGATCTGAGAAAAGGACAAACAAAAAGGAACATTGGTGAGGTGTGTTCAGAGAATACAGTTTTAGACTGCAGAAGCAAAAGTCTATTTAAGAATACGACCGGCGCAGGAAGAAGGTTATTCCATTTTTACATCTTTGAATGGTCGGATGGTAGATATAGAGATGATGTAGAAAGATTCGTTGTTAGGAATTTATGAACTGAAGTGTTATCATTCGATGGACTCTTCACACATCTCTGTCTCCGGCCTTCTTCCGGTGTATTTGTTGTAAATGGGCTTTCATAGTCCTAAGGGGACGTAACTCCAAGAACAGTAGGAAGTGTATCGAGCGACTAATATGAAAAGGAACAGCCAGATTGTGGCGGGCGGTTACCGATTAGGTATCCCCTGAGCTGTGTAGCATTTGGGCCTTCCTCGTAGTAAAGTGCATTGGGTAAATACTCACGTCTTGATAAACAGTAATATTCAAATTTTTCTGTCTTCAATTATTTTTTTATTGCTAATCAAGCAACAAAGATTCATGCAACACTTCATATCTGCATGTCAAACTCGTTTATTAGAACAGGCTAGTTATAAAACGACTTCATACCATAATCAGTCACTAAGCGTCTGTTGTTGGACATGGACTTTCCCAAAGATTTGCCAGACCTCTTTATCATGGGCATCACAGAGCTAGTACTTCCTGAATCTATTCAGCTCGTTACACCATCTTATTTTCTGTCGTCCACAGCCTTGCAATTGATTTCTTGGGATCCACATCGTGAGTCGTGATTTTCAATGGTTGTCTGACAATCTTGCAACATGTCCAGCCCATTGCAGTTTGAGTTTTCTAACAGTTCATATGATGTCTTGGACTCCTGTCTTTTTTCTGATACAATGTGTAGTTCAATGATATCTCCATAAAAGGTTGAGCGCGATCCTCTCATGTGCACATTACATGGTCTCCAGTTTGAGGGTCAATTGTTTGGTTGTGTTCCGTGTTTGGATACATTGGTTGTATATCCTTTTCTTTGAGATTAGTGGGTTTTTTTGTTTTTGAAAGTCGAGCTTGCTTTATCAAAAGCTTGCCAACTTAGTGTGATTCTTTGCTTTATTTCTTCTTTTGTTGACTTCGTGAAAACTTGCTATCCAAGATGTTGTGGTCTATTTTCCCAGGCTGTAAATTTTCGATTTCAATCGTTGTGTCTTCGCCCCAACATGTTTATTGTGCATGACATTTGTTTTGCTGAGGTCCACGTGAAGACCAACTTTCTTGCTTGATTCATTCAGTCCATTTAACACTATTTGGGGATCGTTAAGGTTCTTAGTAAAGAGGCTGAAGCCGTCAACAAATCTTAAATTACCCAAGTATTCTTCGTTTATCCTGATTCCGTTGTGTTCTCGTTCTGAGTCTTTTAGTATCATCGCAAGGCAGACTGTGAAGAGTTTCGGTGAGCTGGTATCATTTTGTCTCACTACTTCTTCTAATTGAAACGGCAGGGAGTCTTAAAATAACCCGATGAAACCTGCTGTGTCGGTAGATATGTTGCAGTACTCTGACATATACGGGGTCCACACCTTTTTGTGTTACTGTGTCTATGACTTTGGGGATTTCCACCGAATCAAAGGTTTTTCTAAAGTCAACAAATGCTACAGCAGGTGGAATTTTATATTCTGCTGCTTTTTTTTTAGCTGGTATACTAAATGGAGATGGTCAATGGTTGAGTAGCTTTTTTTCTAAAGCCAGTGTGTTCCAATGGTCGCTTTTCTTCTGGCATTTCGTGGATTCAATTGATGATCACTTTGGTGAAGACTTTGTAGATGCAGTTGAGTGGGCTTATTAGCTTTTAGTTGCCCAGGTCTTTGAGGTTCCTTTTTTTTTTTTTTTTTGTAAAACAACATTATTGTGCGTGTCGAATAACGGAATTTGCGATGATATATTAGGTGAGTAATATGAAAATAGGAAATGTGGATTTAATCCATTCTCGTGCGCGCGTAAAGCTCTTATGAACAAACGAACGTACTGTCCTCAGGTTACATGTTCGAAGCCCCTGACATATATCTTGATCGATTAATCATCAAATACAAATTGCAGGAAAAAATAATTGAAGATTAACAGATGCAAAAACCAGCTGAGGAAGTGTGGATGGCATTGAGGCGGAAACAAATACGTTTAAAAAGAAAAAAAGATATACGTATACGCAGCGTTCCTATGAAAACCTTTCGCAAGCGGAAAAAGCATGAAAGGAAGAAGCAAATATGGTTCATTTAAAGGGGATACATTTTTGATCGTACCCAGACCGCCAAATTAGTGAAGATGGTGTGTAAGGTAAGGGTCATCAGACGTAGTGATGATGGAGGTACAGGAAACTAGAATGCTTATGAAAGGGAGAGGGCACGCTGTCCCTCTGGAATTGCCCGCTGTAAAACGAATGTTGAACACTATTCAAGCTTTTGCCCCTCCACACAAGAGTGAAAAAATGGTGTGATGTGAATTTTCAAAACCCAGGGACTACATATACCTAAAGTTTATTGGATGTATCTTTTTAAGAAAAAAAAATGGAATAAAACTCTCCACAATGGAAGAGTCCATAGTATTGAATGATTGGCATGATGTACTTTGTCTGCAAAATTTGTTACGTCGAGGTGGAAGAATCCATGATTACTGACGGAAAACCAAGAAAATGACACTGTTTATTATATAAGTTGATTTCCTAAGTTTTTTGTCAAATCTCTAATGAATTTTGATTTTTTTTCTTAACAGAGGTTTAGAATGATGCATAGAGAGAGAAGGAAAAACACAGTGACAGATTCTATTCCTGCATCAACGAAAAGAAAGAGAAAAGAAAGAGAGAAGATGGAGAAGAGAAAAAGGTAGAAGAAAAGGGGGAAAAGAAAGGGGGAAGAGAGATGGAGAGAAATAAAGTGATTAACAGAGAATGGAAAGCTATTGACGCTAGTTTGAAAACTGAGAATATCTAAATTTCCTCACTCATATCTGGAATTATCTAGATTTTTTTGCCATTTATCTGGAAAAATATCTAGATACTATTATATCACCCCCAACCTTACGTGGCTAAATTTAAAGATGATTTTCTGTTGAAAAAAAGTTTTTGCAAAAACAATTTTTTTCACAACTTATAAGCTTTTTAATCTTCTGTCAGAGTTGAGTTCTACCTTACTACAGTCAGTCTTGTGCGTGATAAAGCTCAGTGATAAGAAACAACGGAAACATGAATGTATTCGTAAACATGTCTGTGGTATAACAACTGAACGTTTGATGGAGATATGCAAATATGACACGATGACTGCCAAATTTCGGTCCATTTTGGACGCTGGAGCTTAATTTGTTTTTCCACCGTAACAAAAATGAGAACAAGAACAACCATCCCAACCTAATTTACAGGGTTAAATTCTTCGCTGTTTGTTTGTCCCGTCACGTTAACTAAGCCAGTATGTAAAATTTCCATTTCTTTACCGTGATTTAAAATCACGACCAAATGATCATTTTGTGGCCCTCTTACTGATTGAACCAATCTGAGAAGACTTATAGATCAACAAAAATGTGAGTTACACATGGGCTTATTTCATCCTAATAAATGAATACATGCATCTTCAAATATTCTTTAGAATATGTACAATCTAAAATTTGCAGTAAATAATCTCCAGTCGGAATAGAAGTTGGGTCCTGTAAAAAATTTCTCGAATAATTTGAATGAAAAGACCGCATTTGAATCATCAGAGAAAAACAACCCCGAAATTGAGGTCGTCTTTTAGGCCAAATGAATAAGACACTGACTGAACAGAAGACTATAACCATGAAATTCCAATTGTAATTTGGGCATCGTTCGATCCGAAGGTCGCTTTATCCACCAAAAACTCCGGTATTAGACTATGTGTGTCCGACAAGATAACCTGTCGATGTGACGGCATAAAGAAATATCCAAATTGGATAGTGAGTTTTGTTCTACAAAAATAAAGAGACAATCACTTTTTTTTTGCATTTCTCTAATTATATTTGATTCGTCCTGACGACTTATCAAACAAAATTTCTAATTTGGAACTGACAACCAAAATTGTCACCATAGTAAATATAGTTCTCTTTAGTTTTTAGTGTTTCAGGCTGTTTGGCTATCCATGTGTCACATGCATCATGCAAGTCGCACTAATAGAGCAAGAGGTCTGAAAATTCAGACCAATACCCATTATCATGTCTAGAAAAAAACCTTTCCATTTTTGACACCCGTAAATGAAACTCAGATGGTGTGTTAAATATACAATGTAAATGTATACTAAATTGGTCAAAATTTGGTTCGTAAAACTGTCATATATCCATCATCGTTTTGCAATATGTCATGTGGAGAGAAAATAATAGAAAATTCCGATTGTAAAGTGACTTCACCTCGTATAAAATCCAGTTTGGGGAGATTAGAAAAAAAACACGTTCTTTTCGGGATATAATTTTCAATTTTTCATTATCTTAGCTCGATTTTGGACAGCCTCAATACGTGAGACCTATCTCCATATATACCAGTCATTGAGCTAACCAGACAAAATAAAAAAAATCTTCAGAAACCTTTTCTGAATGTTTTGGTGACGATTTTAGTTGACAATTTCTAATTATATTTTGTCAAGTCGTAACAACTGGGCAAAGACCAACGACGTTCCATGATCGTAATCATCACAATCATCACCGTCTCGAGTCAGATGACAAAAGGCAATATGATCGCTATTAGCGTCTCTTCCATCAAATCGGAACTCATACCCTGGTAAATAGTGTTGTTAAACACACCAATATCAGCACTCCATCTAATACAATAAATGCCGCTAGAATGAATCTATTGATTTTAGAGTATAAAGGGAGATGACGGCTTAGCTAGCAACGCTGGCATTGAGGCATGCCGGGAAAAGCAAATAAAGTCCACGCAGCCAATCAAACGCAAGCAAACATTGTAATGTGTCAGAGCGACGATCCACAAAAAAAAGGCTTGTGTTTTCGACAGTCATTTTATGAGGAAGATTAGCAAGATAAATAAAAAAAAAACGACAAGGAACATTGAGAGCAGAACAACTAATGGCGTATCGATTAGGATTTAGTAATTTTTATACTATCACATCTTATTTTGTTTGCTTCTTAAATACTTTCGTCCGACAATATGGCGTCAACTTCGCCGCCATTTTCAGAACGAGAGGCGGGAAAAAGTGGGCCTTAAGCGATATGTACAAACAAAATGGCGTCGATCATGTCTAACATAGCTCAAGTTCATCTTTTGTGTGCATTCAGCTAAAGCTACAAGCTGAATTTCCCTGAGTAAATTTTAAGCGGCTCCAGAATTATACAGGCATTTTTTTTGGTTTTTACTTACATATCTATTTACCGGCACTACTTATTTGTTCGACAATTTATTTTGAGTAAGTCAGCATCTTACTATTTTTTTGTGTTTCTTTTTTTAATTTGGTTTTTGTTTCCTCTTCGTATAATTCATTTCATTTTGGGAAACCAGCTGATTTTCGTTTTATAACTTCTTTTTTTTATTTGTTAAAGATTTTAATGGACAGGGGATGGCGTCTCTTTACAAAAAAAGTATCAATAAGCCTGCAAATGATGCAATTAAATCGTCTACATATTTACATACTAGATCATCAGCAAGGAAATATAATTTGCAAGTTAGTCAAACAAGCAATCGCGTGAGAGTTCAAATCTCCAAGGTACCTTTGGATAAAAAGATATCATTTCTTTCTAGAAATGTTGCAGTAGACTATAAGCATAGGGGAAAGAAAGAACAGAGAAGGCCTACTTCATATATATATATATATATATATATATATATATATATATATATATATATATATATACATATATATATATATATATATATATATATATATATATATATATATATATATATCATCATCATCATCAGTCTTTTAACATCCGTTGTTAGATATAGACTTTCCTCATGATCCACCACATTTTTCTATCATGGACATCGCAGAGCTCTAAATTTGTCTAGTTCATCATTCCATCTTCTATTCTGTCGGCGTCGGTTTCGCATGTGATCTCTTGGTATCCATGTTGTGCGTAGTGATGCTCATGGGTGTATATATACATACATGTAAATCAGCTAGTATAAGTCCACTCTTTGACGAAGGCTTTTCCCATCTCCCATGACAAGCCTGATTGTGGTAAATTCTGCTATGTCTCACCAGCAAACCTATTTATCCGTAGCTCTATATGCTGCCCCCGTTTTTTAGGTGCCCTGTCCGTTTCCATTTTTGTTGCCTAATTATTTGTTCAATATTCCTCAACCTGGTTATCATTTGGATCCACATTGATCTATTTTTATTACTAATGGCTATTCGTAACATTGCTTTTCTCATTGCTATCTCTGCATCCTTGGTTTGTTTTCCGAGTGGTCTTTTGATTCATAGTTGGTACCATGCAATTATTGCACACTTCACGTTTCAAGCAGATTGGCAATATGCTTTTCAGGAAGTTTCTTTTTATACCAATTTGTTTCCTAGCCAACCATTGTGCGCTGCCTTACTTCCTTTCTGATGCCTTCCTTATGCTCCATCGTATGAGCAACGTAGATGCATCTTTTAATATCTTCACTCTTCATCTTTGTGATACTTTTTCGGTACATTTTTATTGAACATTACTTCAATTTCTGTTCTGTTCATTTTCAATCCTATCTTTTTTTTCCTTCTATTCACATCACTTAACATGTTTTGTAGATCCTCGGCAGTTTCTGTTAGTAATGCATTACATTATTATCATGATTAATACATTCACAGTACCTCACAAATATTATCTGTCTATGTTTGTGCTCATGTTTACCCTGTCGATTATCCGGAAGATGCTGTCAAAGTTTATTTTAAATACTTATGATGATATTTTATCCCATTGTCTCACTCCATTTCCAATCTTTATCTTGCTAGTATATTTATGAAGTCTAATTATTGCGATGCCATTATTGTTTTGTACTTGCTTACTTTTGCACAATTTTCGTTTATAACTTCTCTTTGCATTGGGTTGAAGACGACCGTGTGATGTATTTAATCAAAAGTTTCATGTAATAATATATATATATATATATATATATATATATATATATATATATATATATATATATACGTACAAAAACATCAGAGGAATACTTCCTGATTTGTTATAACAACTGTTCAGCTAAATCACCAATTCCATCGCAAAAGAAAGATTCACGTTTTGATTAGGATTCTTAGAAAAAGGTGTCATTTTGAGATTCTGGAAGCGACGAACAGACCGCGGGTGTTTCTTTGAGCAAAACAAGTGTTATCCTGATGTTATTTCTTGGAGCAGTAGAGTGACTGGAGATTTGAGGTCCTGGAGATTTCGCCCATTAAGGGGAACCTCTTTCCAAAACTGTGGTTCCCAGGTTGGATGGTGGGTATCCAGTCAAATTATATTTATTTCTACCGTATATATGCATTATACTCCAAACATTGAAAATTTTAAATGAACAGTGCATAAGACCAACAATTTGACTGATTAACCAGTATTTTTCTACCCTTATGTTGTTCGTATCAGTTCTGGATTAAATATGTATACCAACAATCCCAAGGGATCCGTGCTAATTGCTTCCGAATTATTAAATCAAAAACACTCGCTCTATCATTGTAATACTATGCTGCCCTCATTTTTATGAACTATATTGGATTCATTGCACGTATTTTAGAACCAAAATCATCGGATGTGTGGTATTTCTTGTAACAGATAAATACATAGGTATTAAGAACAAAAAATGAAGTAATAGCCCCTGCACAAACATGAAAATGAAAATATAAACTTCAGTGACTCAATCCCTTGCCTGAACAGCCTTTTTTTTCCACTAAAACAAAACTTTTAACTTCATGACCAAAACAGTCGAATTCTCCAATGAATAAAATTAAGAATTTTTTGTGAATTGAATGGTTCCAAGAAATACTAAACAGTGGAAGGGTGATAACTGCATTCAGATATCATTCCCCTTGATTAAAGATTTTGATTTTTTTTTCAATGGATTTAGCAGTCAAACTATGATAGTCCGTGGAATCATAACAACATCAAAGGAAGGCATTTGTACAATTAATTGGAACTTACAAATATATGGGTGGGGGATCGAATAATTTTTATCATATTTCCTTCAACGCCCCAATTCGTAAACTTCTATTAAAAGATTCATCTATTTCTCCATGCATCATTATAGCTCAGATAGCCAAGTGGTTAGAGGCGTGGAAAAATACGATTGGGAGACAAAGTTCAAAATTTATGGTGGATTTCTTTTTTCAGTTTATGTGTTGCCAATCTGTATTTATAATAGATTTGAACCTTCTGGAAAATAGTCAGTTTTGAGACAAAGAAATAATGAAGATTTAGAACGTAGCCCCTGTTTACGATGCAACTATAATGCTAGACTGCAGCCTTACTTTCTGTAATATCTAGACACGGTACATAAATACTTGTTAAGGTATCAGGTGAAAACTTTTGAGCGAAACAACAAGGAAAGGGATAACAGTCAGAACTCTGTGGAATAGGATATAGCGTTGTTCAGTTGAAGGTCCAAATATTCGAATGTTTGCAGGAAAAGATCTTGATCAATGAAGGAAATATTTCAGCAGCTAATGATATAGATAGAAGAGTCATTTTCGCAAATTTCGTAGTATCCATTGCAGCCATCAGTCCAGCATTCTTCCTATACTCATTAAAATACCCAAATATTTCCTCCCCTCTCTCTTCTTGCCATTTTGCTAGACTACAAGATTTGATTTTCTTCCCTCTTACTTCTCCCAATTTGAATTAGATTGCCTAACTCTTCCCTAACTCTCATTTCTTTTCGTCTGTAAACAATCTCACTTACTTCTCTCCTTTCTCCTTACTAGCCGTCTCTAGCAAACATAGTATTAGTAGCATCCATCAATCGATCGATCCTATCTATACACTTTCAGAACCAACAGAGAGCTATTGAGATAGCAATGCTAGAGATAATTCTAAGAGAGAGATATCAACATGGATTCGAGGGAGGACTAAGACAAAGGATTTGATAAAAATATTTGTGTAACTAAAATGGAGATGGTCGAGATACTCAGCAAAAAAGATGACAAGACAAACAGCAAAAAAGAAACTGATTGATGCTGTAAATGAAGTATGAAAATACTACACGGAGAGACGAGATAGACAGATTTGTCCGCGAGAGATAACAGAAGTTAATTGCTGCTGATGATGATGATGATGTGAGCTGTCAGCGAAGCAACGGGCCATTGACTTGTAAAAGTAATTATGCTTTTATAAGACTTCTGTTCGTATTTATCAGAGATAAGAGTCTTCTAAAGTCAGAATTTTATTCTTCCAAACATTTTGATTGGAAATGATGCAGGATTGCCGAGCGAGTAACGACCAAGGTGGGCTGGGTTCAAACTCTACCTAAGACAGTTTGAGTTTATTTTGCACTAAAGACATTTTGAGAGGCATGAATCCTCTTCTTTTTACAACCTAAGCTATGGGTAAAATTCTATCAGGTTATGTGAGCGACACCACTTCGGGTACTTGTCTAATTTACAAATCGTAGACGGGTCAAGTGAGCAGTAAATAGTAAGGCAATATCTACAGTCTGAGAAGGGACAGCTGAAGCCACAGCAAGCCGTAAAGGCACTACTTATTTAATTACCTGTAATCGAACCCAACCTCAAAATAGAAGCTATTAACTACGGGAATATCGATCCAAAATCATCGAAATAGGTTGCAAAATCAAATCAAATACAACATATATAAAACATAATATATAAAAAAATATATATTTGCACAAAATACATGAATTTTCAAACCGAAAAGAAGTGTAACTAAAAATAAAGTGGGACTTTATACAGAATTCTTATTTCAAGAGAAACAAAAGAATTTCTGAAAAAGAAAGAGGCTTCGTTCACCCTGCATAAGTAAAGGAGAATTTGGCCATTTTGCTAAGAATAGAATTAATTTTTGCGCAGAAAATAAATTCGAAAACAAAGATAAAAAAAACATTTTCTTGGCATTAATGGAAGGCTTGAAATAGAAAATAATAATCGTTTTTTTTTTTTCTCATTATTTTTTTTAATTTTGACTTGTTTCTCAGTCTTGGCAACTGTTTTTTTATAATTATATACGGGGAGTTGTCTCCCCTTGTTTTTTTTACCCACGATTTCTCACTTTACTTCTCTCTTTCTCTCTCTCTCTCTCTCTCTCTCTCTCTCTCTCTCTCTCGTCCCTCTTTCTCTGACACTATCCTTATCAGTCTCTTTCTCTTTCTTACTGTTGCTATCAGTCTATCGCGTTATTTGTCTTTCTCTAGCCTTCCCTAACTTTCTCTGTCTTTCAACCTAGTTAACTCTCTCCCTTCTCTATCTCAGTCCCTTATTTATTTTATTTATGTCTGTTTCCCTTCCTCCAGTCATTTGTCTCCCTCCCTTTCTCTCTCTATCAGTCTTTATGCTTCTCTCTTTCTCTCTCTCTCTCTCTCTCTCTGTTTCTCTGTCTCTCTCTTAGTTCGTCTTTCCTTCTCCCTTATTATTCCCTCTTTAAGACTATTTGTTTTATTGCTCGTTCTCTCTCATGCACGCATACCCTCTCTCTCTCCCATTATCATTCTCCTTCTTTTCCTCTGCCACTATCAGTCTTTCTATCGTGTTATTTCTCCCACCTTCCTTGTTGTTATCAGTCTTTCTCTCTCCCAGCCTCTCTGTCTATCTATGTATCTCTCTCTCTTTCGGAATAAGTTTTCATCCCACTGTCTTTCCATCTCTCACTCTTTCTCTCTCTCTCTCTCTATCTCACACACACACAGACACCCACTCACTCACTCACTCACTCACTCACTCACTCTGTTTCCCTCTTCTTTTTTTTTCATCCTCCTTTCCCCCTTACTTTCATTCTCCCCGCTCTCCCATCACTCTGAATACACCAATAAAACGTAGGTGACGCTTCGATTGGTTGATTAGTAAACGAGTCTCGCAGAGAATTATTAGTGTGCTTAATTTGTTCTCCTCCGGTGCCCCGCAACCATTGTCCTCTTAGAGACTAGATCTGGTTTAGTAAATGATTTATCGTAAATTATTTGCATTAGATAAAGACACAAATATTAAACATGAATAGAACTAGCTGGTCACTCAATCGAAACTATCAACTGACCAACGTCTCTTGGGAGTGTCATGTTCGGGGTGATCAGTTGGAGAATAGGTAAGAGGTTTGATCAATGAATAAGTTACTCATCTTTCCCTTTGCAGGACAGTCATCACTGAAATATGTCCGAATTCAAAACAAAAAGATAAAAACAAAACAAGAATGAACCCTATCAGAAATATTTGACATACAATTACAATGTCGATTGACTCCTTCACACACACAAAAACACGAAAATCCTATCGGTTGGGGTTGAAAACAGAAGAAAATGTTCGAGATCTAAGGAATCGATACTAAATTTTCTGTTGTCTGGCTTCAATTTGTGTGGTCAGTCAGACCAATTAAAAATTGAAAAAGGTAACTTCACTGATAGAAATATCTCCTACTCACTATCTGAAACAATGGGCTAATTCACTGGAGCAGGTTTCATTCTAGTTTGCTCATCATCTAACAGAATTCAGAAGCATACAGTCCCTAATTTCAAAATTAACTTTACGCAAGTGCTTACTTTTCTTCCGAAAAAAAAAAAAACGCTGAAGTAATGTGAAGGCTTTGTTTTGCAGCAAGTCATCATAGAAGCTGCATGCATCCTCTTCCTTTCTCTTCTATTCCCCAGTCTCCTGTGTTCTCACCACCACAACTTCTGATGGCCTGGCTTGGCTTACAATCCCCACCATTTTTAGGTCAGGGAAAACTGGAAAAATTTTACCGACGTAAGTAAATTGTGTCTTTACTTCACATCATTTCGACTGACGGAAGGCTTTTATAATAACGCTAAATTTAGGATTGTGCAGAAACAAATCTTCATAAATTTTCATTTTATCTCATCTATCTATCTATCTATCCATCCATCTATCTATCTATCTATATATATATATATAAATATATATATATATATATATATATATATATATATATATATATATATATATATATATATATATGTATATATATATATATCGATTAGATGAATAAAATTTGTCTATAACGTGGTATGCCCTTGTTTTGCATTATTCAGCTCCTCAGATAGACAATGTTACTGGGACTTACAATTATAAACGTATTCAAAAGATAACTTCCGCGATAATGTTATATGTGACTGTTGGAGTAACTTGTTCCTATTTGCTTGGAAACCATTACATAATTTTGTTTCATCAAGTTTAACTCAGGTTACATTACAATTATTTGCTTTTGCTTTCAAATGATATCTTTTTTTTCTATTTAGTGTGGAACAAGTCCCAAATTCAGTTGATAATAGATAAACATTTAACGTTCCCATGCAGACTTAAAAAAAACTGTCAAATGAAAGCACCGATATATATATATATATATATATATATATATATGTGTATATATATATATATAAATATATATATATATATATATATATATATATATATATATATATATAATTATTGTGTCATCCACAGACAGCTGTTTCGTTATCTGTCAACTCTTCAGTGTTGCTATAGACTATCTGTTATCCCATCCAGTACCACGAAGCAAGATTGAAACCTTGGCTTCAGACCCAGGGACCGAATTCCTACCGCAGCGTGTGGAACCTGGACGGTCAGTAAGGCTGAACTTGAGTAATATATTTATTTACTTTAAATTCCTCGTCCACTAGAATGCTCTATCCCTAAGGAAGAGCAATACATATATATATATATATATATATATATATATATATACATATATACATACATATATATATATATATATATACATATATATATATATACATATGCATATATATATATATATATATATATATATATATATATATATATATATATATATATATATATATATATATATATATATATAATGATATACAAGCCCATTGTTAGTTTTAAGTGCATTTTTTTGGTCCCCTGTATCATGCCATTAGGATGTGTCTCTTCAGGATTCATCAATCCTGCCTCTCAGTAGAGAATACCATTTTGAAGGTGTTTGGTATGGATTGAACGCACAACCAACCAAACCTGAGTCGAACAGTCCATCACATTGATTTATGTATGTCTTTTGAGATAGACAATATAATCACATATTTTTGTCACTCAGAAATCGATTTGTATAAAAGCATTTGCGAGGGAGTATATAAATTGCTCAGTGTATAATGTAAAAATAATTAAGATTAATAATTGATGGTCTCAGATTATCAATTAATTTCACAAATTGAAATAATTGTGAAATGAAAAATTGCGAATGGGAAATTGGAATAATGATTATAGAATCAAACTTGATTTAATTTTTGGGACGAGAATGATCACAATCAGCGTCATCTAATTCTTTTTACTCATATCTACGTGTCAGTCCATCTATATCCCTCTTTTCATATCTATCTATCTATCTATCCATCTATTTCTGTGGTCATAGGTAAATGAATATGTGCGTTTCTGTGTGAATATATAAATGTGTTTAAAGATTCAAATATTCAAGATGGATTATATTGAGAATGTTTTTGAAACACGTGTGTGCGTGTTTGTGTGAGAGGTAAATGTTCAATTGAAAACCACAGATGAAATTTTTATTTTATTTTCCCTCGACATATTTTCCTGTATAAGTTAATGAAAATGTCCAAAACGCACGATCAAATAGTTCAAAAGATTCTTCCAAGTGTACTGCAATAAAAGACAAAGAAAATGCTTTAAATCGCACAAAATACAGGAAAAAAAGATCAAATTCACAATTACTCGCAACGAATTGAAAAATAAGGCAATCAAATTCAGAAATACTCCCATCAAATTGAAAAGAAAAGTTAATCAAAGTTAGAATTACTTCCAACGAATTATAGAATTAATGCAATCAAATTTTAAATTTCACCGAGCGTTAAAAGAAAAAAAATAATCTGAAAGGATAAAATGAGTAATCATATACAGGTGCAGATTGGAGACAGATAAAGGGGGTCTTGACACCACACTACCCTGTGAGGAAAAAAAGACACAAAAATTCTTTTTAATATGCAAATTAGAGAATCTACACCGTTTTAAATTCAAAAAAATATTTTTGCTTTAGTTTTTAATTCGCACCGAAAAAAGTAGAGAGAATTCTAGTTTCTGTTTGAATTTTGTTGAATGGGGTATTTAAATAGTTGTATATAGTCAAATCAGACTGTTTTCCTTGCAAATATTCTTAGTTAGCTAAATGAATCTGTGCACATACTATGCTCAGATAATCTGATCAGCGGACCGAGTATCGATATGAATAGCTGGTGGGAACCATTGACCAGGAAGGAATTCCGTGGGCATGACCCGAAAGAGGCCACTGCATGGAAGGTCGAACGGGAAGTTACCCAATCAAAGTGAATCAACCTCCATATTACAGCGATGCAGAGGTTAGGAGGAGATAATTCCTGTAATACCAATACGCAGAGCCGGATGTGACGAGTGTAGTACTAATGCATCATGGGTCTGTGAAATATGCATGCTCCATGGGAATTAGTTTGAAGATTCCAGAACAAGCAGCCTTGGTTGGGGCTTGATGGTACATGATCGAGACAGAGTAGAAAAAGACGAGGAATGAGTCTGATTAGACCACATGATAGAAAATAAGATTTTATTAAATTCTTACACCACATTTCCTGACTGATTAAGATCTTAGAGGGGTTGCAGTCTGTGCATAACATGGGAGCCCAGACGCCCAAGGGTGGAGCGAGACTTTCTTGGGTAGAGCTGTCTATCAGATCTTCCATCATCATCATCATCATCATCATCATCATCATCAGTCTTTTAACGTCCATCGTTGGACACAGACCTTCTCCAGGATTTACCACACTTCTCTATCATGGGCGAATTTGTCTTGCTCGTGTCTCCATCCAATATTCTGCTGGCTTCTGTTCCACATGTAATCTCAGGGGATCCATGTCGTGGGGTTGCGATGTCTATCGGTTGTCTGCCATTCTTGCAACATGGCCAGCCTACTGCCATTTTAGATTTTTAATGGATTCTATGATGTCCCTGACTCTTGTCTTTTCCCGGATGTACTGTGATGAAATTTTGTCTCTCGTTTCGTGGCATGTACGCATAGTATAGCTTGTTAAAAAGGTTATTGCAGATGTAATTAAGATGGCTAAAGGACGAAGGAGTTCTGGTATAGGATGACAAAACCAGTTATGCCCTTCCTTGTGAAAATTTCCTCTAGGAGGCTGACGTTGATCAAAAGATTTAAAAACTCTCCTCTTTTGTTAATTTGAGTACTATCGGAACGATGTTCTAACAAAAACCGCCCATGTTTACACAGAAATGATCAATTAAAAGATAGACATGTTTGGTTAGTCACTCAATAGAAACCACTACATAACGGACGTCTTTTGGCAGCATGCTATACTGAGGGTAATCTATCATATTTTGCTGGGCAGTAAACAATCCAAAGAAGTTTGATCCTTCAAAAAACAAGCCAGAATGCTGCTGGGTACAAACTAAGGGGCCAATTAAGCAAAACCTTAAATTGTGAATTGAATCTCCAATTAGAAATCTATTTGCTAAGTGAAAAAAACGTCTTTTCCAGATATCATCATCATTAGTCTTTTCACGCCCGTCGTTGGACATGGACCTTCCCCAGAATCTGCCACATTTCTCTATCATGGGCGTTGCGGAGCAAGTATTTTCTGAACTTATCTAGTTCATCTCTCCATCTTGTTTTTTGTCGGCCTCGGTTCTGGGGATTCATGTTGCAAGTCGTAATGTCCATCGGTTGTCTCTCATTCTCGCAACATGATTAGCCCATTTCCATTTGATTTTTGTAAATGTTAATAAATTCCAGATTCTAGCTCCACTTGTGCAGCCAGTACGCGTGAAACTTACATGTATACATAGCCAGCCAAACGTTTTCAAAACCTAGAGAAACTTATGCTGACAGTTTTGGTTGACAGACAAATTATCCATGACAAATCCTAAAAGTTAGTAAACAACAACGTTATTGGCAGAAGCGAAAAAGTATGAAAAGAACAAAAAAATCCAATGTCTGAATTCAATTAGTAGATAACAGGTCGTAAGTGACACTGATAGCCCTCCCTCCTTCGTCTGTGGAGCAGGTTTTCCTGTCAGCAGCCTAAACATAGACATTCTTATGTCCGACGCCATTTGCAGGTGCGTTTTTCCCCTTCTTCTAAACAATGGTTTCGGCAATACTGAAGTAATCGATCAACATGATGCCGAGTATAGACAAATAGTCACAGTCACAAACATACATTGATGAGCCAAAACATTGTGACCACCGGCATAATAGGGTTTTACGCCCTCCACGCTCCCCAAAAATTGCCATGCATGATCAGGCACAGTCTCAACAGTTCTTTGTTTCTAAATCGATGCAATTCAGTTGAATTGTTGAAGAATATGTCGGTTAAAAATAATGCCATTAGGAAAAAAACATGAAGTACACGACTGTCTGCTGCAGGGTTTATCTACTCTTGAACTTTTATCCCGACTTAAGATGAAATCTGCAACTCTTTTTTATATATTGCATATTTATTAGATAGAAGAATGTAAATTATGTATAAATATGCGAGATTTGTGAAAATCTATTCATTTATTAGGATGAGATAAGCCAATGCATATCGGTACGATACAATCAATCCATTAGACTTGTCGATCAACTTCAGTTAGTAAGACAGCCTCCAGACAACGTTTTGGTCGTTGGCTCTTTGGTTTTCAAGTGGGTCTGGCTATTTATCTATGAATCTATCAATCTATTTCTCGTTTGTAAAGGTCACACCATTAGAACAGAAAGGCTGAAAATTTGAACATTTACTCATTATTATGCTTTGTATCTTAAAAATCACCGCCACCAAGGTCTATACTCTGAGTTCAATTTAGGAGGTAATTTTATGCTATATAAACTCCCTTACTTTGTGTCCCGGAACATTCACGATTAATAAAAAAAATAGTCTGAGATCTCTCTTACAATAATTCACCTGGTAGATTTCGATAGGCTCGCGCCATAAACAGAATGAACAATTTTAGAAAAAAAGTGCAGCAAGAATCGAACTTTCAATCAATAGGGTTGCCACTCCAACAAAGCATTGCTCTTACCATTGAGATAAATAGATGCTGATAATGCAGAGGCCCAAATAACTGTTTTGAGTCGTATTCTCATTTTGTTGAAGATTTCTCTATTCGTATCTTTCAACACAATAGTTATGGATTAAGAAATTGAGGTTCCAGGAATCGAACCTGCCACCAATAGGATAGCTGCTCCAAGATAGCAGTGCTCATATCATTAAACTAAACTGTCGGCAGTTATGTAAAGGCCTAGATATTTGCTTTCACTTGAAATTTCCATCTTGCTTAATTGCAATCTATTTGTTCTTCCTCAAAGCGACGGTTATATATTATACTCAATAACAAAAACAACGCTCGATTGAAGCAGCTACCCCGTTGGTTACAGGTTTGATCCCTCCGAGAGCGCCATTTCCTTTAATCGTTTATTCTATTTACGTTTTCTAGGCTAAATGATACATTATCCGGGTAACAAAAGGGGATCATTTCTAAAAGATGTTTCGGTATAATCATTCTGTCGGATCATACATATCCATTTTATATATATATATATATATATATATATATATATATATATATATATATGTGTGTGTGTGTGTGTGTGTGTGTGTGTGTGTGTGTGTGTACTTCATGATGACTTCTGGGTTCATGTTGCCGAGATGATTATGTGCTAACCTCATTTGAGCACACCCTATGTATAGGGTGGTCAAAGTCACCTGGCGTTTTCTTCAATTCAGACTTTTTGTGACCGCAATCCAGTAAAGCAAAGGAAGTAATAATTTTATCATCCATAACCCCCTTTTTCCAAAATTTTGTAAATTGATCATCCCCAACATTGCATGCTTGCACAAAACGTTGGTTATGTAATCGTTTGTATTGACTGACTTTTTTATCTCGTTGCACAATGAAGAAAAAAAAATGACTGATCAAACTTTGAAGGAAACTAAGCAATAGCTATATTCTCTCCTCAAAATCTCCCAGATTTTTCTTCACAATTCGTTGAAAACAACGTAGTTTGTTTTTCTGTTTCTGGGGGCATAGACGAATCATTTTTTTTCCTTTTCAAATGGAAATCGTAACGAGCCACTAACTTTGATTTTTTTTTATTGCTAACCTTCCAACTGCAAATGTTCGCCTAACGGAGAGATCCGATGACATGGACCGGAAGTCTGTCTGCACGCATGCGTTTTAGATTCAGTTTGTATTCATTGGAAAAGTAGAATGTAGGTCTGGTTAATCACTCGATATAAACTTCAATGTGACCAATGTCTCCTTGTGGCATGTCATGCTTTTAAGTTGTATTCCTTTTATCATTATTATTATCATTATTATTATTATTATTATTATTATTATTATTATTATTATTATTATTATTATTATTTGGAATCTCACACCAGTTGCCTGGTGGTAACCGCTGGAGTTTGAGTGACAGCAAGTCTCCTCAAGTCTCCAGCCCTCCTCTCCTAGTACTCATAGGTCGCAGTAATTCTGCAATTTACAGTTTCACACCGGTTGCCCAGTGGTTATCGCTGAAGGCTGAGTGACAATAAGTCTCCTCAGGTCCTCAGCTAACGTCTCCTCTCTCTTTCACATATCATGACAGAGCTACAATTCGTTGCAGTCCTTATATCTCTAGCACCTTCCTCAGTATCCGTGCAGTTCCCAGTAATGCTGTGGTCTGTACGGTCTCTACCCTTCCCCTAATCCCGATCTCCTCCAGTCTCTCCCTCAGCGTTTTGGGGACAGTTCCTAGTGCGCCCACTATGACCGGTACTACCCTGGTTTTCATGTTCCACATCTTCCTTAACTCTCTTGCTAGGTCCTGGTATTTTTCCCTTTTTTCACCCTCCTTCTTTTTTACTCTATGGTCTGCAGGCACAGCAACGGCTACTATTTGGCAGGCGTTCCTTTTTTTTGTCTACTATTACTGAGTCCGGTCTTCTTGCCTGGATAAGGTGGTCAGTTTGGATGTCAAAGTCCCACAGTAGTTTGAGGTTGTCATTCTCCAAAACTGCCTCTGGCTTGTGCTGATACCACTTTTCCACATGGTGGAATACTAACGGAGATGGCCAATGGTTGAGTAGCTTCTCTTACAACCATTTTGTTCCCATTGTTTATTTTTGATTTTTTGTGTTCCAATCTTCTGGTACTTTGTTTTAGGCATAAGTTGGATGGAACGGTCAGTTTCTTTTGTGATGATTTTACCAGCTCTTTTGGGTAGGTCTATGGGGATGTTGTCTTGTCTAGGGACCTTCTTTTGCTTGTTTGTTTGATGACTTGTTTTACTTTTCATCGTGAAACTGCTAAGAATTGAATTGATTGCTCGAGCCTTGCATGTCCTATCCGTTGTTTTGTGTTTCTCATTTCATTATTAGAGTTTTTTGTTGAATTCTTAGGAGCATTCGACAACCTGGTCCCTGACTGTTGGGCTACTTTTTTGTTCGAGTACACTTTTTTATTTTGTCTGTACCCTTTGGTTTAGACATTATAGTGACTTAGATTAGAGAAGCTATTAATTTGCTGTTGAATTCGTTGAAGCTGTTGGTGTGATATTTCTGGTTTGGTGAGAAGTTCGTGCCTTTTCAGTTCAAACTTGGAGGATCGAGTGAACTCATTTGGTATGTTTAATAGTTACAGTTTGGCGTGGAACATTTGCGCTTTTTGTTGAAACTTAATTTACATTTTTCATCTTACACTTCTGTTGCTGCTTCCTACATTGACTTGATTTAGGACCTGGATATCTGCAACAGTGTAACTTTTGTCTGATAGTATATAGACTATTTCGTTTTCAGTTCCATGGTTGGAGCTGTTCAAAGTCCATTTTTCATTGTTTTTCCTTTTGAAAAATGTGTACTTGATTTTATGCAAGTTCACGTTTCTTTTTATTCGACTTGCCGACGCAGTGTTCATTTCTTTGTCCTAGCTGTGCGTTAAAGTCCCCACAAATGGCATGGAAGTTTTTCTGGTATCTTGGGGTAGGGAGCTCACGTCACCATAGAAATTGTCTATCTGCTCTCTGGTTGAATGCAAATTGGGTGTGTAGACTTTGATGATGCTCAGTTGTATCTCTTTGAGAGTTGTACGGTGATGATGGCTATACGGCCAGAGATAGCTTTGAAGCCAACAATGTTGTTTTCATCGATGAGGAAATCTACTCCACTTAGTTTTGCTTTCTCTTTTCCGTCATTGTAAAGAAGATGTTTGCTTTCTAGATTGGTTAGTTCTTCTCCAGGTTTTCTCATTTCGTTAATAGCTATTGATTCACGTTTGATGTTCTTGATTTCATTTTCAAGATCGTTTAAGTGCATGTCTGTTGAGACTGTTATAAGCTTGTAAGTGTCAATGAATAAGGTTGTTTTCTTATTGATAGTTTTGTGGTTGCGTTTGGGTTTGGGTAGTAACTGTCAGAGCACATCACCCAACTCAAGGAAGATGATGTAGCTCGGCTTTTAGGGACCAAGGACCTAGCAGGAACGGTTATTTTTTCGGGGGAAAAAAGAGTATACAATCAGTGGATCCTCTTCATAGTTACCTGTGGAGCTGAAACATTACACCTGACGAAGAGACTTACACGCAAACTGAAATAAATGCAACGTGCATATAGAATTATGCTCACATAGATGGGCCACATGATAGCACAGTATAATAAGGGAAATCAGGAGTCTGGGACATCATAGAAACTTTTGGAAAATTCGAATGGCAATGGAGGTAACATGTCAAAAAGAATGTGATATATCCGATGGACATCACAACTTACAACGTAGATCCCCGAAGATCAAATGCAGAACTGAGGCTGGCAAAACATGAGATAGCGAAATATTCTGACACATTCGGAAGATATTGGCCCCAAAACGGCAACGAGAGAGGAATGTGGTGAATCATGGGGAAAGTCCAACAACAGACAATAAAAACTGCTGCTGCTGCTGATGATGATGATGATGATTATAAATTGTACCTGTGTGCAAAATTGACAATTATGAAAAAAAAGGGGCAAGGTAAGAGAAAACTTTATATCAACAGCAGACCCAGCAACAGCAACCAAATGGAACCAACCTATTTCCAGATGAAATACTGAGATCCAGGGCTTCTTAGACTAAAAGTTGGGTCATCTCCAGGGGTGCGCAAGATTATTGAGACGTGCAGAAATATTGAAAACAATTATGCAACAAGGATATTTTTTACCTCGATATGAATATTTACTCTTATTGGTGCTTATTGAGAAATGACTCAATGTTATCCAATGATTTCAGAAGTACACATTTAATTTTTGCTACATTTTAGTGGAAAAATAGTATGTCTATCCATTAACACGCTGAATAATATTTTCTAATTTTTTTTTTCAAGGGATAATTTGTTTCCATGTTCAGTTACTGTGAGATAACGACTAAAGACTAATTGCATTGGAGCCTATTGATTTTATAATACTGAGTGAGGGTTCGCTAAAAACATTTGTCTTCTCAGTAGAATTTTTTTTCAAAAAGTTCACGA
This sequence comes from Thysanoteuthis rhombus, assembly GCA_963457665.1. Taxonomy (NCBI): domain Eukaryota; kingdom Metazoa; phylum Mollusca; class Cephalopoda; order Oegopsida; family Thysanoteuthidae; genus Thysanoteuthis; species Thysanoteuthis major. The sequence continues at coordinate 16,877,735 of OY735212.1, read as the reverse complement.
AACCTTGTTTTAAAACATTATAATTAATTTCCGACTACAATTCACCTTAATTTTTTAGTGGATTTTTCGGTCACGATTTCTGTTACCAGTGAAAACAAAGAAAAACGTATTAAAATATGTTTGTGCTTCCGATCAACAACACCTCTGTTATCTTTCGATTAGTTTTGATTGCCTAGGAATAAGTTTTTGTTTTTGGAGTGCTATTCACGATGTAATTATATTGCTGACCTGGAAAAATATTCTCCGTCTCTCGTGCGACCATCTGAAATCATTTTTCAAAAACATACACATTTGACCGGACACAAATGTAAAAATCTACGGTATAATTTTTTCACATCAGGAATAGCCTAAATATTTCAGAGTCGTCTTTTCGTGCGAGTGACATGAAGTAAGGGTCCAGATCAGTACTAGAAAACTAAGTGAAAAGCGTACTGATTGAAAGGTTAGACATTTCTTCTGAAAAATATTACCCAGTTTTGAGATTTTGGGGTTTCATGAATGTTTTACATTTTCCAACTGCAACTTAATTCAGGTCAGTAATGTATTACGTTCTGTGGAGAGCGCAGATCAGATGTACAGAAACGGTGTGAATAATCCATTTGTTGTGTCATGAACGGGAAAAATATATAAAAGAACATTGTTCCCACTGTGTTGTCAAATTTGATGTTTTCCGTGGGCAACGTAGGGTGTCCCCATCGGTTTTCTCTCTCTCCCCCCCTCTCTCTCTCTCTCTCTCTCTCTTTATATATATATATATATATATATATATATATATATATATGTATATATATATATATATATATATATATATATATATATATATATATATCATAACACAACTAAATAAATATGACACAATTATTGATTATCAATAACACTCCATTGTTCAGGGTGGAGCACTCTTAGGAAGGGTATCCACCTGCTATCAGCAACTCTGCAATCCTGTTCAACTCTCGAATTGACCATCCTGGTAGATAAGGAATTATGCAAAAAAGTATTATGTAGCTTCATTCGGTCCAAGTTCAAAATTTCATTTAATGAAAACAAAGATACCAAGTTATTGTTTTTCACTAACTTATGATTTAGATAAGGAATATATTTTCCTATTCAGTTATATTTGAGCTTTTTTCCACCTTTAGCAACGCCAGGTATCCGTGCTAGTATGTACATATTTCAAGCTTCAGTTTATTGGTCGGTGCTTCTTCACAAACAACAGGACTGATTGACCTAATATTTCGAGAATCAATTAAAGTAGATTCCTTTTGTCTTTCTTCCAGGCTAAACTTCGATGTTATTCCAGCTAATATCCGGTTCTAAACATCAAAAAAAAAGTATTTCTTATACGAAAATGTTCGTCATTCATTCACGTTATTAATGGTAAATATATTTCGTACAATAGAATCAATTCTTCCACAAGTATTGATTATGACTGTTTCCGCCAAGTGACATTGATAGACCGCATTAAATCTTCTGCTGCTAAGTCCTTAGAGGTTTTTGTGTCCGTCTCCTCTCAATGTAACATCGCTCTTCTAAATTGAGCTAAAAATCTTGATGAAAGGGCAAAGATCCAACTGACTGCTTTCCCCCCTTTAGAGGTCAGCTCAAATATTCTTTCCAACAACATAACGCCTTCAAGAATATTTGCTCGAATTATATATCCATTTCTAGATGAAACAATTGTCTACGTTGTGAAACAACAATACTGACATGGACAGTGACTGACCAAAATGAGATGAGTGGTGATAACGTAGTTATATGGCTCTCACTTTCCCGTCGGACTGTTTAGCTCAATGGAGGAAGCGACGCTACGTTGAAGCAGCTACTTATCCGTCACAGGTACGATTCTTGCAGCTGCCCTATTTTTTGGCTATATACCCATTTCTTAATAACACATACATACTTATATATATATATATATATATATATATATATATATATATATATATATATATATATATATACATATATATATATATAGAGAGAGAGAGAGAGAGGGAGAGAGATGATTATAAGAATAAACAAGGTGAGAATTTAGTCTGAAAGCAGTTATTTTGGGTCTTTGCATTACTGCAGGCTGATTAGCTCAGTGATAAGACCATCGTTACGTTGAAGCAGCTCCCCTATTCATAGCAGGTTCGATTCTGGCAGCATACTCTTAATTCTTTAATTGTTTATTCTATTTACGTTGTGTAAGGTGAGTGATACATCAAATGAGTAACAACGGTATATCATTACAAATTAGTTTCTTGATAATATAATACAATTTATATTTATCCTGTCAGAATACATACATCGATGTCTTTATACATAATTGTCACGTTGAAAGAAACGGATAAACCTTTAATGAACTAAATGGGAATTCGGTGTGAAAGCAATTCTTTGAGCCTTTGCATTTCAGGCTGCTGTTTAGCTCATTGATCAAAGCAACACTATGTTGAAGCAACTACCCTATCAGTGGTTTGATTTTTGCAGCAACCTTATTTCCTTTAATTTCCATCATATTCACGCTGTCCAAGATACATTAACCGTGTAATGACGGGAGATTATTTCCAATAAATTTTTATATAATATAACACAATTTATAATCCTAACGTCGGATATAAATGTTCATTTATATATACGTATATATGTACATATATATATATATATGTGTGTGTGTGTGTGTGTGTGTGTGTTTGTTTGGGTGTGTTTGTGTTTATTATGTATATATACATATATGTGCGTGTGTGTGTGAAGTCAAGACTCAAAATTCATTGGTAATGTACATTATTTTCACGAAGTATGTATAAGTAATGTGCAAAGAAAGATATTTGTGTAATCAGTGGTAAAATTCAGACAAACACATCAATAATGAATTAGAAACATAATTTCACGCCAGATTGACTTTGGTAGTATTGTTCAGTTTAAACCGACTGTTTAGATTAATTTTGTAGAATTATATTTTTTGAGTATACAAGTTGAGTCCGGAAAGTATTCAGCCATGTTGAATGTCTCCAGGATTGTTTGCCTTACCTTCCTATAACTTAGCAACCAATTAGAAGGAAACTTACTGTTCATGCATGAATAGATGATCTCCTGTGGGGTTACACGACTAACGGGGAGGCGACATTGAATGAACTTGTGTAATGTATGACTGTTGCATTTGCAATGACCAAGCGAACCATTTTTATTTGTCATGTAGGTTTGAATTTTTTTTCTTTGTAGAACATCGTATCACTCATGTCTGTTGACCCTTTACCGTCGTATATCAGCTTCGTCTTCACAAACAAAGATTCTGAAGAGTTTCCATTGACTAATACAATTGGCAGTTAGGTAATTGTTTCATGGTCTATTGTCTATACCCCCTTAATTCAGAATATAGTTGTGTTTCTCATACACTGTGCTGCAGGGGCATTGGTGTTTTCACGAGTATTTGAGGGGCAGAAGAGCCTTACGAGCCGATCACTGTGTGCTTGGGAAGGAGATATTTAGTACCTTTTCCAAAGTGTTCGGGATGCCTCTGCCTTAATTGAAATTACGACCTACAGAACCAGAAGAGAGTACTTAACCACTAGACCACGTTGTTTTGTAATTGATATGCATTGCTTTATTCAGATGTTTAATAGAGTGTGAAAGAGAAGTCAAAATAGGAGCACGTTTTGCATTAAGTGTGGAGAAGAAAGACCTCACTTTTCATGATTCTATTTCTATTTGAATTCAGTAAGGTAAAGGATCATGCTCCTCAATGGAGCATTCAAACCGAAGTGTCGGTTTCTGTGGTATGCCCTTGCTTTGTGATCCTTGAAGGTCTCAAGTCTGGTTGAGACCAGGATCTAATTGCTACAAAATTTTATGACCACTGCTGAGCAATACACAAGTTAACCAAAGGGAAACCTCTACCTTAATCGCACGGTTAAAAGTGTACACAGTTAACAATTATGTGCACAAGGGATATTTTCCTAATGATGAAATTCGTACCAGTAACCGAACCCTGGTCATTCTGCATCTTAGGCCGATGTTTTAACCTCTTATGGTTCATTGATGGTTTCCCAATGTCGTTATGATACATTGCTTAACTTTTGCTTATCACTGATCTTTGATTGGTACAACAGCGTTGCATTGCAGTATAATCGTTCATCAGAATAAACTCTGTTAACGCTACACAGCGGATATTTAGGAAACACTTTAAAACACGATGTGATCCTAACGGTTGAGATTTGTGTGATAAAATGTTTCCTGAATGCCTGCTGTTTAGCTGTTGAAGAGATTGTTTTGATTAATCTTTCTACAAGGACTGAGTTGAGCAAACGCATTGGCTGTTGCATTGTTTTGAGGGAGGCCAAAATACACTTACATATTTAAATTTACATTTTTTACACGCAAATTAATCATTTTTTATTTGATATAAGGCTGGATAATTCGGAATATATACGTGTGTGTGTGTGCGTGTGTATTATTGAAGCTCACTTCTTTGGGGCTGAGCATTCTTAGGTAGGGCACTATACTATTAAAAAGCTACTCTAGCAATTCTCAATAAACTCTTGAATGGAGAACTCTGTTAGATTAGGATTTATACATAAGTAAATCCAGAACGTCCAGTTCTGCGTAGGGCAGGGGTAGAGCATCTGCCTCTGGGTCTGAAGTGAAGGTTTCCAGCCTACTTAAAGACACTTGAATGTATACTTGATTGCCTTAGGCCTCACTAAATAGATGTAATACAACGAAAGAGTCGTCTGTTATTATTGTTAATATTAATTAATATATATATGTGTGTGTGTGTGTGTGTGTGTGTGTGTGAGAGAGAGAGAGAGAAAGTGTGTGTGTGTGCGTGTGTGTGTCATCATCAGTGAGCGCAGCATTTCGTTTCGATTCCCATGTTGGTGGATTAGCCTTGACTTCAGTTTCAAATACCTTTGCATTTGTGTCGTTCATGTATCACGTTTGTACCATATTTCTATGATACAATAATAACATCGATCAATGAAAGCGAAGAATGGATACTGTACCCTGTAATCCTATCAAGAACGTTGATTCAATGCTTCCAGTTTACGCTATCTGAAAAGGATTATGGGCTTCAACAGGAAGTACAAAGAACATTCTCGCATAAGCTGAGATACCAAAATTGTACAAGTTGCTCAGCCAAAGCCACTTGTGAAGACTCAGTTGTGTCTGCCACACGCAAGACGAAAGACTATCCAAAGACGTATTGTATGATGAGATGATCACTAGTTCCCGAACAGCAGGGCAGCTTGCAAATGTGAATTGAAGGCAGGGAACATTGACTCGGCAGGCTTTGAGGCTAACGAATGATAATGATTCTCCAACCCCGGAACCATGTTTCATTTCTTCTCATTTATACCCAAATATTAGGTCCATGACAGCGACGAAATATTTAGCAAATGTGCCAGAGCTTAGATCAAAACGTGCCTAATCAAAAATAAATGTACAAAATAAAGAAAAACAACGTTTAATTAAAAGATATTAATCACCATTAACTCAAATACTGAAACAAAATGCTTTATTTTTATTAGTATTATCATGTTTTTTTCTGTCTGTTCCATGTGGGGATGAACTGAAATATTATCTATCATATCAAAATGAGCCTTTTAGAGTTCACTGTTGGACATAGACATCCTCAAAATTAGCCAGATCTCCCTACAAAAGGCGTCACGGAGTCACTGCTTTCTAAACCTATCCACTTCATCACAAAATCTTGTGTTTAGTTGGACCAAGTTTCCAATGTAAGACCTAAGGATCCACTTTGTGATGTCCATCATTTGTCAGCCATTTTCCCAACATGACCTGCCCATTGCCATTTAGTTTTTCTCATGGATTCTATTCTGTCTTCTGTTCAATATATTGAACCCCCTTGTGACCTTTCCATGTTGGGCACGACTCTCTCTTTTTCTCATTAGATGATTCTCGGCTCAATTCTCGGCAGGATTCCCTTGTTCCTGAAGGTTGAGCCAAACCTAGAAAAGCTTATTAGCTCAAAGTGATTTTTTGCTTGAATTCCTCTTGTTTTAAGGATCTCATGGTGACCAGTTGTCTTTGGTAGATGTTGTGGTCCATTTCTGCGTCTTCGATTACTGAGTTTTTCTTTTAAAATAATTGTTGTACATATTCTTAATATTAGTGAAATTCTTAAGTGCTTCTCAGAGAATGAGACTAAATCTATTTTACTATATCACTCGACCTATGTAAGGAACAGGTTTGGTTAGTCACACAATTGAGACTGTCACGCAATCGACGTCTTTTAACAACATGCCACGTGTTTTGGGGTAATCAATTAGATATATTTATTAAATGAAAGACAATTACCTGTCTTGCTTTTTGTTGGGCAGTTATCACTTAAAATACGTATTTACAAAAGCAAGCAGACACAAACTAAGGGATCAACTAAGTAGCAGAAACTTATAAAGCAAACGGAATCCTTTTTGAAAAGGTGTTTCAGGGGATTTGAATAAAGTAGTCGTGAGGAATAAGTGTTTAAATTTCCTGACCTCCTACTCCAATGGTGTGGCTTGTACGTGTCATATATATGTATATATATATATATATATATATATATATATATATATATATATATATATATATATATATATATATATATATATGTACATATATAAATATATATATATATATATATATAAACAGAAAGATCTGTTGATAGTTTTTGTTGTTGGTTTCTCATACACATTTTAAAGGTAATTGCGGAATAATAACAATTTTCCTGATCTTGGTACAAACTACCTTAAAATAAGTACGGCATTGAAGCACTCATACAAAAGGTGGAAGCAGTGATTAGGTTCAGTAACACAACGATGCAAATCAACCCAGAACAATACTTTTACACGATCGAATTTTTCATCACAAATAACCTTTGACCAAATTGTCCAAATTACCACATGTCAAGTGGTCTTGGTTTCGCTGCTCTCCAAAACTCGACTGAGGTAATGAAGCTGAATGATCGATAAGTAAAGTGTGGAAATTGGCCCTTACTTCGACTGACCTATACTCGATTGTTTCTCCGTCTCGGCCACTTCACCATATTTAATTGACTGTCATGGCCACTTGGAGCTTTAAATGATTTAATGGCCGCCCTGAGTATATCGAGCACGTATTTAATGCACTTTTGGAAAGGTCGATATTAGTGACTAGTTGGCTGACAAGTCAGAAACTGTCAACTACAAGTGTCGCCAAAACTGTTACTAAAACTGTCCAGACAGGATTCTTCACTTTGCAATAGTTATCAATCACATGACGGTTTCTATTGAGTGACCAACCCGACTTGATTGAATCATTATTGACTTGATCATATAGGATTTCAATGTTGAATACAATTTGGATACCAGTATTCGTTTTTATCTGAGAAGTGAATTGTTTAAGCGATATCATGACTTTCCTGTTGCTCTTTGGAAATACAAAAGGTGAATTCCGATGAACGTGTAAGCATAGCAAAACGAGCCACAGGAGCTGGTGCCCCATCAAATCCAGGTAAAACAGTCCATGCTTTTCGAGCAAAACCATATAACATCTCAGGAAAATCAATTATTCTGCCTCCCTTGACGAAAGGTTTCTGATACTTTCATGCTTGTAACTTATTTTGAGCACATCGAAATATTTTCACGAAATCAGCTCACTTAACAAAAACCAGAAATAAGTGTTCTCGTATTATTGCCTCCCTCAGAGTACAGGGGTTTCGAAACTTCGCTCTACACCATTATTCAAGGGTCTGGAGAAATTATTATTCGCACAAATCAATGGTACCTGCTTCTTCACTTTACTCCATTTTGACTTTCTAAAGCTCACTATGAAATTCTGTCTACCATCGGATAGTGAATGAAACCTAATCTTTCTAAAGCTCAAACACACAGACACAGATACACATACATACATACATACATACATACACACACACACACACACACACACAATCACACACACACACACACACACACACACACACACGAGTGGTATCGGAAATGTAGTTCTGGAAATAAGAAGATTTTTAACGAGCCTGGGGAAACCATACAAATATCACCGAAGACAGGTCAGTAGAAAAAATTGTTAAAGATAACCGTATAACGAGAATTTAACGTGTTTCCCAGAACCTGGAATTTTCCACCACTTATCATTATTTGACTCTGATAAGAGCAGCCAAAGTTTTGGCAATTGAATTTCACCTCCAGATTACACATGAGTTGACAAAACATCACGAACAGTATCGAATAGTCCTTGCAGCCATAATGACTTACCTTTTAAATGAGTCATAATTTGCAATAGGGAAAATGGGATAAAATGCGATGAATTAACAGCCTGCATGAGTTGCGATAAAAAGTTACCAGAAATCAAGATGAAAGAAAATACTAGTTGAAAATTATAGGGATCCTGCTGATAAGAAAACAAGAACCATGGGTTCAGAGATACGTTCACAATCTGTGGTACTAGTAGCAAAAGAAAGAGAAGGGAGAGCAAATAGTCTTTATTTGATTCAATCGATTCTCAAACTTGTAACAAATATTGCGATATAAAATATCCTGCTCAATAAAAATCATATATGACTATTTTTTTTTTTTTTTTTGCTAATGATCTCATTAGCAACAAGTAAAAAAATTGATCAGAATATGTTCTGAAGTCGGCCTACTCATGAACTTCAGCAAGATGAACAACCACAGCGGAGATAAAAACACTAAGATCAGAATCGAAGACACAGAACTGGAGAAAGTAGATCACTACATCCACCTAGGACAACGAATCTTCATGAGACCCTCAAAACAAGAAAAAATGAAGCAAAGAATCAGGTTAGGATGTCAAGCCTTTAGCAGAGCAAGCTCAACCTTCAAAAAAGAAGATTCCATTGGTCGTGAAAAGAAGGGTGCATAACCAATGCATTCTCCCAACCTTAGCAAGAAACGAATCTGCAAATTGAGAACTATGCCACGTGCGCGTGAGAAAATTATGCTATGCCTCACATGGAGAGACCACAAAACAGCACAGTACATCTGGGGAAAGACAGGAGTCAGGGACATCATAGAATCCATTAGAAAGCTCAAATGACAGTGGGCTGGCCAGGTTGCACGAATGGTGAACTATCGATGGACATTGCAACTCACAACATGGATCCCCCAAGATCACATATGAAACTGAGGCCGGCAGAATATTACATTGAGAGACAAGCTAGACGAATTCAGAAAGTACTGGCTTTGCGACGCCTATGATAGAGAAGTGTGGTAAATCCTCGAGAAGGTCTGCGTCCAGCAACAGATGTTGAAAGACTGATGATGATGATTTCCAATGATGTTACACCTTTTGAGGACATTATACGTAAGATGACATAACACGTCTCCCTTTCCATTCCTGTTGGTCAACGTTTACGACCAAATAGCGTCCAGTGGAGATGAGTGGGCAGATATAATTAATGAAATTCGGAAGCATGTACTAACAGTGTTAAAGAATTATCATGCTTCAGGATTTTAAACAGTGGGGAATGCTGAAGAACACACCAGCCGAAATGTATGGATTAAAACGAGGATAAAAATCTTATTCTAAACAACTGAAGAAAAAAACAAAAATGATTCGTGTTGGAATTTCAGACAATGTCATTAGCTTGTTCGGAAAACAATGGCTGTTTTTGGTTGTTCATGATCATACTCAGTATCCGTGACATTACCCCGACAGTTTAACGTGGGTGCTTTAGACCAAAACTTTCAGTTGGTCATGTTTAATTAAAGATGGAAGTCCTCCCACATCTTTATCTTTGAGACTCGAATCTCAGCAAAAGAATAATCTGAAATCAATGCCACACTGTACCATCGGAGATCGTTCCTCAATCCAATTACGTAGGGAGCTGTTTGAAACGCATTGTGACCAAATTTATCTTCGTGAAAGAGGATTATAAGCAACTCTGTTTTTAATCTTCGATTTAGGGATGTGCATTGTCCACAGATAACTTTATGAATAGACAGTAAGTATCACTAAACAGAGCACATTTTAATCATTATAAGGAGCTATATAGTGTAATAATATATCATGGAAATATTGTAGGACTCTAATAAAATTTAGTATCTCTTAGTAGAATCGGCCATTATTTCCCGAAAACCTAATAACGACTCCAATATTTGTTCACCCCGATTAATCTCATATTATGGGCAATTTATTTTTACCGGCTACTGCTCGTGAGTGAATACAGAGTGGACATAAGTATCAACTTTCTCAGGGAATGTGAACGTAATTGCGGAAAAGAAACGAAAGTAAACAGAGGTCCCCGATTTGGGTGCTACCGCCCCCATGGGGCACTGGAAAACTCAAGGATTACTTGAAAGCAAGAGTTTGGTAGGAGGAAAGTCGTCAGAATTTAGAGGGCGTTTGAAGTAAAGGGTGTTAAGGGGGTATTAAAAGTCAAGTAGGGGTGTTAGAAGACGATAATGGGGGTGCAGAAAATATAAATCGGATTTTCATTTTACCATTTTTGACTGACTTTACGTGGGATGCAGATGGAACATATTCCCCGAAAGGGGAAGGGTAGGCTGGAGAAGTTTTGGAATCGCTAGTCTAAAATGAGAATTGTTAGTCTGATTTGACAAGGAATTCCCATAGAAAAGATTGTAAATATAACCGGTCGTGAATCACTTCCATAATTTAGAATACCAGTCGGAGTAATCAATATATTTACACACTGCTTGAGGGAAATTGGCCTTAAGTTCTGATAGAGAGCAACAACCATTAAGATGGAGGTAAATAGTGGCCAAAAAATATCATTATGATTAACAATACCTCACCTAATAATATATATAAATAAAACATGGAGTAACTATACGGAATAACCAGTTAATAGCTCCCATCCCGCAGAAGATATCAGGGGAAATGATGTGATGTGGACATGTGCTTGCCAATAGGTTCCTATAGCTCAGTGGTAAGAGCAGTTGCACATTAAGGGTCACCAGTTCGATTTACACTACGAACTTATTCTTTACTTTAATTTACACTGTTAATTTATCTACTCACTGTTGAAGGGAAAACTGTGAATCAACTCGCTTCAATGTCTGAAAACTTTCATAAACATCAAGCAGACTTCATGTTTAACTTAATATTTACCCAGGTATGCGGGTCTTCAAACCGTATTAAAAGTTTGCAAACTGCTCTTGTATGAGATAATAACTGTAGTGAGTTCGTTTTTTAAATGACACTTTAAACTTGATGCTTCTATGCCAGAATGAGCAAAGGTAGATAAAATGTAGGGGCGTGGTTAACCGAGGAATGATTAGTAAGGTGGTTTTGCGGATTTTTACGATTCAATTATAACTTATTACGTTGACCTTTCAATTCTCGCCTCTTACGTTGACCTTGAGTCTGATTAAGTTTAGTGAACAACAAAGTTTTGTGTAGAAGCCCCCGAAGGCCACTCAGGGAAAATGAGCATGGAGGATGTTTTCGGCAACCCACAAAATGAGAACGTCCCGCTAGATTTGAAAATCAGCATTCAACATTATAGAGTTTACTTGGGTACAAATGCTGACATTTGGTATTAGTTGAATAGCTATATTGGCCTGGACAGAAGTTCCTAAGTATTTATTATTGCAACACAGACTCAAGCGTTGGTCATCCATTGAAGATCAGTATAATTTCACTGTTAGTGGTCTATGAGATTAGTTTGTTGAACACTCCACAAAGCTGAGGCACCTAAGATCTCTGAAACTCTAAAAATGTATGAACAACTGTATCACTGCAGGTGATGTTGATTTTAGAAGCACGTAAATTTACGATATTGCCGTTGGTTTCAATTTGAGGTGATTCCGGTGAGCTTTTGAACGGTAATATAGAATCAAATTTTCTCATAGAAATGAAGATTGAAATGTTCAGAGGACTGGTGACCCCAAGGCCAGTCAATAGACATAATATCGTAACAGTGGGCCCACAATGGACCATGAAGCATAGGGAATCGAAATTTCGTTCCATACATAAGAAAATGGAATTCAACCGATTCTATTGTAGTCTGGCCTCAACACTTGAAGGTCACTATTTGATGGCTGCCATAGAAAACGATGGGGAGCAGTGTGAATAAATATTCAGTACATTTATTCAGATCATCTGAGGAATGTTCCAATACCCAGAATTGAAAAAAAAATGTAGCAGCATCATTTTTATTGGTAATTAAGGTTAACCACTCTCCACCCAATGAAAGGTATTTGATTCGTTGGTTGCACAATATTAGCGGATAAAAACTTATCATGATGATGAAAGTTGATTAGGGTTTTGAAAACCTGAGACATTCCCTCGGTTGGAGCCCCATCCGACGAATGCTTATAAGTATATCCAAGACTTGCAAGTTGGAGAGTCCTCGTTGAGTGTCAGAATCGATGAGTGCCGTTGAAGAGGAATAAGAATAAGAAGAATAAGAATAAGATTAAGATTAAGAAGATTAGGAATGAAAAGAATAATAAGAATAAGGATAAGAAGAAAAAGAAAAAGAAAAAGAATAAGAAGAAAAAGAAAAAGAAGAAAAGGAAGAAGAAGAAGAAGAAGAAGAAGAAGAAGAAGAAGAAGAAGAAGAAGAAGAAGAAAAAGAAGAAGAAAAAGAATGAGAAAAAAGAAAAGAAGAAATAATGACGTAATGGAACAGTTGAAGAAGAACAAAAAATAATAATGAAGTGTTGGGACAGTTGAAGAAGAAGGAGAAGAAGAAGAAGAAGAAAAAGAAGAAGAAGAAGAAGAAGAAGAAGAAGAAGAAGAAGAAGAAGAAGAAGAACAACAACAACAACAACAACAACAACAGCAATAACAACAACAACAACATAAAATAATAATGATGAAGTGTTGGGACGGTTGAAGAAGAAGAGGAAGAAGAAGAAGAAGAAGAAGAAGAAGAAGAAGAAGAAGAAGAAGAAGAAGAAGAAGAAGAAGAAGAAGAAGAAGAAAAAGAAGAAGAAGAAGAAGTAGAAGAAAGAGGGGAGAGGACCAAACTTAGATCAAAACTTGAAGAACAGACCACCTTTCGAGTCCCCTCTCACTCGTGTTGAACCAACCCATATCGAAGCAAACGGAATGCCATGAAGTCACCCCATTCCAGAAGCTGCCTCATTATTATTCCGTAAGCTTTATCATATCCACAGAAAGGAATAGCTTGTTGAATTCAAAACAGCCTTCTGGTCTTTTTCTTGTCAGCTTCACTTGTGAGCTGCGACCCCATAGCCAAGACGCTACAAGCCAGCTCCAAATGTCAACTATCGATCTAGAATTTCACAACGTGGTCCCAGAAGGAGTGTGGTGTGAAGTGTACGACTGGCGAAGGAACAGGATGTCACGACCATATATAACATAATAGAATACACTACGAAATTGCTTACATCCCACAACGATTCAATGTAATTTTTTTATCGACAGGGAACAAATAAAAATTATCAACCTGATCTTTAGTTGCAGATAGTCAAGATATCTATCTTATTATTAGCATGTTTCAAATGATTATTTCCATTTTTTTGTACATATCATTTACTTATTTGATCTAATATTTTTACATGGACATTTCCTCCTATGAGGAAGTGTCTTCCCCGTTCATGAAGTTCTGATGATAGTATGAATGAAAGCAACTCTTATCTATCGTTCAGTTATCGATAAGGTACAACCATATTTTTTTTCCTTTTTTTTTTAGTCACATGGATAATTTGAATTTTTGAAATTCGTAATTTTCCCACCGTGACTGATTGTAGGTGTGGGTGATACATTATTCAAATTTGAACAATCTCCAATAATGTAAGACAATCGATCACTGTTCCAAATCTGGGTATAATTCAAGATGAATTATTACCATAAAAAGTTCACGGCTTCCCCTATTGAAACTATCGAACTATCAAGTGCATAATTATCAGAAAAGAGAGAAAATAAAATAGGAAATAGAAATTTTGCAAGTTATTAGGTGGATAAAATATCGTTCTATTATACTGCATACCATTTACAGGACTTGCCAAGAGATTTATTTACTGGATAAAAATTTTTTCAAAAAATTCAAAGAATTTCAAGAGACAACACAGAGCTTACATTCCAGATTTGGAAAATGAGTCTAAAATAAAATTGATAGGTCTGGTTAGTCATCCAATAGAAACCGTCGGGTGACAAACGTTTTTTGGCATAATTTAGTATAGGGTGATGAATTAAAATTTCGAAGAAGGGTGGTCAACTTTTATCTTCTTTTGTAAAATGTCTACAAAACCCGATTAAAAAAAAAAAAAGTATGAATGCAGTTTGAAACAAACTCGTTACCAATTCAGCCCCCCCACCACCACCACCAACAACTGGCCACATTTTTAGGGGAAGAATTTTGAAAAACAAAAACAAAAAGCAAAATGATTTTCAAAAATGAAAAATAAACGGAAGAAATAATCAATATACGTGAAACTCGCCATCACAGTCAATAATTGAACATCAGTCGCGTCAAATTTCAAAGTATTGTAAAAAAAAATAATCCATTGAAGAATAAATATGGTCAGAATAAATTCTACTGATGGCATTTTGGCGTTTCTCAAGGGAAAAATATCTAAAATGTAAATCATCAAGGAATGTTTTAATAATAAAACCGTCAAAATAAGGCCCCAGAAATGTCCAAAAAGATCCTTTTCAAAAATGAAAAAAAGTTATTAAAAAAGTTCCCTTTCAATTCTATTGACAAGCGGCATGGCGAAGAACTCATAAACGAACACGCACGTAGACGCAAAAATTAAGAAAAAGGGATGTAGCTCTTCACCATTTTTGATGGCTATGATTTCTAAATGAGTACACTGATGCAAAAATGAGGAGGAAACTGTTTTGAATCTATCATTTATTCCCAGTCTGAATACTCGAACGAATAGTGTTAAACTGTGACGGACATTAAACATTGAGTTTCAAGACTTTCACGTAAACTTATGAAACAAATTTGAAAGTCAAAACATAGACGCACAAGTATTTCCATTTTTATTTTTCAGTTTTCAGCTAAGATTGAGTGAAAAACATCTGAAAACACCTAAAAAAATTTAGATCCTCCAGGTATATACATAAAACCCAAGAAATATATAACATACTTTTGATGGATTAAATGTTACCTTTATCAATTATTTTTCTAAATATTACTTTTTAAAGATATTATTTATTTCATTACTATCAACCAACTGAAAATATTACACATCTTATTACTATGAATTTTAAAAGAAATGTTACTGATTTTATTTTGAATGATCTAAATAACAATTGGTAACATCCAGAAAAATTAAAAAAAAAAAACTTACGTGTAGATGAAAAACATCTAAATTGGCAGCTGTAAACAGGTTATGTCACTAATATTTCACCTTACAAGTGAGCAAGGAACGTAACACACATTTTGGTATGTCAGACTGTGACGGCAATCGTTGCGCCCGAAAAAGTGCTTCTAGTATGGCTGGAGTACGGTTCTGTAACTATTCCATGTTTGAATGCATGTCATAAGCTATTCTGTCCACCCGTTCGTCCGTCCAAGAGACTGGAATATGCGTTTTACATAAGGAATCTAGGGATGTGATGAACTATCTCTAATAAGGTCTTCTATTGCTAACATGTAAACAGTTTTTAGTGATCATCTCTGATATATTTGTTCGTATCTGTACACCAATAATCAGCTTCTAAAAGAGCCCAGTGTCTATCATTTATCGTTGAATCACTATAGTTTCAATGTATATCATGAAACATATTCTCAAGAACTTCTCATAATCCGTGTTCCAGAGTTCTTATCTCTTTTCCATTTTTCTGAGCAACTGTCGTCCTGAATGTACATAAGTAAAGTGAGAACAAATACAACATTTTTACACATACATATAAAAATGCGTATGCATACACAAAGGAGGATCTTTAGTCATACCAACACATACACAGAGATACGGAGATAGACAGGCGGGAGAACAAACATATATTTCGAACACATAAATGTTATTTTGTTCCCTACAAAACTTTCAAAGTGATGCTTTTTTTCTTGAACAACTTCATTACACAATTTCACAGTTCGATTAGAATTCTGTCATCCATTCATTATTTCTCTAAAAAAAATAGAAAAAAAAACCCCTGAAAAGAACATTTTGGGAAACATCTTTATATTCATGTATATAAGTATATAGCGGTTACTTACAGGGAAAACAGAGCCGATAGATAGATGGAATTTCGTGTAAAGACGCTGATGTTCAATTTCAACCGATGTTCCTTGCAAAGATCTAAAACAAGTTTCCCGGCGTTCTGACTCAATGATTGCCTGATGTCTTGGTGAAATGTCTTGTCACTGGCAAGCCACAATGTTTGTTTGGATAATAATGGGTGAATGAGCATTTGGCAAAATATTTCCAATAACAACCTAATTTAACAAGAGATAAAACATATTTTCAATATATTTGGCGATGGGTATAGATATCTACAATGTAGGGTAGGTGATTGTGCTTAGATCTCTATTGGATCCCCATTAGACTGCAAAACAACATTGAAATTCATTGATTACCACGCCCCAGTTGATTCTAAATAACACGAAATAGCCCCAAAGGTCATTGTCTGTTCACACAATAACCCCGAAAGGTGTTCATTAAACGTAGTGAAATTGTGTGAAGTAATCTACGTAAAAAAGCTAGAAAAAAAATCGAAGCAGATCCATCAGCCATTGCCATCCCTATGTCACGGCCAATCGTTTGCAACCAGAAAATATCCCCATAACTTCTATCTTTGAACAATGGATAAGGGAACGAGGGACTGAAATTGGGATCGATGCATAATTACCACCCCTCCCTCGTAGCTGTCCATCTGTGGCCCGAAAATAAGTTCATGTAAACCATACTCAGAGTAAAATTTCCTTTCCAACAACATGAAATATATCAATATTTCATGGAAATGTTTTGCATCCTGGTAAAAACATTTTCTCGCCGATCTCAAATGTCTATTCAACTTATTTTTTACTCATCGGAACTTCTGTTAGAATGTACGATGGGTTTCATTTGTCAGCTCATGAATTCCCTCGGAGCCCTATTACAGCGCAAGGATTATTTGATGTGCACAAAAGTTCTGGGCAGTCTATTTTGAAAACTGCTTGCTGAATACTGGGTTCATCTATTTTTATCCCTATCTTATTCTGTCCATTTTTTCCTCTGATTATTATTTTTGTACATCAGTGACTACCTCAATCTAATTTGTTAGTCTATTACCTATATGTTCCCGTCTGTCTTTTTCATATCAATCAATTTATCTGAACCAGTTCATTTATCAATCTCGCTCTCATATATATATATATATATATATATATATATATATATATATATATATATATATATATGTATGTATGTATGTATATATATTCAAATACATAATATATATATAAATATGTTTGTGTATAAATGAATATATACATATGTATATATATACATATATATATATATTCATATATATATATATATATATATATATATATATATATATATATATATATATATGAAGAAATGGATATATATGATCCTACAAAATTATTATAAATTGTGCTATATTATATACAAACTTATTTGGAATGGTATGCCGTCATTACACAGTTAATGTGCCACTAACCCTAGATAATGTGGATGGAATGAACATGAAAAATGGGACTGCAACAGTAATCGAACCTGCAGCCAATAGGGCAGCTGCTCCAACATTGCGATGCTTTTAATAGCGATGCTTTTACCTTCGAGCTAAACAACCGCCAATATGGCAAAGACTCGATTCCTGATGCAGTCTCAATGTCGTTAATTGTTTATTCCATTTACGTAGTCAAGGGAATTTATCATCACGTATAAGAATTTGAGCATATATATATATATATATATATATATATATATATATATATATATATATATATATATATATATATATATATATATATATATATATATATATATATATATATATATAATAAAGAGAAAGATATGCAACGCAGCATGTTTTTGGTTTTCTCCTATCTAGGACTCTTTGATTTGGTTTATTCTAGATCTTTTATTTAGGATATTTCGAAGGGGGATGTCTACTTTGTTTGTTTTTTTGTAAGATACAAGATCTTTCTCCTATTCTTTTCATATATCTTCAATTCTTTTTTTCCATTTTCTCTGATGTGATTGGTCATTGCTTTTTACACTTTGTTTTATTTAGAGGATATGCTGTTTTTGTTGGAAGTGGTACAATTATAAATTAGTAAGATATAATCTAGGGATTTTCTCAGTCAGTATTATGTTAAACCATCAACTCCCTGTGATACGTCTCCCCTTTGAAAGTTTCATATTCTCACTTGAATTCGTTTCTCAGGATTAGTGATAACTTTTACATAACTTTCAGTTCAATTAATCTAGGTTTGGCCTGTTTCTACAAGTCATTATGCTGATTGGGTTATTCATTATAGTTGATGGGAGTATATAACTATCATAAGGTTGATAGTAATAACGACGTTAGTAAGATAGTTATGGATGTTAATCTTTTGTAGTCCTTTACGTGGGTAGTTAAATTGGTTTTCAGTAGAAATTTCCCGCTATGCTGACGATTTAACACTATTCTTTTCTTTTAATTTTATTATTCTTTTTTTTCTATTTTCTGTTCTGCTAGCAAATGCAATGATTTCAAAATTCTCATTTTAGCAGAAGTAATTGCAATATTCTGGCATTTCTATGTTCCCATAGCTTATTCTCCATTTTACTGTATATTTGAAGATGCGATCGGTTTATCTCCAAATACATATATATATATATATATACACACACACACACACACACACACACACACATATACATATATATATATATATATATATATATATATATATATATATATATATATATATATATATATATATATATATATAAATAAATATATGATCATAAATTGTGTTGTATCATAGAGAATTTTTTTGAAATGATCTCCCGTCGTTACATGGTTAATGTATCACTCAACCTCGAGAACATAAATAGAATAAATGAAGAAAACTAGGTTGCTCTTTCCTTCAAATGTTTGTTCTATTTACGTTGTCTACAATGAGTGATATATAAATCGTGTAACGACTTGAGTCACATTATATTAACCGTATAACAAAAAAGTTTCTATTTGATATAATGCAATTCATAGTCATTTTGTTGGATCACACATATCCTTTTTTAACTCATGCACACACACACACACACACACACACACACACACACACACACACAATATATATATATATATATATATATATATATATATATATATATATATATATATATATACAATTCATTGTTTGTCCAAATGATTTCCGAAAGTAAATCAGAAAAAAGATACTGT
The DNA here is from genome assembly GCA_963457665.1 of Thysanoteuthis rhombus. Classification (NCBI taxonomy): domain Eukaryota; kingdom Metazoa; phylum Mollusca; class Cephalopoda; order Oegopsida; family Thysanoteuthidae; genus Thysanoteuthis; species Thysanoteuthis major. The sequence continues at coordinate 16,858,445 of OY735212.1, read as the reverse complement.
GTAGTCATTAGGAATATTTAGACAAGCATATCAATAATAAATCAGGAATTTAATTTCACGCAAGGTTGATCACGTTAAAATATTTCTTTTGAAACAAGCCATTTTAATTGATTTTGGTATATTTTTTAGGTCTACAATATGTCCAAATCTTTTGCATCGGATACAGCGCGTCTTTTTCTCTCCAAAACGACATTTGCTTCGTTCCAAACTCATTTATTTCACTCACCAATGAATTCTTCCGTTTGAATAACCTTATTTATTATTTGACTCAATTGGTAGTCTTCTTCCAACATCATGAGGTAATTGTTTGGAGTATCAGCACTTTTGTCTCATTCAGTTCCTTTTAAAAATAGTGTAAATCGCGTTGTTTTAAAACTGATTTCGTTTTCTCAATATTTCTAAAACTTCTCCATGAATTTCGATTACGTTTTGCCAGTTACTTAGCCAGGGAGTATTGATGAAAATTTGATTGGATCAAGAATTTTTTTTTTCAATGAAAGGACAAAAAGTTTTAAAATATAATCAAGAACATCTCCCGTTCAAAGAAAATCCGTGGATCCACCCTAAAATTCCAGCAATTCCTCCTTTAACTCAGGACCTACTATTTGGCTAGATCCATTGAAAACTTTTGGGAATATTGCATGAATAAACGGTATTTTACACCAAAGTGACTTAGACAGAGATATCTGAATCCACCTGTTTCACCCGCTTGTCACCATTTTCTTTTTATATTTTTACTCAATCCAAGTCCATTTCCTTCCTCGTATTTTTCCAGAATTCTGGGATTATACATTGTTATCATTGGGGATAGAAAGGATGGAGTGGGGTTACAGTGTATACTTACTTTCCAATTAATAGGGGTTTTGGTATGGACACCACTTACTCCAGCACTACGTCTCGACCGATTCATTGTACGGTCCTCTTTATGAGTATAATGTAATATCTGTAAGTAAAAAGCAAAAACAAAAAGAAAATGTTAGGGATATCACATTTTACAACGGAAGAAAAGCGTAAAACGAATACGTCAGAAAGTTGCATTAACATTAAAGATGGGAAGAAGAGATCGGATTGACCGAAATTAAAGTTTTGAGGTCAATGAAATCATTCAATCGACTAATCCATAGGATTTTATACTTAACTCTTACTAAGCGCTCTGAAAGTATAAGATAAACTGGGCAAAATCTAATGGATATCAGTTTGTTTCGATAACAGTGTCATAATTGATGGACCACAATGTTCCTCCGACATAGTTCCAATGAGACTATGCAAAGTCTGACCTTCAAGAACTGAACCCTGGTTGCTCATTAGTAACTCAGACTTTCTGCGCTGATAACACACAACTGCAAATCTACAACCTGAGCAAAGTTGCGGTAAAAAGATAATTGCAAAAGATACAATGAAAGGAAATAATATTCGAAAATTATCATAATTATTATTATTATTATTATTATTATTATTATTATTATTATTAATATTTGTAGTAGTAGTAGTAGTAGTAGTAGTAGTAGTAGTAGTAGTCGTAGTAGTAGTAGTAGTAGCAGTGATAATCAAAAATAATATAAACATGTCAATTAAAAAGGTCAGAGTTTTGCCGGCATTACTATTAAAGCCATTTGGTTAGTATCCACTAAGAACTTCTTGGTAATAGTTTGATAGTTTCATTCAAAGATAAACCATGTTTTTTGTAACATTAATGTGTGATTTCCAAGTTACCTTTCGCTTCTCTTTGACAGAACACACATTTCACTTGTCCAATTTTATTTTTTAAATCATTTTAAGAAAGGAAAAAACCAACTACATCATCGGAGCGTTGATGTACAACGTTCAAATTCTGTTTCGTTTTTCTTCACAGAACGCACCACTGACGTTTCTAAATTTGTTTTACATTATAATTTTGACCGAAGAAAATATACAATAAATCACAAAATTTTAGTTTTGTTTCAGGGTGTCATATTCTCCAAAAAGTCTTCTTTTCTCCATTATCATTATTTGAATTTTCCATACGATTTCCTGGTTGTCATTGATGGAGACTGAATGACAGCAAGTCTCCTCAAGTCCCCAGTCTTCTTCTCTGCACTTTCGCAGTTCTCAGCAGTGCTGTGGTTCACAATTTCACATTAGTTGCCTGTTGGTCGTTGATGAATGCTGATTGAGTAAGTCTCCTCGAGTTTCCTACCCTCTCCTCATATTTCCTCACTTATCACAGCAGCACTGTGGTTTGCATCCCTCCATCATACTTTTTCTTTGGGGCTGTTAGGCCACTGCCATTGGCTGGGGGTCGTAGATCTCATATTTCTTGTAATCTCCTCAGTATTCGTTCAATCCTCAGTAGTGTTGTGGTCTGTACAATCTTAATCTTTCATATAATAATAATGATAATAATAATAATAATAATAATAATAATAATAATAATAATAATGATAATGATAATGATAATAATAATAATAATAATAATAATAATAATAATAATGATAATGATAATGATAATGATAATGATAATGATAATGATAATAATAATAATAATAATAATAATAATAATAATAATAATAATAATAATAATACAAGCAAACAACAGAAAAATACTTATATCCAGTCAAAGAAGCAAGCAAACAAAAAAATGCAAGTTGAAGCTCAAAAGGTTAGACGATTTGAGAAATGGTTTAATTTTTGCAGCCTTAACCTGTTGTTTTGTACGGACACCAAGAAATGTTACAGAGAGATGGGCAAATAGCCAGAGGAGATCCAAGAGCCACCTTCAATAGAAATTATGTCGAGGCATTTGGGGTAAACGTTTGGAGATAAAATGTTCAACGCAAATGAAGAGTGACTTCGAAGAGATGAAAGAATGAACGTAAAGCCCATGAGGGATGGAACAAAACAACAGTGGAAGAAGTTAATGATACCCTGTAGAAGGCACATAAATGAAAATTGCTGGGAATCGATAGAATCCCCAATTTCTGGCTAAACTATCTCTCATCCGCGCAAGTAATTTATGAAAATCTCCGTCGATCATGTACGCCCAACGTGAATTACCTGCTAGGTTATGAGATGTCATCGTCTACATCTTCCCAGAAGCCGTGAGCAAAAAGACCCATAAAACCACGGACCCATTTCCTTGCTCACAAACCAATCGCATCAATCCTTATTGAAAGAAAGGTTTGTCGCCCTTAAAACAACGATATCCATCTCTGAGAACCAAAAGGTTGCAAAATGAATTAGTTTAAATACAAAAAAACAAATACAAATCAATAAAATGATACTCAAGAACTACAGTGCCATACGCCATAATCTAAGTACTGTCTAGATAGATCCCCAAGAGGCGTTTGATAGCGTAACGTAGACTTAAAGATATATAAAATTTCACTAACTATAATTCTTCAAACATGGCAGGATACTATTAAACACCTCCTTCTCTGCAATAACAATGGCACCTCTGAATCCAGGAATGTAGCTGGAGATTCATTTTTACTCAAACTTTTCTGTTAAGCTGTCAATCCTCTTTCAAGTGAATTCAATAACATTACATGGATATAAAACTGATAACAAGACAATAAAACACATTCATGTATGGATGATTTTAATCAGTATGGTAACGAGGATTCTGGGCAGAAGAGAGAGTTGCAAACTGCGAAGAGGTTCGGTGATGATATTGTTATGAAATCAGGCCTTCTCTGTAACTGAATCCGGACTCAACCATTTGAGAACCTGAACAGAAGGATATCTATAAATGCCTCAGAATCAATGGAGACCACGGAATCAAAATGCATTCATGAAATAAAGGTTAAAGAAAGGAGAACAGAAGGATCTATGCTATCCTTGAAACTGAGCTTAACTCAAAGGACGACATCCAAGCCATCAGCAGTACTGCTTAAACATCATAAACTGGATCAGAGCTGACATTTGCAGAATAAGCACTAAAACAAGGAAACACTTAAGCTCCGGCTGAACGCACCAACCAAAAGCAGACGTATATCGACTAGCACGAAAAGAAGATAGCGGATGAATGATCCATATAAAACTGTCATAGAAAACTGTAAAAATTAGCCCGCACGCTTACCTGTAGGCAAGTGACGATTTGACTCTGGTGAAAATCCAATGAACAGCTGAAGTCTTCTCTGTTGTGACATAAATCAACAAGCCCATAAGCAAACTGCAACAAAAGGTTGCAGGAAATCTTTAAACTATCGCCAAAGAACAGGAGAATAATTGTTGAGAGAACACAGGAAACGAAATCTCTTTCTCTGCATCCAAGATGCTGATTGTTGATAATACCAAAAACCATCAGTGGCTACAAAGTTAAGCATTGAAAGCCAAATAAGTAGGTTTCATCCTTGCTGACGAATACCAGAGTCGGGTACCAGGAAAAAACCAAACACTTGTTACCAAAAATAGTGCTAAATCCAACTGCAGATTTTGTGATAGCCCAGCAGAGATTATTGACAACATCATATTAAAATTGTATGATCTGGCCCTCAACAAACACGGACCTACATACCGTAGAGTGGAACAGTACATCCATTGGATAGTCTGTGAACACTATGGACGCCAGCCAGAACCTGTTACTGCAATGCAACATATGGCATTATTATGGAATATTCAAGCACAAACTGATCGAACCATTAAAACCAACCATCCAGACGTGATAATTAAGTACAAGAAGAAAAAGGGTTGCCTATAGGTATGACCATTCCATCAGACAAAAACATACATGTAAAAGAGTTTGAGAAATTGTCCGAGTACAAAGACCTAAGAGTTGAGATCATAAAAATATGGGAACTCAAGACTGAAACAATACCTATTGACATAAGTGACGATAGGGTCATTGAAAAGTATCGATGAATATCTAGGTAGAAAATCAAAAACTCAAATATCTATGGGATACAGGAAATCGTCCTGACTGGCACAGCCCATAATCTTCGCAAAGCACTGTCCATGTACATATCTTGTACGTACTGTCTCTGTTGTGTAGCCTCATCCTATCGATCCCCATTAGTTTGAAGAAAATATCAGTGCTTACCAAGTAATAAGCTCGTTGCCTTTCCAAGGTTTTTGGCTGGAATCTGGTGTGCATTGGATACAAGTAGACATCAGAGGAGAGGAAATTTAACCACTAGGCAACTGCTGTGAAATCGCAAATGATAATAAATATTATTGCAATCAAAATAATAACAACAACAATAATAACTACAAATTACTCTGGGATTTTGACATCCAAACTGACAACCTCATCCAGGTAAGAAGACCGGACTTGGTAACCGTAGACAAGAAGACGAAGACCTGCCAAATTGTAGACTTGGCTGTACCTGCAGACCATAGAGAGAAGAGGAAGATGAGTGAAAATCTGGAAAAATACCAGGATCTAGCGAAAGAACTGAAGATGTGGAACATGAAAGTCAAGGTAGTGCCAGTCATAGTTGACGCACTAGGAACTGTCCCAAAGACACTAAGGGCTAGTGTGGAGGAGATCAGGATAAAGAGAAGGATTGACACTGTACAGACCACAGCACTGCTAGGAACTGCGAGGATACTGAGGAAAGTGCTACAAATATAAAGAATCCAACACTAAATTGTTAGCAGTAGCCAAACAGAGGAAGGGAAATGAAAGCGGAAATATGAACAACATCACTGGCATGATAGGCAAAGGAGAGAACAGATGTTGGCTGAAGACCTTAGGAGACTTATTGTCACTTAGCCTTCAGCGATGACCACTGGGCAACCGGTGTGAAACTGTAAACTGCAGTATTACTGTGGCCTATGAGAACGAGGAGATAAGGCCTGGAGACTTGAGGAGACTTGCTGTCACTCAACTTCCTGCGGTAACCACCAGGCAACTGGTGTGAGAAGTACTGCAACGAATTGTAGCTCTGTAATTATATGCGAAAGAGAGAGAGGAGACGTTAGCTGAAGACCTGAGGAGACTTATCGTCACTCAGCCTTCAGCAATAACCACTGGGCAACCGGTGTGAAACTGTAAATTGCAGAATTACTGCGACCTACAAGTACTAGGAGAGGAGGGCTGGAGACTTGAGGAGACTTGCTGTCACTCAAACTCCAGCGGTTACCACCAGGCAACTGGTGTGAGATTCCATAATAATAACAACTATAATAATAATAATAATAATAATAATAATAATAATAATAATAATAATAATAATAATAATAATGATTAAAGGTGAAAGGAGAGTGAAAAACGGGAAAAATACCAGGACCTAGCAAGAGAATTGAGGAAGATGTGGAACATGAAAGCCAGGGTAGTGCTGGTCATAGTGGGCGCACTGGGAACTGTCGCAAAGACACTGAGGGTGAGACTGGGAGAGATCAGGATAAGGGGAAGGATTGAGACTGTACAGACCACAGCACTACTAAGAACTGCACGGATACTGAGGAAAGTGCTAGAAATATAAATACAGTGACCAAACAGAGGAAGAGAAATGAGAGCGGAAATGCAAATTGCAGCACTGACATGATAGGTGAAAGAGGGAGGAGACGTTGACCGAAGACCTGAGGAGACTTATTGTCACATAGCCTTCAGTAATGACCACTGGGCAACCGGTGAGAAACTATAAACCACAGTATTACTGCGACCTATGAGTACTAAGAGAGAAGGGCTGGAGACTTGTGGAGACTTGCTGTCACTCAAACTCCAGCCGTCACCACCAGGCAACTGGTGTGAGATTGCAAATAATAATAATAATAATAATAATGATAACTCCAGCGGTTACCACAAGGCAACTGGTGTGAGATTCCAAATAATAATAATAATAATAATAATAATAATAATAATAATAATAATAATAATAATAAAATGATAATAACTTTTATTATCATTATAATAGCGACAACAACATGACTTTGAATCTCACCTACAACTTATTTTTTTTTCGTTCCGCTCTGATAAATTAGATTTGCAGCCTCGATATTCAAAAACCAAAAATTAAGCTGGAACAAAAATAATGATCAAGAATTTAGTTGTTTATATTCTTCCTTCATTCTTTTTCTTGAAGAAGAAAATGCACTTTTCAATCTACACATAATATGTAGCGAGATGCATTTGTTGTCTTCTATTCTTACGTAATCAGTGACGTCTGGTGACGTAATTCTGTAGAAATAGAATTTTATGTTTCGCTAAATTGAATTATCACATAAGTTCACTTTCAGTTCTTTATTCAGGAATTGTTGAACATAAAGAGGAAGATATTGCACAAGATGGTCTTTTTGATATTGATAGTACAATACATTTGCCAAATTATATAATTATTGTAATCATTTTTTGACGAAGGGGAATAAACAAATAAGCAATAGATTCAAATGCTTCTGCCGTGACACATTATTTTCGAATTCCTTTTGAAGGCTTTGCAAATACAGAACATTGATCTGGCCCTTGGCAGAAGGAATACTTATCGAATGGCATGTTAACAGGACACACAAATTGAGTGGGGCACCCTGTTGACTCTGGCTGTAAGTAGATTGGGACAGTGTCAGGATCTTCTTTTCACTAATTTTAGGAAATCTTCTTCCATCTAAGATGTCAGATGATGGCCCGTAATACATTTTAAAACAGCTGTGGTTGTCCAGTATTGGGAATGGCCTTAACAAGTAATTTTGGTCATTTTAGGATAAATGATGTAATAGTAACGCGTGTTTTCTCTCAGGGGCCACTTGTTCAATCACATCTCCCGTTTTCTAAATTTCGTTTCCTTCTGCCAAAGAAGTTGGAAGGGGTATATGTATTTACTCAGGCAAGTCTGTCAGTCTGTTTGTTTGTCCATACAATATTCTCAAAAGTGATTGACAAAATCATTCAATTGAGTTGAAGATGGATCCTAGCATTGTTACTAAGTGTCCACACCTTACAATAGCTTCAAAAGCCCCAATGGATTACAATGAAATTCTGTGAAAGAGTGAAAATGAAAAATGAGCCACCGAGGATGTGAGAAAAATTTAAGCGCGGATCTAGAGATATTCTACAGTTAGCTTCCTTGCATTGTGCTTAAACGTCAATACAATGGAGAGTTCTCAGTTTTTCCTTACTCGTCATGCTACAAGATTTGTACAAGTTCAGGGGATATTGGCACTGCAACGTCCACAATTGAAGGGTGTGGTGGGTGTTGGAAAGGTCTATGTCCACTGACTGACGCTGAAAGCCAGGAGTTGATGATGGAATTGTCCTTGTAATGAGACGAAAATAATGGAGGTGAGCATTAAAGTTGAATTCAATAAACAGTTATTAATATTTGTTGGACAACATCATCTCGAGCATTGGGTATTTTCATTGCTCTCATCATGAGAATCGAAATAACTGCTATTGCCTAGCCAGAACAATACGCTTACCTTTATGTTAACTGTGAAATGAAATATGATTTCAAATAGATTATCTGCATGTGTCTAGATTGTATGAACAACAGAGGTGATGAGTGGATTAATATGAAATTTGCACACATGGATGTTGACTTTAGGCATATTGGGATCACGAATTGGTTCAGAGGAATCTCATTTAAACACACACCTAAAAAGAAAAGGAACTGGTATTATTTCTACAGCCACTGGGGCTACTACTCCCTCGTGTTCAATGATCTTATTTTGCGTCCCTCTAATTGTTGCACCAACTGCAGTCAAAACGTTTAAACTAAAATTTACTTGTTTTGCATTATGCAAACTAAGTTAATAGTAAAATTTATGAACAAAGTCTGTTGTCGACATAATTTTCCAACAGTAAAAATAGGGAGAACAACCTTCCCCCAAATTTGGGATGGTGTCCGATTTGTGAAATCCATATTTCCCTACCAAGATTCAAAATCATGATCAACTGTTTGTTACGAAGCTATCATACTTATTGAGTTAATTTGACTGAATTGATTCAAGTGTCGGAGGAGTAGATGATGAATTTATCTAACAGATGTGCACTGGTTTATTTCATCCTAATAAATAAATGCGTTTATACAAAAAATGTATATACATACATATGTGGATAGCGAGAGAGAGAGAGAGAGAGAGAGAGAGAGAGAGAGAGAGAGTCTAGAAACTTCACAGCTCTAAACACTGAATATATAAGAGAAATAATTTTTTCCAAAAGATTTTGTCATTTCAGTCAATTATCCCGTTATCCACTAGGGAGGGTAATTCATGTAATTTTTTTTCAGTATATTTTCCTGTTTTACATAGAATCTGATATTATGTTAATATGATTGAATATTTTTCGTTAGGATCATGAGTTGTAACTCATTTGGAGGATATATATATATATATATATATATATATATATATATATATATATATATATATATATATACGTGCGTGCGTGCGTGCATGCATGCATGCGTGTTGTATGATACCAAAGTTGCAGTAACCATCTTCAGTCGGAATAAAAGTAGTAGCGGCATTTCAACCTGCTGTAGACACTTTTGCTTTTGTATCTTTTATAACTTTTGATATTGTCTCGCTATATCATCTTTTCAATGAATAATCTCGTAATTCAAGTGCTTTGATACTTCTGATATATGAATGAATAAATTTTTCACAAGTGATGTCTTTGACCCCTTTTTCTTTGATATTGACCAGACTTACAGTGAGTTATAGTGATTATAGGGATCCATATTGTTAGTGATTATCTAACACTCTTGCAACATGACCAGCCCATTGCCAATTGAGTTTTCTAATGGATTCTATGACGTTTCTAACTCATATTCTTCCCCTAAATATTATACCGTCTTGTGATTTCCTGTCCCTATGTTATTTTGGCTTCTTCTCAGTTTGAAGGTCTGTCAGTTGGTTAGATTCGATGTTTAGGCTCCATATGTAATTATCGTAGGGATGCATTGGTTGAATACCCTTCTCTTCAGGCCCTGAATCAGCTGTATACATACATAAGCAAGTTTCACATGAGGTTTCTCCTTTTACAACCTATAGTTGTTCGGTCTGCGTTCGCTCCCACCCCGATGATAATGATGTGATTACCATATATTTCTGTTTTGAAAGTCTTTTCCAGCTAACAAAATTTAGCACGAATTCCAACTGGAACTATGGTAATGAAACTACGTGCAACCCGACAAGGCTGTAACATTAGTAACTAAGGATGTGGAATCAGTAACTTTTTTTCTATTTTTCGAATGTAAAGGCAATTGCTGAATTCAATTCTGACTAAAGTGGCGGATGTTTTTAGGTCCTTAATGTCGTCATGTGAAGATTCACCTGCACGTCGCTCATCAAGTCGATCAATTTTAACGCGGCACGACCTGAAATCGATTTGCAATTAACAAAAGCCATCAATTTTATTCAATCTCTTGTCTGCTTCGTAATCACATGGCAATCAGCTCGTAATCACATAATTGTCTATGCTCAATGCACAGGAAATACCCTCGTGGAATGGTTAGGTGGTTGGTTCAGAGAATAATAAGGCAGGGTGTTTCTATTTAGAATACGTTGTCATTTCCACAGATTTTGACCTTTGTACTAAATGCAAGGACGATCGTGAGATACTGATGGTCAAGCGGGAGATGTTTGATGATTGAGCAGCATTCAATGGGAAGGACTGATCAGGTCAACAGATGGTCGTGTCTTGCTGATGATCACTTTGACTACAAATGGATGAGCGTCAAATATGAGACAATGGTGAATACCATAAGAGATAACAGAACATTCTCTGGCGTTTCTGCAGCTTGATGTCCATGACAGATGTTGTAACAGCAATGACAGCAAATGATGAATCAATATTCATTTCTTGAAATGACTGACTGGCGTTGATTTATCCGAGGCAATGATGCTGGATCTTTTATGCTTAGTGTGTACAATTGTTAATTCTTTCCATAATCAGTTATATTTGAGTGTCAATTACACGTTCTTGTAATGTGTTTCTGGCACTCGAAGCCTTTTAAAATTTCTCTTTGGATATATATATATATATGCCTTCACCAAAATTCACCGAACTTGTAGATCCTGGGTGTCGCGGAGCTAGTAATTGTTGAGTTCTTCACGCCAACTTGTTTTTCGCTGACCATAGTTTTGATTATGATCTGTGGGAATCCACATTGTTAGTCGTGATGTCCAGCAGTTATCTGACATTCTTGCAACATGACCAGCTCATTGCCATTTTAATTTCCTCAAGGATCCTATGACATCATTGATCCCCGGTTGCTTCCTAATATACAGCCCTGTCTTGTGATATGTCTAATATAGTTCTGTTCTGTGAATGTAAAATAGTTCTAAGGGTTTCTTGGGGTTTTTTGCAAGTTCTATGTTTCTGCTCTATAGGTGACTATCGAGAGGAAACATTGGTTGTTACTCTTCCTTTTAGAAACTAGAGGGAATTTTTTAGTCTTGAAGGCTAAGATTGCTCTACCGACATCTAGCCAACCTGGAGAGCTTCTTCACCTGATTTCTCTTTAGGAAGGTGTCACGGAAATTTGTTGTCCTAGTTAGGTGTAGTCGTCTACTTTCTTAAGTGCTTTGGTTCCGATTTTCAACGTTTTGTCTTTGTCTCCAACGTAAATATTTACAGATAAGCGGATTATTTTTCCACTATATCTGTAAAACTAGGAGTTTTATAAAATATAATTTGAAAAAATTCTTACAAAAAAATGATTTTCGTTTTTGTTATTCAAAGTTCATAAGAGTATCACCTGAAAACTTATTGTGGGTCATAGGTTAGCCATCCCTGATCTAGGGAATTCGTCGACTGTTGTATCTAAAGTTACTTGTGTAATGAAACTTAACGGATGAAAACAAGCTTAAATACTATTTCCATTATTATTTGGACTATCCTCATCTTTGTTGTTTTTCATACAACGTTTCGGCCGTTGCACTCTACGGCCTTCTTCAGGTATCATCTGGGAGATTTTTGGGAAGTAACGAACCGGACCCTTTATTTATCCGTTCGTTACTTCCCAAAAATCTCCCAGATGATACCTGAAGAAGGCCGTAGAGTGCAACAGCCGAAACGTTGTATGAAAAACAACAAAGATGAGGATAGTCCGAATAATAATGGAAATAATAATAATACCTCATCTCAAAAATTCCGAGATATACTAAGCTTAAATACATACATACGCTAGTTGTTTTCGTATGTGAAGATCTATGGATAGCATTGTTGCCAACAGTCATTTCAAGTTTTCTTCTAAAATTGCATGAAGGATATCTTGAAACATCTAATTCTCCAGATGTATACCTAACTTCCAGGGAACGTACTCTCCAGCAGCAGTAGCCATCGCCTTCCAGTGTCCGTCGTTGGACATAAACCTTTCCTAAGATTCACCAGACTGTTCTATCATGGGCATCGCTGAGCCAATACTTTCTGAATTTATCTAGTTTTTCGCGCCATCTTACTCCCTGTCGACCACAATTTCGCATATGATTTCTGGGAATCCACGTCGTGAGCCGTGATGTACAACAGTTGTCTGACATTCTTGAAACATAACTAACCCATTGCCATTTGAGTTTTCTCATTGCTTCTATGGTATCTTGAAATCCAGCCTTTTTTCTAATATACTATTTGGTATGATCTCGCTATATATTCTGTATTGTTGATTTATCAAATGTAACTCCAATTTGAACATTTATTCTTTTAATATCACTTAAATTGATCTATTATAATAAAATGAGTAACATTATCAATACATTGATAGACGCCAAGTTTACCATCTGCATACCCCAAGTGCTGCTCATTTAGTTTACAAAATATTTTATGACTTATCCACCTACATAGCATTCAATACTACTCTTCTACTGATTGCATTAAAGCAAGGACTACTGGCTTAGTCCTATAACTAGTAGCAGATCACTATTTCATGCAAAGACTTAATCATATTTGTCTGAAACTAAAACTTAAACAGTAAAATTGAAAAATTACGCTCTTTGGAAATGATAGTGATTATTGTTTTGTGGGACATCAAAGCTAACTGGAACCCTCCTTCACAATTGTGAGATATCAATTAAAACTTTTATAATGAATGCATTATAGTTTGTTTGCTTTGTGAAGTAGAATATATTCTATTTTATTCTATTCAAATATCCATGGTCTTATTTTTAAAGTCTGCTCGTTTGTTTCTGTTTTTAGAGTATTTTTAATTTTCAAAAATTAAAGCTTTTTATATCAAGATTTTGTCTACAGTCGCTTTTAAGTTTATCAATTGAATTCACGTTTTTTCGGATTTAATTGCATTTGTCTCAATAAAAAATATAGGATCATACTTTTTGTATGTTTGTTTTGCTACCTATGATATCTCTTTGATTTTGTTTTCGTTGTATGAATATTTTTGTAACCCCTAAATCAGCGTATAAGCCGTACATCGACTTGCAACGGACATCTTTTTTATGATAACAGATAGGACTGAACCAATACTCTTATAAAAATACTACTTCTCATATTAAAAATAACATGAATAGCCATTTGTGTCATTTAGATGCAACCATAAAAATGTACTTTTAGATGAAAAACTTTTAGATTTTCAAAACTGAGCAAGGGACATAATTGAGATTTCAATATGTCTGGCAGTGATGGTGTTCGCTACAAAAAACCCAGGCTCTGTCAAGGACAGTGGTTTTCAACCAGGAAGAATTCAGGTGGGTAGGGTAAATTTCAAAATCCTAGGGATGGAGGGAGTTGTACCTCTATTACATTCAGGGATTTTTTGTAATAATGGTCTTCATATTTTCTCAGTATTATGCATCTTTGGTACCATCTTCGATGTACAGTTATGAACAGGGAGATAAAGGTTGGAAAGATTTGAGGAGCACAGATCTTGGAAATCCAAAGACGTACCAATCAAGCTAAGAGGCAGGAAATTTGAACATCTACTCACTTTTACGTCTAGAAAAAATATTTTTGATGGAGATTTCAATCTGAAATCCAATCTTATGTTAAATCGATCCCATATTTTGTGTCCAGCATCATTCACACATGTTCTCAAAAATCAGACATTTTAATTGATCTCAGCCCGACAAAAAGCATGAGGAATAACTTGTTCATTGATTAACTGTTTTTCAATTTTTTAATTTAACCCCTTACACGACATGCTGCCCAAAAATTGGCGTGACAGATTATATAGTGACTCATCCGACTTGTTTTCGATAATACTCATCTATAGCAATATCATTGTGATATTTTTCTCCTTTCTTTAAATGTTTTCATCATCTAATATAAGAATAATCCTTCCATTGATCAACTATCGTTTTTAAATGCGTGTTTCTGTATGCTCCTGGTCATGTTGTTTTGACTATTGGGTTGAGTGATTACTCCTGTACCCCACTAGTCCCTTTCAAAAATGTTTTCTTATGCTTTTTTGACCTTTTTGGCCTCATTTTCACAGGTTTATTATTAACATTCTGGAGAATGTAGATCTTTTTACATTGTATTTTGGATATTTACCGGTAGTAATAACATCTAAATTCTGGAGAATCTAGATGTTTCTAGATGATTTAACTCTATTTTGAATATTTTTCTTCGAGAATACCATCTGGATTCTCCAGAATCCAGATGTTTCTACGTGTTTATTCACTCCATTTTAAACGTTTCCCAGTAGAAACACCAGTGATGTCATAAATAGCTTTTACTCCGAACATATTCATTATTCAATTTTTTTTCAGCATCATCACCATCTGTCTTTTAGCATCTGTCATTAGAAATAGACTTTCTCATGATTAACCAGACCTCTCTATCATGGGCACCAGAATGCAAATATTTTCTGGATGTGTCTAATTTGACACACCATCTTATATTTTATCGCATGTGATCTCTTGTAACCAACGTTCTGATTCTTCCACTTTTGGGGTTTTCTTTCTTTTATCTCAATCTCTTTTCTCCTAATTCCTAGAATCTCAAGCTTTCAGTTGCCTACAATGAATGACGTACCAAAAGGGTAATCATGTCCTCCGCTTTCTGTCACAGGATTCGGATATGTTCCCACTAAATTCACATGATTTTTGGTTTCGTGTAAATGTCAGAAATTGCCATTTAGATTATTTTTAACAAAATACGTAATATTTTCAATGAAATGAATAACATTTCGATGGAATAAATATTGTTTTTTATTCAATTCAATATTATTACGTAATTTTAATTCCATAATTCAAATACTAGTTTAAATACCTCTCCTAATGTCCTTTCTCGATCATCATAATCATGATGGAACGTTTATTTTCTCTAAAAGAGAGGAAAAAAACTTCATCTTCAATTTTGAAACAAAAAACAATTACCCAACCTCGATTTTGAACATTTATGTGGAAAAAATCCCTCAGCATTCTATCCCACAGAAGATAAAAAATTTTCCCCTAATTTTGCCCCCCCCCTAAAGTGAAGAATCACTTCCATTTCAATTATGATTTATATTTTGAGCCCTGGAAGTTAAAACATATCTTTCCCTCAATTATGACCAATTAATATTTTTTTAAAATTCCCTTTGATTTTAACCCCTAAAAGTAAATATGTATTTCTTCTCACTTTTGACACCTGAAATTCTAAAAAAAGTAGGGGGATAATTTTTCAGCTCGGATTTGATCTCTAAATGTGAGAAAAAAATTCTGTGGACCTTGATCTCTACAAGGTGAAAAAACATAATACCCCCATTTTAACACCTGAAATTTGAAACAGATCTCTCCTTCAAGTTGACCTTTACAAACAAAAACAAAATCCCACCCTTTTCGATCCCTAAGAGAGAATGAAAAAAATTACATTGCCCCATTTTGAACCTTGGAAAAAACAGTGGGATCACAACTAGTAAAACTGGGAAATATTCCCTCCAATTTGGACCCCCGTAAGGGAAAGAAAAACTCTCTAACCTCCCTTATGTTAGTTTTCTCTTTTTTTTTTCTTCCGTTAGTTTTCTTCCTTTCACCCTTTTCTTCTACTGTCCTCATTCTTTGACATTCCTTTTCTTCCTCCTTGATTTTACCTCTGAAAGTGGAAGAAAAAAAAAGAAAAGAGAAGAAAAGAAAAAAATCAATCTCTCTGCTTTAGACTCCTAGTGGAGAAATTTCCCCTAGATTTCAAAGCCTAAAAGCGAAAATTCATAGTTTCCTTCTGATTTCGACGCTTAAAGGTCCCTATGTGAGATTGGCTTATTCTCCAAACCCCAAATTTTGTGTCTTAGAGGAAAGTATCTCAACCGTATTACATCAAAACATGCCCAGATGAAAACACTGACATACAACTAATCGTGATATGAGATATCTTTAAAATAGTTTTGCTAATTTTTATCTCCAAAGATGTAGTCAAGGAAAAAGAATAAAAAGTATAATTTTATTACGTCAAATTTTTATCTCTGAGAATCGAGTCGAAAAAGAGAATGAACAATGTTCCTGTATTACGTCATCAAAAAGTATTTTTACCTCTGATGAATTATCATATGAATAGACCAGCCCTGATTTGAAACTCCCAAAAAGCATTTTTTTGAAGCGGTGAGGGATTGAAAACTCATTTGCTATAAAAACTTACCGGGGATCAAATTTGTACCCACAGATTTTATCATGGATTTGAATCGAATAGTTCTCTTGGCAAAAAAACCAATACAGACAGACAATCGAACAGAGAGACGGATTAACGGAGTAATGAGATGAGATATGTTCTGAGAATCTAGATGTTTCTAGAATGTTTTTTACTCTATTCTAAATAATTTGAAGAAAATAATTGGCATCATCGCCGTCTTTGCTAGATCTCAACACGAGAATATATGTAGCATCTCTATTGTATGACTTTCAGGGCTCTCAGAATTTCAATGTGCTCTTTCTAAGCTTATGACTTGACTTTCTTTTGACCTTTATTTTCGGGCTTCTCTATTCAAACATCTCCCCCTGCCTTCTCATCTTTGGTTGTCACAGACAGAATGTCGTTCTATTACGGTATAGAGAATAGTACTAGAAGCAAAGAAATGCTAATGTAATTGTATATTTCTGTTGCAAATTTGATCAAGAAAGGAAAGACTTTGGAGTTGTTTCATCCATAGAAGCAGTGATTTCTGTACAAGAAGTTAGACTAATTCTAAAGCACGACTTCAAATTATGTGATAATACTGGTCAAACTACTAACACTGTCTGATAAGCATTTGGAGTGAACACTTCTATAGGGCAAATAATTCAGTGTTGTTCCAATGGTGTCAGACCTCAAAATATGGATACCAATGATAAACTTGGAAAAAAAAAAAAGAATCTCTGTGATAAAGAATTATTGACAACTGGCGCTCTTATCACAAAAAGTGATTCGAGTTTCTGAGGACTTGAGGACAGTAAGAACAACCGTATTAGATCATTGCGAGACACCAGGAAAGGTTACAAATTCGGATGAATAATTTCCACATAAACTTGATTAAATGCTCAATGACAGTTCAAGACCAAAAATAACTGAGCTGACTTTGTTAAAGCTCATAGAATGACGAGTCTTGCAGTATATTCCATATTCATCTAAAATTTTCATTTTGTACTCTATATCCACGATAATAGAGGAGCTATAATCTGAGCTTATGTTTTATTAAGTTGTCGTATTATCATTTGAAGAGTTTGTTTATTTTTCAAATTGGTCATATTTCCATAAAATATTTACCGTTTTTGTGGTTGATATCATCCTTTACCGTATTCGTCAAAAACAACTTGTCCTGTGTAACAACGTAATATTTCGTTTCATTTCTCTCTCTTCTACCTCCATTTTCGTCCAATTCCCCCTCCATCAAAACTAATATTTGTGTCTATTTACACTTACTAACTGCATCCTACGTACGCCATGAACTCTTCTAAGAAGACCTTTCACTCAGTGCGCCCAGCAAGATCAAATTTTGCCGACTTAAAAGTCGACACAGATAAAAGGAAGACGCAGCCAATACGATTTTCGCTCTAAGTAATGATTCTGGTCAACGAGTTCACCATTATGAGAGAAACCTCTCCTTCCTGGTTAAAAAACAGGGTGGGGTTGGAATCCACGAACTAAACTGATAACATCTTCGTAATCAAAACAAGAAAATCAAGAAAAATAGAAATAAAAACGTACGTATAAATAATCTCCGGAGAAAAGTCTGGTTAATCCCCCAGTAGAAACTGTCGCTCAGCGAACGTCTTTTAACTTTATGTTTTGTTGGGAGTGATCAATTAAAAGATTGGGAAATGCGGTTGTCAAGGGATAACTTACTCCTCTGAGCTTTTGTTGGGCAGTGATCGCTTAAAGAATACCAAATTTAGCAACAAAAAAAATGTGAACGATGCTTGAGACAAACTGAGGGACCACTTTAGCACAAACTTGGGATGTAAATGTTTCAATAAACGAAATAAAGAGTAGATATTCAATTTTCAAGCTGCTCTCCCCACAATATATACGCGATCGATAGATGGATAGAATCACTTAAAAACCTTAGAAAATAGAATCTTTTGGCTGGTGGTTCATAATATAAATCTACAAAGTCTGAAATAAAAACAAACACTACGAAAGAAATGAATCTTATCGAGTCTAGAGAAATATTAAAAGAAAAAACTCTGTAGGGAGTTATTAACATACCAACATCTGTTCAGGCTGGGGAATTTTTTTTCTATCTATGGAGTTAACGCAACGTTTTGGAGGATTCATTTTACAGTATTTTTCAGATGTAATAATCAGTTAGATCCTGTTGGCTTTTGTTTGCTTGTTTTGCACCATCGGAGAAAGAGGTCTTTTAAAAAAAGCCCTCTTTCCGAACTAAATAATGCACCATTATAAGGCTGCAGATCGAATCAATTGAAACCATTGTTACGATTATAGATAAGAAGAACAAACTGAATCGTCTGAACAAAAGCTCAGTTCGGAAGAATATCCAGAAAGTATCCGGTTAGTTTGAATATCTCGAGAACTACTCGCACGGCATTGATGATACTTGGCAAAAAATTGGGAGGGACTCAAATACACACGCATGAACAGTCACTTCCCCGTGGAAATCAAAAAAATATACAATTTCTCGAATACGTGCTTGTCATTTTCGAGAGGACTGAAAGAGTTTATTAAAAGAAAAAAAATTACGTTTATTGTTGTACTGTTCGGTATGCCGATGTTCACTTTACTTTGTACAGAACAATTCATATTCCTACTTTGTTAGTAAACATAACAGATCGTAAAATCTATTTTTAATGACGAACTGAAGAGACATCTGAATTGATGGTTAAGTTGTGAGAATTTTTAAAAATCTTAATTTTTGTGTGGAAAGCTCCAATTTACTTTAATCCCACGAGGAAAAGATGTGATACAAAGTCGGTTTTTAACGCAGGGATACCGTAAATGCAAAAGCGTGTGTAGAAACTTCAAATACAAATCCTCTTTTGTCGTCGCAACTATTGGTACAAAAACTTTAGCGAGATTTTAGGAACCCCTGAGACCTATGATATTAACTTCACAGGACAGAACCTCACCTGATGGGTCAAAACCCCTATTGGCTGTGGAACTACACCTGCATCCGTCTAGTCTTAAATTGTTTCCTCTCTGGAGATAGGAGGGGCGCTCAAAACTTGTATGGTAAATCGCTTTCTTTGTTTTCAAACACAATGACTAAAATAGTGTTTATTGTATTATCTGAGGGGGTTCCAGTGATAAAAGGACTTTCGGTATTACCTTGTACAACAAATCTCCATGAAATCCTCCGAAGAAGAAATCAAGCCAAGAATCACTCTAGGGTGGCAAACTTTTTTTTTCTTTCAATTAATTCTTAAAAGGCTATCCAACCAATGAACACAGCTATAGGTACGTATGGAACTGAAACGTGGAAAAAAACCAAAAGATTGACCTTCATATTGTTATCTATGCAAAATGCACAGGAGGAAATAATGCTAGATATCGTATGGGGAAATCGCAAAAGAGCATACTATATGAGAAAAAAAATCAGGATTTATCATTGAAACTATTGAGGCCTCAAATGACAATAGGCTGGTAATCAGGTCTCACAACTTGAATCCCAAAAGATCATATACAAAATTTTGTCAGATAAATAACGAGATGGTATGGCGAACTAAACACGTTTAGACAGTGTTGGCCCCCTGGGCGTCCATTATTTGATGACAAAGTGAAGCTTAAGGGAGGTCCATGTCCAATGATGATGATGATGATGATGATGGGGGATCTGTCTCTAAATTCAGGATGGTGGTGTATTTGGAATTTGTTACTGTGTTCTTTATTCGTCGGGTCTTTATTGCAGGGGTTTACTGTGTGTTTGCAATTAAGTGTCTCTGCCCCTTTCCGCCATGTTCTGTCTTATCATGTGTACCACGTCACCTCTCAGTTTTTGGTCAGTCTCCATATGGAAGGTCTTCCACTTTCAGTTGTAACACCAGCTTGGTAGCAACGCAGCTTTGTAGCATGGTTACCTTGAGCAGTTGGACAGGGACCTCACGGTTTCAGTGGCTCCGAAATTCAATTTCAAAAATTGAAATTAAGGTTCATATTATTAAATGGCATACACAGATGACCTTTTCTAAACCTATGTTTATATTCAAGTCTAAATCCATCCTCGACACTTTATTGGACTAACATATTAAATCAGGGGTCGGCACCATGACCTGCAGGCCAAATCTTGTGTACTGCTCTGCCCTCAGGCCTCAGATATTCTTAGGACGGCGATATTTGCTAGCTCTCTGTAACCTTACTAACATTATGCATTGTTACCTTGCCTTTTTTTCCATTGAGCTGTCTTCCAATTTAATTAGGAGACATCCGACATTTGCAATATGTCCATTCAGTGCAGAATTGCTTGAAAAAGTATGTGGATATCAAACGAATATCTTTCTCAAGAAGGAAATATCACAACCAAAACGTGTTTCATATTGATCAATTTCCTAGACTCCATCAGTCTATGTTTATGGCAAAGTGTCTCTCTAGATACACACTTTTAAACATCAAAGCAAAATGTTATTAAGTTAATTTTTACGGTAGAATGTTACTGAATTAGAAGGGTTTTACAGACTAACATCACCACGGGTCATTAGAGGCTGTCAACCAAAACTGTACATATAGATTCCTTCAGTTTTTATGTTGGTCTGCCTGACTGGGTAGGTAGCTGTTTGGCTAGTAATGTACATAGACGGTATATAGGCTGCACCAAGGAGCCAGAAGGCAGAAAATGTGAATATTGACTTATTATTTCAAAATAAGCTTTAGTGTATGGTTTTATTTACGATCCAAGTTTAAGCTAAATTGATCTGAAAATTTGAACTTCTTTTGCTAATCACTGCACAATACGATGTGAGTAACTTACACATTGATCACCCTATTTTCAAAGTGTGTAATTGATCACCCCAACCAAAAAGATGTTGTTAATGTGGCGGTTTTTCTTGAGTGATTAATCAGACTTGTAATTTTTGAGTCAATTTCTATCCATACTCGACATGGGTTTGCATTTTCATGGGTTCTGTCACCACCTTTGCCTGCAAGGTCAAATCTTTCACAATCGCCTCTACGTGTATTTCCATAAATTTATTGATCATCATATCATTTTAGGGTGCCCTTGCAGGTTGCAACCTTTTTCAAACACCTTATCTGATTGATCTAGTGGTTCTTGCCAGTAATTAGGGACGATTATGTCAGAGATTGGAACAACCATGTATACATTAGAGAGTTGACAGAAAGAATACCAGATGAAATCAAAGCAACAATCCGTCAGGAAGAAATAGACACGCCATTACAATTAAAGATTGAACAACTGTAGAGCCAAACATCTATGCCACGTAAAAGATTTCACATCGAAGAGTTAATATGGTCAGATTATATTCTGTTTCAGACATCATTGGTGTTTTCACCTGGGAAATATCTGAAAGAAAGTTTTAAAAAATCATCTAGAAATATATAGATATATAAATATATATGACATAAAGAAAGTTGCACGGTAGTGAAGAGTTCAAAAAATCTACTTTTATCCCAAAAAGATTTGCAGGAAAGGATGTAGTGGTATGCTGACACCAATTTTCAAGTCTGTAGCCAAAACGGTAAGGCCAGAGGCGTTGGAATACACAGATACGTGAAGAAACACACCAGTACGCGTAAATGTAAGAAAAGATAGACCCGATTGCTATCTTTGATTGCTGTGTTTGTCCAATTACTTTATTTGATGCTTAGAAATGGGTTTCCGTATGCAACAAGCGAGCTCGTGCCAAAAAAACATTTCAAATACGAATTCTCCATGAGTTGGTAGGCACTCAAGATCTCTGATATAAACTCCTACTTAAATCAGCAATTATTGTCTTTGGTTTTCCTTTGTCCACTACCGACCAGTGGTAGCTTCTGCTATCAACGTCAACCATTTAGCTCTTTCCACTACCAGGTATTGCTCCTTCTTCTCTCTCTGTCTCTGCCAATCTCTGTCCGTCTGTCTGTCTGTCTGTCTGTCTGTCTCTCTCTCTCTCTCTGTCTGTCTGTCTGTCTGTCTCTGTCTCTGTCTGTCTGTTTGTCTGTCTGTCTCTCTCTCTCTCTATCTATCTCCCTCTCTCTCTCTCCTCAAAAGGCTACACACTAAACTGAGTTAGTCGACTGAAAACTGTTGGCCCTTGAATCTTTATTATAAAAGAGTTTCTGTGTGAAAATTGAATCGTCTGTGTCTGGTCCTTTGACAAACAGCAGGAAGGCTCGGGAATTCACAAACATGTCTCTTCTCCTTTTTCTCTCGCTCTATAATGTAATATCAAGCACAGAAAATAATCATGCGATTTCTAAAACTATTTCACGATGGAATACTTTTTTTTTTTTGCGTATAATTCAGGGCTAAATTTAGTCGATACCAATAAGAAAAGCCTGTTCAAAAAGATGGAGGAAATGCTCATAGCAATCATGTACAGGAGCCATGTGTGTCACATTTATAGTATCATCAGTTGCCATCCACCATTTTATGGATTTGAGAAAGACTGTGTCAATGGGAATGGGAGATGAATATGTACCGATACAAGCGCTCGCCTCTCCACTGGATTTTGGCATCCTCATGGTGCTGGTTAACAGAGCAAATGAAAGACAGAAGTTCGGATTTTTACCGCCAAAATGTTTGGAGACATAGAGATATCAACGGTGGCCTTTTCAGCAACTTTTTCGTTTGGTGGGTCGTAGTATTTGGTGTTATATAAATGATAGTAAATGCTTTTAGATTTTTGAAACCTTTTCTCTCGGAACCGTTGCAGTGGATGACCACACCTTCGACGAGGAAAGTGTGAATCAAGATCAATAATCTTAACCATCAATAAATTTGCACGAATTGACTCACTGATCATGTTATGGGTGAAAAAGAAATATTCCATTCAAGAATTATTTTTAGTTAACTATATTGATTTCCGATGCCGAATTTAAATCTTTCGGGTGTCAAATCGACTTATCCATCCATAAATTAACATATAACTCTTCTGTGATCTCCAATCATTTCTTGAAAGAACTTTCACTGTTTCTGCCATTCTTGCGTTTCCTCTCTTTCTCGGTCTATTAATTATCAATTGCCATCTATCTATCAACCTATCTATCTATCTTGCCCTGTTCACACTGTTACATGGATCTACGAATTTCATGTAATAAGTTCATGTGTTTGTACAAATTATGTTGAAGCAGAAATACCCAGAACCATTAGTTGAATAATATTGCAGAAATCTTAGAAATCGTGTCGACTTTACACGGTTTTTTTTTATTGTTTTGACGTTCATACTATTTCGAAAAATAATAGTTTTATTTAATTTCTATGATAGAATTAACAGAATTCCCATTGCACATTAGATGCACTAGGTATTTCCGGCAGTATATTAATTAATCTTATGGTAGTGACACCTTAGTCCCTTACTAACTACTCCTCTTTTGACCTCACATGTTTATGCCAATGTCTTTCCCCTCTTGAATATAATCTACAAAGTCCTTTTTCTGGATCGCCATTCCATGCTTTATTCCTGTTTCGTCCCCGTTTCAATATCGAAAAATCAAAAGTCTGAGGGAGTCAAATCTGGACTGTAGAGAAATTGACAGACCAAGGCCATAAGATGTACCACAAAAAAAAAATAATGCCATTACTGCTATGTAACTTTTTGACCTTTGTTTACTGCTCGTGCTACTAATGCTACTAATGCTACTAATGCTACCACTACTACAACGAATACTAACTCTTTTAATAATAATGATGATAATAATATCAATAGTAATGATGATGATGATAATACCAATGATAGTAATCATAGTATTTGCGTCGCTGAATACTGATATCGAATGATCAATTACAACCGGAAATAACCAGTGCGCAATGTTTCTAAATCTTGTTTTCTCGGCAGACATACAGTCTCTGTCGTTATCTAATCATTTAAAAAGGCATTTGGACTTTTTTTTATTTTTTACTCTTCGTTTTGTTGATTTCACCGTTGCAAATGGCAAATAGTAGACAATCTGACATCTGCTGAAGTTGCTAATTCAAACTGGTTACGTTTAAGGTTCTCCCTTTATTTTTTCTTCACAGATTTTTGGAGCCCTTCATCCTTCCCTGCAGTGTGCTTATGGTCTGTTTGTTTGTTTGTTTTATTTCAATTTGAGTTTTGTTTCGTTTTGGGGTTGTTTTTTTTTTTTCATATTCTAAATTATTTCTGCTAAGTTTCAAAGGTATTTCTCAACTTTTGCTACTGCACATTTGGGGGACGGCCTCTGAGTTTGAGTGGCGACAACATGTCAAGTAAGCTATTTGCTGCAGCGAAATTGTTTTATTTGCTGAGGGTTTGTTTGACTCTTTCGTTCTTCTTTGAAAAAAAATCGTTTTCCTTCTTCCATCATTCATTCATTTATTTCCTTTTTATTTTCTCTGTTTCTTCTCTCTCCACCTTCTGTTTGGCAGGTCTGAAATATGGCAGCAAGACTGGGTTCAAATGGCTAGAGTTATAGATAGATAGATAGATAGATAGATAGATAGATAGATAGATAGATGGATGGATATCCGGTCAAATTTATACAAGGGATCCCAAAAGCATAATTGTATAACGTATGATTAACATGATTTCTTCATGCCTTAAAATCAAATAGATACAATGCAAGGAATCACAATACGTTATATCTGACCGAGGATTACAGAAAAATAAAGATTTTTAAAAAATTGATGGCATTTATCTTCATTATTGTGATATGTCTGATCAATGCATCATACTCTTTGAAACCTTCATGCATGTCTCTGGAGCACACCCACCCACACATACACACACACGCACGCACACACACACACACACACATATATATATATATATATATATATATATACGCACACACACACGCACACACATACACACACACATATATACATATATATATATATATATATATATATATATATATATATATATGAAATACCAAAATAAATTAATTGCTTACTTTATTCTGCTTATCAATTTCAAAAGAGCGAAACGTGTAAAAGAGCGTCAAACGTTTGCAACTCAATGAGAACAACAAATAACCAACCGTAAATTTTGAAAATTTGAAAATAACGAAACGTGACAAGTGTTGCCAACGGATAATTAAGCATAAAATTTTAAAATTTCAAGAGAAAAGAAAGTGGTTGGAGGGTCAAAATGCCCGCAACGTAGAAAGAACAGCAAATGACGGAGCATAAACGCCCGCAAAGTGCCGCAGTCTAGGCATTAAAACCTGATAAAACCAACTTCTCTCAACGTGATAGGAACCACAAATAACGAAGCGTTACATTTCAGAATTCCAAAGGAGCGAAACGTGTTATTAGCGCCCAATGCTGGCCACGTGGAAAAGAGCAGCAAATAGAGAAGCGTAAATTTTACAATATTTCAAAAGGACAAAACGTGATAGGAGCGCCGACTGCTCGCGACGTGAAGAGAAACAGCAAATGGTGGAGCGTGGATCTTCGAAATTCCTATAAATGTTTGCAATGTGAAAGGGTCACCAAATCACGAGGCCTGAAATTTCAAAAGTACGAAAACGTGATCAGCGCGATAACCGCTCGTAACGTGGAAAGAACAAAAATATGTCGAAGCGCACATTTTCAATACTTCAAAATAACGAAACGTGATAGATAGGAGTGCTCGCTGCTCAACAACTTGAAAAGGACGACAAATAACAGTGCATAAATTTTCAGTATTTAAAAAGGAACACAACGTGATTCGAGCGCCGACTGCTTACAAAGTGAAAATAAAAGATTTAAAGAAAAAGAGTAAAACTTTAATATTTCAAAAAAATAAAATGTTATGAGCAGCTCAAACTGCTCACAACGTCGAAAAAAACAATAAACAAGCTTAGTTGTGCTCAGGTCAAATTCCCTTGCTCCATTGAAATCTGAGAAAAAGAAAACAAAACAGAATTGATTTCTCTGTACAATATTATTCCAAATTACGAGTTTTACATAATCTCCTTTAATGATATTTCCTGTAAATAGAATTAGTTAACGGAACGAATCGACCTGAGTTGAGCTTTAGAAGTGAGAGTGAATTCGTCATCAGTCTTTGTATACGTCACTGTGTCGCTGTCATTTGTCCAGGACGTCTCTCGGGTTTCTTTGGGTCATCTTCATCTATCATTATTACGTACGAAAATAGAGTCAGAACTCAATAGTAATATTTTGACAAAAAGAAGAAAGGAAAGACCTGATGCTCAATCCGTCAGTAGCGACGAAAGCATGAGTTTTACTTCCAATCAGATTCGATCCCAAATTTACTAAACTCTGACAGAACTTCCCAGGCCACTGCACCACAGATATAACACTGAAAACTGTATTTGACTAGTAATCATGAATAACAAGGTAGGTCGAATATCTCAAATGATGGACGAATATCTACCGGCTTTTTTTCAAATTCTTGTTTTTATGTATTTTCAATGGTTCTGTTATCATATCAACTGCTAAAAAAATGAAATCCTCGATTGCAAATTAATTCCCACCAAATATATTTATGTTTGTGTGTGTGTGTGTGTGTGTGTGTGTGTGTGTGTGTGTGTGCTATTATATAAAAAAAAACATCTTTCATGAAAGAAATTCAATGTTCCCCAAAAATACTGAGAGCTCAGCAACGTGATTTGAAACGTCATGGCATCATGGAATAACTCTTTCTTTTCCACTCTGTGTTATTCATGTCTGAAATTTACACATCTCAAATTCCAGATCTGAAAATTGCAATTATAAAATCAACTCTGAGAATAAGACAATAATGAAGCATAATTTCTATTAAATTTCAACTGCCGTAGAGAGAAAAAAACATTGAGAATTCAGTTTTCTCGATCGATAAGTACGATAGAATTCAAAACAAATTTTTATTGAATATATCTAATATTTTTATTTAGTTGCATAGCTCGTTCAATATCAATATCGAGCAGTGCTTTTTTGCTAACAAGTATCTGTTTAGCTCCACGGTAAAGAGCAATGTTACGTTGAAGTGGCTACCCTATCGGTCGCAGGTTTGATTACTGCAGCAGCTCATTTTCTTTAACTATTCATATTACTTGAGTTATTTCGACTGAGTGATACATTATCCTTACGTAAATAGGGGATCATTTCGAATAAGAGTTTCTATATAATGTAACACAATTTATAATCATTACGTTGGATCAAATATATTCATTTCTTTTTATTTATCTCCCAACGTAGGAATAGAGCACTCTGGTAATGGATGGGATTATGGATAGTCTATAGCCAGGAACACCTGTCTGTGGATGACACAATAATTAACTCTCCCTCATTCAGGGTTTGGCTCTCTTTATACGCTTATGCTATGATCTTCCAACGTACAAATAGAGCACTTTGGTAGATGGGGAATATATGCGTGAGTAAACATATTGCTTAAATTCATCCTTACGGACCATCCAGTTCTATGTGGGGCCGGGGTAAGATGCTAGGCTCTTGGTCTGAAGCGAAGGTTTTGATCCTACATTGTGGTTCTGGATGGAATTATGGATAGTCTATAGCCACACTGAAGAGTAGTAATTCAACGAAACAGCTGTCTGTGGATGATGCAATAAATAATGCTCCCTTATTCATAGTTCAGCACTGTTTATAAGCTTATGCAGTGCTCTTCCGACGTAGGAATACAGCACTCTACTGGATGGGGAATAAAAGCATGAGTAGATATATCGCTTAAATTCAACCTTACTGACCATCCAGTTCCGTGGGGCAGAGAAAGATGCCTGCATCACGGTCTGAAACGAAGGTTTCGACCCTATATTCTTGTACTGGATGGGTTTTTAATACAACGAAACAGCTGTCTTTGGATAACACAATGATATATATATATATATATATATATATATATATATATATATATATAGTGAGAGAGAGAGAGAGAGAGAGAGAGAGAGAGAGAGAGAGAGTGCACATCTCGTAAAGTTCAATCCTCCTATGTCAATAGTGAATTATACGTTGTTGATGGTAACTGTTTTGAAAGCCAACTTTTTTGCTGAGTTCCACTGCAGAAACTTTTTTTACGATGGGATTGACGTCACTAAAGAAACGTGCGAAATCCTTTTTACAATCTTTCTGCTGGATTCGGTATGTAATCATGTTCTATTAAAAAGAAGAAAGTTACGTTATTAAAGTGTTTGTGTGTTTGAAGAGTAAAATGAAGGCTGGGCGAACCATCAATTATCTCTTTTATTCGAAATGCCAACTTCGTTCACATCATCTTAGCAGATCTGTATCCATCTTTCAAACACACACCCACACACACAAACATACAAATATTTATTCGTGCACATATACACGGAGTAGCAAAGAGAGAAGAGTCTGTAGCCCACTTGGTTGGTTGGCAAGACTGGCTATTTGTGGAGCTACGGTGATTCGTAATATGTATATATGATAGAGAAATGGATATATGATCAGACCGAAAATTCAATATGAGTTTTTTTCAAAAACTATTTGAACTGAAATCCCGTTTTTACACAGTGTAATAACGGGATTCCAGTTCAAATACAATCCTAAGAAAAATGCATATATATATATATATATATATATATATATATATATATATATATATGATTATTCATTTGGATTATGCATACATTTCTTCATAATGTGTGCATGTATGTATGTGTGGATTCTCCAAGCACTACATTTACCTGAAAATGAAAATTCTAGCTAATTTAGTCTTTTCAAAAGCCAGTCTTATGCAACCGTACTTTGGAACCGTCAAACTGAAGATTACCATGTTAGACTACGCCGTATATGAAAGGAGCGCAACTTTGAAAACGACGTTGCACTGCTGAATAAAAGCCTATAATTGAACAACGTAGATCAGAAACCGAAATCCACTTTGATCACCGATTCAATGGTAATTTATGAAAGGTGCTAACTGAGCTTTCGGCCTGGGCGGTCGCAGGAAGAGATGGACAGTGGCCATGGTAATTGATTATAACTCAATGCTTTAAAAGTGGAGCATAATAAGCGCTTTGAACGTTGAGTTTGAGCCTATAAGATCAACGCCTGCCATAACCAACTTAATCAGAACCTGACTTTGAGCCGAGCAAGTCAACAGTGTTAATCACTGCTTTTGTAGTTGAGTCGTAGCAATCAGGAATCCTTTGTTTTCCCTTCTTTTCTGACTTATTATTTACCTCTTACCTTTATCTTTAGTGGATTCTTGAACACCTTTGCTTCTCGATTTGGATTTTCTTAAGGACATTTTCTCAAACCTTTCTTGTGTGTCCTTCATCTTTGAAGGAAACCGTCAACAAAAACTGCCAAGAAAATTGCCAACAGAAGCGTTCCGAATTCTTATGTAATTTAGGCAGGCTTGCAATCTATTTATCCTTCTAAGTATTTTTTACTCGGACAGACTGCAACAATTACAAGAAAAATTGTTTTTAAAAATTTTTTCCTCAAAAAAGCTTTTATTAGAGAGTTCACTTTACTATATAAGGATAGACTGGTCTCTCAGTTTGTGTCCAGCATCGTTCGCATTCGTTTTTTTTTTTTTTTAAGTGTTTGTTTTTGTTTTTGTTTTTGTTTTTTTGTTTTTGCTTTTTTTTTATTTTGGGAGAATCTTTGTGATGATCACACAAAAAATCGAGAAAATTAGCCTATCCATGGATCCTCTTCTTCTAATTTTTGATTGATCATCCCTAACACTGCATTCCAAAAAGCGTTGATCACGTTATATTTTTGTCATCAAATTACAAACCAAACCTGTACTCTTCTTTTTTAACTTTCCTTCTGCCTCACCTTAATTTTTTCTTTCCTACATCTCTCTCTCTCTCTCTCTCTCTCTCTCTTCCATCCCTCTCTACAGCGTCGCTTTCTCTTTCATCTCTTTCATACTCAATCAAATAAATCAC
>OY735212.1:16798246-16823246 GCA_963457665.1 Thysanoteuthis rhombus | reverse complement strand
GATAGAGAGGTCTTGCGAATCGTTGGGAAAGTCTGTGTCCGACGATGGATGCTAAAAGGCTGCTGATGATGATTACGATGGTGAATGTCAGCCACTTTTCAACGAGTAATACAGAACTAAAATCAGTACGACCGCCATACAAGTGTTTACAATTGAAGTTCATATTCTAATCTATAAAATTAGAGGTTCGATGGGACATTTAAAATCTATAAATTGTCACTAATTGAGTTTATGCTGTGATGACCATTAAACGCCCACGGTACGGTGATTATTAAATTACTTTAACTCCATATGTTTAATTAGATTACTGAAATAATCACTTGCCGTTTTTCAAGCTTAATTTCTGATTACTTCGGATTGTTAAGATGTTCAAATTATAAAATTTATTTCTGTAGATCTTTTTTTTTTTAAGCGCTTTACCCGTCATCTAAATCCCATCCTGCCCTTGGATCTGCAGTGATATAACAAATTGTTTTAATCACTCATTAATGCAAATGATACGCAGTCAGCAAGGTAATGCAATCTTCTAAAAACACATTTTTTGTAATCGGTATGGTCACAAGTCGCGATAAGTCCCAATGCAGTTTATTCTGACCCAATTACGATGCGAGTCTCCATCCATTTCTTCTGGTCCAGTTGTCTGTCTTTGCAATGAATGAACTTCGTCATTTGATATTGTCCAACGTCTTCGTTTTGGAGAGACGCCGAGAAAATCCAATGACAAACGTTCCTAGCGTTGAATAATCATTTGTTAGACGGGGAAGAGACCGTCAAGAATGAATCTCGAATCTTCCTGTATAGTTAATTGATCACACCAAGATGAATCGGATTGTCGTCTGGTAAATGACTAATGAGAATGCATAGGCCTCCGTTGGTTAAGTGTATGTTTGCTTTCTCATTTACGTCGAAGTTTGGGGATTCGAACATTATAGTCATTGAAGGAAAATGATGCAATACGATTGTTTTATATAACCTTTACTCAATGTTTGCATATAAAATAATAATAATAATAATAATAATAATAATAATAATAATAATAATAATAATAATAATAATAATAATAGCAATGTTTCTTAAATATGATCATGATGTGGTTTATAAGAATACGTCATAGTATTTGCTTAGAATGATTGAATTCATAAAGTGAAAATTCATATATATATATATATATATATATATATATATGTATATATATATATATATATATATATATATATATTTATATATATATATATATATATATATATATATATATATATATATATATATATATATATATATATATATACATGATCAATAATTGTGCAAAACTGCAGAACTGGACGGTCAGTAGTACTGAATACAAGAGATATATTAACTGGGTCTGAAGCAAAGGTTTCGATCTTACCTCGTGGTACTGGTCTGGATAATGGATAGTCTATAACCACACTGAAGATTTGTAATACAACGAAAAAGCTGTCTGTGGATGACCTAATCATTCAATATATATATATATATATATATATATATATATATATATATATATATATATATATATATATATGTATATATATATACTGAGACATGGATATTTGATCCGACAGAATGAATTATAAATTGCATTGTATTGTATAGATACTTCTCGTTGTTACATAGTTATTATATCACTCGCCCTATGCACTTTGAATAAGATAAACAATTAAAGAAAATCCCCTGCAGCAGCCTTATCTTCTGAAGTTGATTATTCTATTCACGTTAACTTGAACAAGTAATATATCAACCGTTTAACTTCGGGAGATCATCTCAAATAAGTTCCTATATGATATAATGCAATCAATAATGCTTGTCATACATATATATATATATATATATATATATATATATAGCTAATTATAAAATTTCACTTTATTCTACCATGAATTCACATCGAATGCGGCATTCAGTGATTTTTTAACTCTTTTGTGGCAATACTCGGTTATACTAGTTTGCTTATCGTGTTTTTGTTTGGAGCCCACCCGAATCAAGTTAAGGGACCACATTTTATGGGGCAGATTCAGAGTTGGACTTGCACTACTTGTGAGCAGTTTGCTAAGTATATGTCTATACGCAATAAAAAAAAATGACATGATACACCATAAGGCCAAATAATGGGTGATTACTTTGGCGAAGCAAGTTAATACTGCATCAATCGTTCAAGCGTAGAAAGTATACGGACCGCTGAAAATCAGCATTCCAAATTTTGGTTTCCTGAGCCCCTAGTTCCAAAAAAACGCACCGGGAACACCCAATACAGGCGTCCGTCGTTATGATCCTGGGTGCCGATATCCCAAAAAAGCCAACCTGCGTTATAACAGGGCTGCTATAACCATGATTGTTAATTTAGGTGTTTCAGCTAACAAGCTACATTTGACTCATTAAAAGTTGAAGTAAAACTTTACAGAGCCGCCATATGCTCACGTAATAATTCGACCCAGGCTTTAACGAAACGCATCATAACGTGTGAAGCCAGTACTAGACTCTTATTTATTTAAAATCTCAAAACTCGATATTAAAGATGAAGAATGAATAAAGTGGAGGTAAAAGGGCAAAGATAAATTCCCCAAACATTATGTGAGCCGTCTGCAATGTTTGACATATGTCTCCGTGATGCATAATAAAAATGATGATGAAAAAACAGGAAATGGCCGCTTCTATTAGGATGTACTCTTCGATCGATACATCATTTTTACTGTCAAGAAAGGTCTTCGTAAAGATAATTTTAATTCAACGAAAGTGTCTTCTATAGAATTCCTTTGCCTTAACAATTCCTTTATTCGTTCCCATCTATCGCTGGAAATTTGCTTCGGGTCAATTAGAGTTTTACACTAGGGGTCGGCTAACTACGGCCCGGAGGCCAGATCCGGCCAGCGGCATCATTTCATACAGCCCATCGACTTCATTGAATACGTGACTTTGCACACAAACATTATTTTCTTCTTATCTATCTCTGGCTAACAAAAGATATGTCCTCTGCTGATAAATAGAGCAAAAGTTTTACTTTTGCTATGGCCTCAAATAAACCAATGTTTTTTTTTAAATCTTCCAACGCAGTCGTTGTCATTGAATGACACTACATGGAATTTTATATAGGCATATGTTTCCTTAAATGACATATATTAAAGTAATCTTAAAAAGTTGTTTCCAGATCCTTGTATTATCAGTGTTCCATTTTTATTCTTTTGATCTTCAAGACATTAACATATCTGATTTAGACTGCCCCCACAATCGTTTGCTGACCCTCGTTTTACTCAATAGTAACTGGAAGGTGAAGGTAGGTAATACTTATACAACTATCTATTCATTCATCATTTCATGTCGCTTGCAGCCAGGACAGTTGATATGATCAGAAGAGGGGTAAGCAGGGGTTGACTTTCGTCTTGCCATTTTGAGCTTTGTGTAGAGAACGGCCTCCTCATACGTGTGTTAGCAGAATAGCCGCAGGGGCTCCGTGCGTGATCCCCAGTTGCTTACAGCATATGATGTACCAAGTTAGTCACTCATCTAGGCACGTTGCTTAACTTGGTGATCTTACAAGATACGGTATATGCAACACGATTTGGTGGTAATCGTAGAAAGCCATGATATCTAAATTCTGACCGAGAAAGCTTAGTAGATTATTGATTAACGTATTTGCAAAATCCATATAAATATCGAGATTATTCGTTATTAATGGAGGTTTTCGAGCTCTCAACAACAATGGTGTCTACTGAAAGTGTTAGAATCATTTTCATGTACGATTTCAAATCGCTTAACGATCTCAAACAGATGTTTTTGCTTTATTTTGATTAAATGATGATTGAAAACTGACAACCAAAACTGTCATCCTAAGTTTCTTCAGTTTTCAAGTTGGTTTAGCTGGTTGGCTGTCTTGCTGGCTATGTATGCATATATGGGTCATGCGTACAAGCCACACCGATGGAGCGATAAAATTGGAACAAGTATTCCTAATTAAGAGAGGAAGAGGAAAAATTTGTTTTTTATCAATTCTCCCCTGAATAGGTTTTTAAAGGGGGTTCAATTTGCAATCTGAGTTATACAGAAAACTGATCCCCTTTTTTGTGTCCAGCACCATTTATACTTGTTTTGTTACGAAAATCCAGAATTTTGGTTATCAATACCCAACAAAAGGCTTTAAAACAAATTTTGAATTGATCACCCAAACACGGTATGGTACCAAAAGATGTTGAATACGTGACGGTTTTCTATCGAGTGACTAACCAGACCTGTTCATTTACACTTTTAACTTGGATAACAAATATATTACTGTTTCGGATTTACCAAATTTAATTGAGCGAGCTTCAATCGGAATTTGCACTTGCTGACATCGAAAGCATAATTTTTGATTTGCTCTTACTTTTTAGTTATTTTTGTAGGGAAAGAAAAGAAAATCGATTGACTTTAACCATTAATTTGGTCAGGTAAAAATGTCCAATCAAATCATCTTTTCGAACACAATCATAACAAAGTGGCTAAAGAATGGAAGGAAGGAATGGTTGCGTCACGGGGACGAACACTGTAGATCAACAACACTTAATTTCGCGATTAGTCAACCTCGTGAAATGGAAGAGAAAGGTTCAAACATCTTGCTTGAGTGGTTTGGATAAAAAGCACTCAAATTACGAAGTAATTACTCGGAAAATAATTTTATTGCAGCTTGTCTTGTAGGTAATTTGCTTAAACGTAGAAATCATTTGAGTGCCCCCGCCTCTCTCTCTCTCTCTCTCTCTCTCTCTCTCTCTCTCTCTCTCTCGCTCTGAGCGTGTATGAGTCTCTCTCTTATCCTTTTTTTCCTTCCTTGATATTCCAATTCACACGTCTAAACGATCAACTTGTATTGAAGATAGATTTTAAGACTGTAGGAAGCTTTTCGTTTTGTTTTTTGTTTTTTTCTGCTCTTTACTTTTGTATGTTCTGGGCTTATTATTGTTCCATTTCAGAAGCTATCAACGTAGCTAAAAAAAGGTTTCTTTAATCCTAAATGATTCTGGCTGACTTGATTAACTACGTGTGAATGTGTCACCAATCGGACTTGAGGGCTGATATTTTAAGCATTCACTCCTTATTATGTCTACAAAAAACAGGATCCTGTTTTTGATCCCCCCATAAGCCTTCAAAGAATGTAAGTTTATACTAAATGTGTCTATTAGTATTCGTTTGTGTTTTTGAAAATTTGACTCTTTGGTGATTCTACAAAAGGTGACAAAAGTAATATTTCTTTAAATCCCCCTTTTTTTTCTCCCAATCTTAGAATTGATCATCCCAGTATAGCATGCTGCGAAAAGACGTTGGTCAGATGACAATTTCAATTGAGTGACTAACCAGCCTTGTTTCTTGTAGGATATTCAAATTACTAACTTGTGATGACGATTCAGGAGTACTTGTAAGGATTAATAGAAATAACGGTATATGTAAAACGAAAAGAAAGCAGGGAGATGGAAAATCATCTGGTTAGTCACTCGGTAGAATATTGGTAGAATGCTGTGTTTGGGGAGATCAACTGAAAAAATCGGGAAAAAGGGGTGATAAATGAACGTTACTCTTCTAAACCATTGTTAGGCAGTGATTAGTAAAAGTCTGAATTAAAAAAAAACAAATAAACAAGTATAAACAATGCTAAACAAAGATTAATGGATCAATTTAGCATACATTTACACTGCAAATTATCCCTGTACCAACAAAAAAGCTATATAAGGGGGATTTAGACGAAAGAGATTTTCTAAACATAATAAGGAGTGAATGTTAAAATTTCCTGTTCGATACATATACACATGTATAGATAGCAAGCCAGACTAACTTAAAAACTGAAAAAATATGTTGACAATCCCTAAATAGAAGAAAACAGGGTAAGAGAAGTCAAGAATTTATCTATTCATCCATTTATCTACGTGTAATCCCCCCCTGGGCATCTCAATGCATGTTAATATAATTGACATCCAGATATGCATGAATTTTATTTTTTTCGATAAATAAAACTAGTAAAATATTTGTGAAATGGGTGAAGGGAAAAAATTTTTCTTTATTGTTAAAATTTGGGTTTATTCGGCGTATAATTTATCTTAGAACCCACTGACCCACGGGAGAAATCTGGCTGGGTTTGAATTTCCTGAAGACAGACCCCTTAAATAAGTTGACCGTTTAACATTTTAATCAATTTTCACCCTATACCAGACTGTAAGTGTTCTAGTAGAATTTAGATCCCTTTTCTCCTGGATAATTTGATTTTAAATACTTTCCCTTTATAACTGTGATGTAAGTCGACGGTTCTCTAAATGCCAAAAGGTTTTTTGGTTTAGACTAAACTTGAATCGATTTATAGGATTAGTAAGAGAAGGAAGGTATTGTGGGAAGGTGAAGAAAGATTTGATTTCTCTTTCATGGAATACCATTTTTAGATCAATTTTCGAGATAAAACAAAAATGAAATACAAGGAAAAAAAGAGAAAAGTAAATAAAAAAAGAAATAAAGCAGACTACAAAATGTCTATATCTAAAGTATTCATTTCATATATAATTTTTGTTTTATTTTTGATGCAACGATTATTTGTTATTGTTACGGACGTTTTCACGGAGATTAACTTTAAAAATCAATTCAAACAAATAGTTTCATTAGCGGCTTGGCATACATCGAACAATGAGAAGAATGATAGAATCAAAAAAAAGTCTATTGGCGGATGAATTTGAGCACTCTGAAGTCGATTCTTGCAAAAATGTGATAACAAGTCCCCTCCCCCCTGCAACACGATTATATGAAGATTGACCATGGGTGAATAGTTATTAGCTGCAATGCCTATACCTTTGTATGGGAGAAGCGTTGTGCTAAAATTCAACTTCCACTCTTTCGGCCATGCTTGAGGCTTACAAAGAAACGAGTGTTCAATACATTTGAAAATCAACATAGTTGTCCAACAGCCATTGTTGCCTCCTCAAATGGTTACAGCTTCTGGTATTCCCCGACAGTCGACCATCTGTATAAAGAGCTTCAATATAAAACCCGAAATAACGTAAAACAAATAATGAAAACCATTTCTTTTAATAAAAAAAAATATTTCTAGCCTTCTTTGACCCTAAAATGGTGATGATAGTATGTTGAGCTGAGTCACCAGATATTGACATGGTGGATAGATTTAAAGGACCAGATTGCAGAAAAGAGAGGGGAAGGTTCCCGCTTGCTGCAAAACAAACGCTATTTTCGCTATTTTTCTTGTTTCTCGTAAAGGAAAAAAAGCAGTTTAAATTGAACCTTTCATGAAACCAATAATTGTTAGCGTTGACTCGGACGGAATGTATTGACAGAGATTTCAATCAATCTCGACGGGTAAACATGGAGAGCATTTAATGAAATTATTACAGTATGCTTTCTTTTAAACTACAGAAGACATGATGAATCATAAGGCATAAAATGATTGTAGTCTTTTGTAATAGTTTAGAACAGTCGCTATGCGGATTCTTTCAGTACGAATTCAAGTTCAAAATAAACTATAAATTTTTATGAGGCTTTTTTTTATTTCCCTTCTTGTATACTAATCAATTTTAATCTCAGCGAGTTCGCCGTTAATATGAATGATACTTAAATAACTACAATTGAAGAAATCTGTCGATGTGTGTGTCTGTATGTCTGAACACCTGATTACTCGAAAGCTGGCCATTGTACAAAGCTGACATTTACCAGATATATTAGTAAACACAAAAGGAAGTTTGAGTGTGAAGTTTTTTGGATAGGGAGTTTTCGAAAATTCATTTACGAAAAAGAATAATCTGAAATGAGATAAAAATCATCTAGATTGGCAACATGGAAGATAAGTAACTGAATTACTTCAGGGCCATAGCTTCGTAAGATGCACGGAAAATTCTTACACGGGACAACTGAGTTTTACAAACTGCTTCATACATTATGAAATCCATCCTGTTCGAAACGTGCATCTTAAGAACAGGCACTGGCCTAGTTCAACTAAATATTCCGTCGTATTTCTCAAGATGTGTGGAGCCATTTAGCACAAAAATATATATATATAATTGGTGGACAAAGTTCGGATCCCGTCCGAGGCATTTTACGCTCTCTTTGCACTGATGCTCTTGGAAGAAAAAAAAATCATGAATCCAATTCTCCCTCCAATCATGGTGAATAAAAGGTCAGTTAAAGACTTTTAGCTTTGTGAGACGGTCCATCTAAGAAGTTACTCTGACAGAAGAGGTCCAGGTCAGTAAGTGAGGGCCCTAATGCTGGCAACGGTAAGAGCCATCCCTGCCTGGGCTTCATATATCACAAATTTCTCCATGCCTCGGAGTTCTTCGAGGTTTTTGATATTCTTCCTATAGGTGTTGGTCATAAATTGGATTCATGCCTTCCCTATGGACATTAGTGCCAGTCTCAGTTGGAGTTTGAACTCGATTCGCCAAGTCCATTTTCCCTAATGTTAACTGATCGGCTGTCGGCGCTTCCGGATCAAATCAGTAACTCAGTCACGTGATAAACATCTTCCGGCAGCATATTCATGTTCGGGATGATTAATTCAAAATTTGGAGGAATAATCTTTGGAGTGTTGCGTAGGATCATTAAGAAGTCTAGTTTAGAAAAAAAAACAACAAATGAACGGCCTAGACATAATAAATTGAACACACACATCTAAGACTTTTTTCCAGACATAAGATATATATCTTTGAATCCGCCCACACCTAGCATATTCCTTGGTTTGGTCTGTATGCAAGACATATAAGTTCAAAGCCAGACAGACAGAATTAATTGAGCACTGAAGAAATCTGTGTTGACAAATTTTGGTTTCTAACGCAGCAGTCACGATAACTGGTCCCAGGCCTGAGTTAAAGAATGGGATTGATTTGGCGCTAGCAATTCCATCTCGTAAACATCTACTTGCTACTTAAACCGCTGCAAGGCACTACCAGTCAAATGCTCCACACGGAGTCTGAAGGAATATACGAAAGTCGATACCACAGTCAATAATAGAACAACCGTAGTTTCAAAAGTCATGTAAAAAAAATAAACGAAAAATAAATATATTGGAATAAATTCTACTTATATCACGGGCGTTTCCCACAAAAAAAACCCAAACATCTAAAATAAAGTTAAAAAAACAACATTTAGAACTATCTATACTCTGGAGAATCTAAATGTTATCAATAAACTTGTCAAAAGGAAAGTAAAATAAATTAGAAAGCTTCTTTTCCAAAAATTAAAGAAACAAAATGTTTTTAGAACAGGTCTAGTGGAGTACTGATGCCAATCTTCAAGTTTGTAGATAGAACAGTATGATCAGGAGCGCTGGAACACACAAACCCATGAACAAACATACGAACCCAATCACATAAAAACGATAAGACTCCGCTTGCCAATATTGGTAGCTACAATTGTTCAGCATTATATTTTAGGTTTCAAGGATACATCCATCACATTATCAAATTTGAAGTAATCTTGAATGTACAGAAACAAGCCTTCCCCAACAGATTGCAGCCAAAACAAACCAGTGTGCAAAGGGCGGCCGTCAGTGATTCTTTCCATGTTCGATATCCTTCGAGGTTTGAAAATCGTTTAACATTTGGCTCTTTTACGGACATAAATAGAGAAAAGAGCAAAGGAGATTTACTATAACCTCATCATTATCATTGTCATCAGCCTATTAGCGTTTGTTGTTGGATATAGACCTTCTGCAAGATTCGCCACACCTCTTTATCGTGGGCATCGTGGAGCCAGTACCTTCTGAATTTACCTAGTTCGTCGTGTCATTTTACTTTCAGTCGGCCACGATTTCGCATATGATCCCTGGGGATCCATGCTGTAAGTCGTGATATCCAGCAGTTGTTTGACATTATTGAAACATGTCCAGTTCATCACCATTTGAGTTTTCTAAAAGACTCCGTCTTTTCTCCAGTCTTATGATCACACCGTGTGATTCTTTCATGTGCACGTTGCATAGTTCTCAGTTTAAGTATCAATTGATTGGTTGAGTACCATGTTTCAACTCCGTAGGTGACTATTAGTTTGATACATGTATTGTATTATTTTATTTCTAGGTCCAGTGGGATTTTATTGTTCTTGAAAATCGAACCAGCTCTACCAAAAGCTTACGATACCTCGCCTTTTTTTCTCTTTATTTTGATGATTTGATGGAGCTTACAAACAATACTCTTTTGAAAATTTGACTCCTAAAACTGTTAGACAGGAAAATATAAATGTAAGCTACGAATCAATAACTCAGGGAGAGAGAAATGTGAAATTCAAAATAAATTGCATTGATAAATCCATTGTTTCACAATACTCACTGATACTTTTGAAACACTGATGAATTTCTGTGATCATCTGTTATTAATTAATGCCTGAGTCAAAGCGTGAGACATGCAGAGCCGACGACTGTGGGTGGCACCGGAGCTCATGGACGGAATATATCGGCAGAACACTGGGGAATTTTATAAATAATTATCAAGAAATCTGAAAAACTAATGTAAAAACGCCCTGCGTGTTGCCACTATTAATACACACAGAAAAATTGTAATATAAATATATATATATATATATATATATATATATATATATATATATATATATATATATATATATATATATATATATATATATATTGGAATATCCCTCAAATGGATTTTCATGAAAAAAAATCAGTGATTTTTTTTCAGTTAGGAGTCCATACTTGCTGGGTAAGAGATACGTTTATCCCCAAATGTTCACCCCTGAGTCGGAGACACTAGCGTTAATGGCAGAAAAGCAAAAAAGTTCACACTGTTCATTATATAAGTATTGATTTACCATCTATACGGGGGGGGGATTCGATTTCGATCGAACTCACTAACAACGGCCAACAAGATCAGCTCAGATCATTGATAATTGACATACATTCTGATTCGCATTTTTGTTTCTTTTCATATCAATTATCAACGTAAAAGTTTTGTATCAAACCATCAATATTTGTAGATCCAATGAGTATCGGGCTTGTTAACAACAGCTAGCAGGTTTTGCTTGCAGATCATTGCTTTACGAAGTGCGATCCTACCTGTGTTTTGGGGGGGGGTTTAATTCGTTTTTCTGATGATTTGTTAACTCAACATAGTTTAGTATGAAACCGCCAGTGGTTGGATATATGCTGATCCTCGAAACTATCAACAACAGCCAGCAAAAACTGCTTCCTAATCATTGCTATATGACATGCGTTCTTATCTATTTATTTTCTCCTCATGTGATCTGCTCGTTTACAACGGTCAGGAAGATTAGCTTCAGATCATAGCTATACAACATGCGTCCGTATCCGTGTTTTCTTGGTTCTCTTTTTCTATCTGATCTGTTACCAT
Organism: Thysanoteuthis rhombus; assembly: GCA_963457665.1. Taxonomy (NCBI): domain Eukaryota; kingdom Metazoa; phylum Mollusca; class Cephalopoda; order Oegopsida; family Thysanoteuthidae; genus Thysanoteuthis; species Thysanoteuthis major. The sequence continues at coordinate 16,811,916 of OY735212.1, read as the reverse complement.
AGCTTTGGTATCACATCGTCACTAGGAAGAGACCCAATGACGATTGGGCCCACTAACAATGGCTTGTAGATCATCGCTATACGGCGATATCTCCCTTCATCTTTTCATATATTCCTTCCGTTAATACCAGTTGGAGGAAATTTACTGTGATATTTCGATTGGGATGTTTCCTATTCTTTAAGGAAATATCCTGAATCATTTTACTTGGGAGAATGCATTGTTTGAAAAAGCAGTTAGGGGGTATTTCTATTAGGAGAAAAATACTTCTGAGTAGAAAGGTCAAGAGTTACGGACAGTGAACCAAGAAAATCGCATTGATAATTAGAAGATTAGGATGTTCATGTATTTGCTATGATAAATAGCGATTCATCTCATTCGTCCTCGCGTGATGAATAGAATTATGAAAGTTAGCTCTGCCTCTTTTATTCAATCGAATATAAATTCGTGCTCAAATTAATTGGAAACGATTTGAGATGAAAGATCAACGTAGCAAATATCATTTGAACTATACAGCAATTCCAAATATTTGGTCGTTCGAAAAATAATGGCTAATTCAAAATGCTGAGTTTATTGATCTATTCTGTTGTACGAATGTTTTAATCAGTAAAAATAGAAACCGCAGGATGTTATGTGATGAAAACTATTGCGTTCTGGACTCCAGTAATTCCTTAAATGCGCTCTCTGCATCCTTGCGGTTGGATATCTCTTGTCTCGGAAAGTTATTTATGTTGTCCTAAAGCAAACTGGTTCTTATGGTTGGTTTTCATCAAGCGCTTTGGTGATTCGGTTAGCAGTAACTTTGAATACAACTTGGCCCTGCACGATCGGAGATTATTTATTCATCTCGTGCTAGGATTATATTGGAAGCCATTTAAGAAGTATTGTAACCTAGCCCATTCTCGTGCCAGAGGATTATACGCAACCTTCCTTTTTTTCGACTTCGGTTTTAAGGGATCTCGCTGTCTACAGATATCTCTTGCAATTAACGTAAAATGTTAGTAAAATGTCATATGAATCGATAAAAATAAACGATATACATTGGTTCTCTACAAAAAGGCGATGTTGTCAGCAAATCTGAGGTTACCTAGGTAATCACCGTCTATTTTGATTTGTTTGTGTTCCTAATTTAGGTACCGGAATATCATCTCCAGGCAGACTGTGAATAGCTTACGTGAGATGGTATCACCTTGTTTCACCCTCTTTTTGGAGCGGAAAGCCCCCCAAGTCTTTATGTAGTTTAATATAGGAACCGTTTTGTCAGTAGATATGTTGCAATACTGACATATATGGGGTCACCTACCTATAGAATGGTAACATCAATGACCCTGGGCATTTCAACCGTGTCGAATAATTTTTTGAAGTCAATAAATGCTGCAGCAAGTTGCAATTTATATTCTGCTGTCTTCTCTTTTAGTTGTTTTATTGAATGGGGGAAGGGGCTATGGTCGAGTAGCTCCTACTAAAGCCAGCTTCTTCCTGCGGTTAGTTTTCATCAAATGCTTCAGAATCTCTTAGCGATAACTTCAGTAAAAAGTTTACTCGCTGGCCTGTGGTTGTTTAGATCTCTCAACATCCGACTAATGCTAGACGAACTGCATGAAGCAGGTAAGAAAGTAAGTCGCAAAATTAACTCCAGTAGAAGAAATGACATGCACAATAAACATGTTGAAGACCAAAACACTGTAACCAAAATCAAAAATTAGAACTGGATTACGTACACAATCACATTTACCTACGACAACGGATCTCCATGCAAAAAATCACCCCAGTATGATAAGCTCTCGGTAGAGATTGCTCAACCTTCTGAAAGGAAAGTTCTACAACCAATGCATGCTTCCAATAGTCACTTATTGAACTTCAACATAGAACCTGGCCAAGAGCCTAAGCCCTCGAACTGAGAACCATGCAACATGCACATGATAGAATCACGGTCAACCTCACATGGAGAGATCGTAAGACGGCATAATATATCGGGTAGAATACTGGTGACTAAGATATCATATAATCCATTAGAAAAATAAAATGGCAATGAGCTTGACATATAACATAGAGGAACGAATTAGACGAACTCAAAAAGTATTGGCTCTGCGGTTCCCATGATACAGATGTCTGATGAATCTTGGGGGGAGTTTAGGTCAAACAACGGACGATAAATGATTATTATAATTGTATATACTCGTATAATGTACTATATAACTACCTGATGTACCTGAATTCTTCAAGTCTTAAACTTCCAAAGTTCAATGGAGAAAATTCCATATCATATCAAAAGTTGCAATTGAATGTGTTATTTGAGCAAACAAAATAGGCAAGCACTAATCATAACAGCGTTTAGAATGTGGTAAAAAATATAATCTTATATAATAAGCCGAAATGACAAAAATCAATGAAATCTTTTTGAACCACCGATTGGATATTTCAGTTCAGCCTGACAAATGCTGAAAGGAAATTGCTGAATAAAATGTGTTTCTGCAAAATTTGGGGGCGCATTCCCTTATAGAAAATTATTAGATATTTTTTTTTTAAGTTTGCCACCATTAAAGGGATGAGCACAGCATTATCTACAGTTTTTCTTCGACTGATTAAAAAAATCCATGAAATGACCACGGTTATTTACAGATGAGATCAGGTGAAACAAAAAAAATTGAACTAAGGTACTTCAACCTTGACATATACGTGAAAATCCAGATTGAACTTCTTTTATGGTAGTTGCTACCTCTTCGATCCTAACAAACAACCTGAGAGTGTTTTTTTATATTCACAATTCCGGATGCAAACTAAAAGACCAATTTAGGATAAACTTATATTATAAATCGAATCCCTAAATAAAAAAAAGAAAGCGTTTTTTCAAGACAGAGATTTAGGGCGTAAATGCCTAAATTTCCAGCCTGTAATTTCAGTATCCTGTATTCATGATATGCACACATACATACATACATATATATATGTATATATATATATATATATATATATATATATATATATATATATATATATATATATATATATATATATATATATATATATATATATATATACATTCATACATTGCCGAATATGTTCAGGTTGGTTGCTTAGGCAGAAGAGATTACAACTACCCAACATTAATATTCATCTCAGTTTTCACACATTTTTCATTCTATACATATGGAGTTAGTAACAAATTACAATAATCACATCAGTAATCTTTTGAAGAAAAATATAGATGGAAGTAGACTTTCTACAGTAAAGATAGACATTAAAATTCAAAAGAGTGGCTCTCAACTAGTTTTTGTTGAAAGTCTACACTGTGTCCAATCAATTTGTCTTCTTTACTGGTCGTAGATAGATTTTTACCCCCATCTCATTTATAGGGCCCCGTACGCCTGAAAGTATGTCTATAACAAGACCTGGCGTTATTATTCCTGTTTCTAAGAGAAGGGGCGAAGCTCAAACGTTTCAAACGTTTTTTAGGGATTTTTTTTCTAATCTGAGAACAATCTCGCCATTCTAGCAGCAATTATCGTCTCTGCCTGACTCAGTGCTTCAGCTAAATATGTAATTCTATTTTACTACGACACGCTTTAATTGCATCAATAAAGTTTTATTTTGCTACGATATTAGCCTTAAATAAAGGTGCATTGTTGGGGAAAGACTTCTAAAGGGAGGGACTTTCAATGGCACAAGATTGAAGTACTGAAACTAATGCCTGATTTTCAGGCCTGTCTTCCATCGGCCCTAATGGTTATCTACGCATATGTTCGTATTAGAATGTATTCATTTTCCTAGTTGATCTTATCTGCCTCTGGATTCAAGAAACACAAATTATCAAGAAGTAACGACATAGAAACATTGCGTTCTCTCTTTGTTCGGCTAAAGCAAGCGTAAACAGGCTAAGTCGCTAAACCGCATTTCACATAATCATGGGCACAAAGCAGAAATCCTGGTGCGACATCAAATAGTTCCAATCTTCTTCTCTGTAGGATACGAACACAGCCGCCATTATAGCCGCAATATCCGGTTCCATTTCTGAGAGAAAACGGTCTACTGGCACCATTCATTCGTATTTAAGAGGAAGTGTCCATCTTTATCCAAATTACATATTTCCTTCTCGTTTGCCAAAGAAAATAATGAAACGATCAGAAAGTCAAATCAAAGGAAAGCTCTGAATTCTGGTGGGCGTTTATGATATGCTGTAATTGGAAAGGAATTCTTCTGTAGACGTTCGGCTGGATTTATTCTCCTCCTCTTCTTTCTCCTTCTTCTTACTTTCCCTCCATTATCTACCAATATTTTTCTTGTCTATTTCATTCTTCTATTCCTTCTTTTCTTTCAATATATGTCTATGTAATTTTTCATTTCCTTGTCTTATTCCATTCTTTTGATTTCATTATTTTCTCTTCTCCCCACCTCTTCTTCTTTCTTTATTCCGTTCATACTTTTCTACGCCACCTTTTTCTTCTTCTTCTTCTTCTTCTTCTTCTTCTTCTTCTTCTTCTTCTTCTTCTTCTTTTTCTTCTTCTTCTTCATCTTCTTCTTCTTCTTCTTTTTGTTCTTCTTCTTCTTTTTGTTCTTCTTCTTCTTTTTGTTCTTCTTCTTCTTCTTCTTCTTCTTCTTCTTTTTCTTCTCCTTTTTCTTCTTCTTCTTCTTCTTCATCATCATCTTCTTCTTCTTCTTTTTCTCCTTCTTCTTCTTCTTCTTCTTCTTCTTCTTCTTCTTCTTCTTCTTCTTCTCTGCTCGTTCAATTCCCTTCATCCATTCTTTTACCACTTCTTCATCTCTTAATCTTTCATGGACCTGCAACGGACATGGAACCCCTCACAAAGTCTTTGGCAGCGATGTCAAGCCATGATTATAATAACGTGTATATACATCTATTACTATGAAGAAGGCAAATCTTTGTTTTTCATAGTGCCAAATCTACTGCAGTACACACCGCAAATCTCCCAAAAATTTTCCGTTTCAACGAATTCAAAATGACCAGAAATTTAAAAATGACCAAACCAAAAAGTTTTGGGCCAGATGCCTTTAGAAATGACTAACTTAAACGAAATTTGGAAAACAAAATTAATTCTGCAACTGATCCATACTTTCTCAAACATCATTACCGAAAGCTTATTGACTTGGCACAAGCTGATATTCACCTGTTGAAGTCTAGACGGATGACAATTCTCTATCATCTTTCTAATAGACATTTCTATTTGCTCTTATCGATACTTGAGCACCTGCTGATTCAGAACAAAAAAAAAAAAACATCAGAAACCCCTGCCATGTTCAGTAAATTTGTTGTAAACAATTATCAGCTCTCGAATTCATGAACTGATTGATACTACTATTTTGGCAGTGGTGCGTTTCTCTGTCAATAGGATATTTATGGTCGAAAGGGAAATAACTTAAATTAGAATATATTTATCTCTAAATTCACATTCGATTTTTTTTTATGTAGGAGTTTAAAAAGTTGAAAGTTTTGACTGTTACTCGACAATATTCCTGGTCTGTCAGGCAGACGTTCTTCTGCATATAAACTGTTTTTCTCTCCCATAAACTGCTGTTATTTGGTATCGAAACAAGTTCCATGCATCCTAAAGAAAAAAAAACATATATACATACTTTCATAATTTGCAATTCTGCATGGATTTTACACAGAATCTGGAATAAAGAATTATGCAATGTTAATCTAGTTTTAAAGGAGAAAAATGGTTATATGATAAAAAAAAAAAACTATCATAAAATGCTATAACAAGCTTGGCTGCTGCACAGCCGAACTCAATTCCAACCTCTATTTCGACAGAAAATGATTACAACTTTTGTATTGTATATGTGATAAATGATTTTTTACACATAAATATATACATACATACATATATATATATATATATATATATATATATATATATATATATATATATATATATATATATATATATATATATATATGTTTGTGTGTGTGTGCATTTATTTACTTATTAGCAAGAAATAAGCCCGTGCGTATCCGTATCATACATTTTCGCTAATATTTAAGGCCTATAAATCTGGCTCAGTCAGTAAGACAGCTTCCTGGCAATCATTCAGTCGGGAATTAAAACCATGGTAGTAGCATATGAATTTCACAAATCGGTTCACACCATTGATTTTAATGATGAATGTTGTTGCTTTTCTCTTTATGGTAGAACAATTTGGGTTTGACAATAGGAAATATGTTGCCACTGATTGGTTGGAATATTCAAAATTATATCTAACATTTTTACTATTAAGTTGCTAAAAACAAAAAAGTGATAAACAAACCTGGAAAAATTTTTAAAAAGTATTTATTTACTATGCTTTTGTCTTCCCCCGACACACACACACACACACACACACACACAAACACACACACACACACACACACACACACACACACACACACACACGCACGCACACGCACACACACATACATACACACACACACACACACTTTTTTTGACTAGCCTCCCTTTCAGAGCATCGTCTTCTCTAGCACAACCCCTTCATAATGTCTGGGAATAATGAAGTATTGAACTTCAAGTTTTTTTTCTTTTTATCTAAATCTGGGATAATTTTGAGAAAGAAGGGTGTACAACCGATGCATCTTCTACGTAGTCACGTACAGAGCAGTAATAAGGAAATTATTTTTAAAAAAATAAATAAATAAACTGTAGATCTAAGAACCATGCAACATACACGAGAAAGTGTCATTCTCGACAACACATGGAGAGATCACAAGACAGCGAGGATATTGAAAGGAAAAAAATAGGAGCCAGAGATATCATAAACTCAATAAGAAAACTTAAACAGCATTGGGAATACCTTGTGGCAAAAATGGCAGATAACCGCCAGACATCACAACTAACAAGGTCGCCCCCCAATAGATCAAATGCGAAACTGTTGCCGGCAAACTTGGGTTGTATGACAGCTTCGACTCTGGATATATTGGCGCTGCAAAGCCCACGATCGAAAGATCTGGTGAATTTTTTGTAAGGTCTATGTCTGATGGAGATCGTTTAGAGACTGATGATGACGACATGGGGTAGGAGGTATCGTTCAGTATTCGTTGCCTCTTGCCAGCTGACAACCTTTTGTCTTCCTACACCCCTTGCCCCTGCTTTCAAACTCCCCTTGGGTCTCCTTGTGTCATCAAGTGAACGGTAGTACCCACCTTAAGGATCACTCTTCTTGATAATCAAACATATGTAATTAATCAGAAGAATGAGTGCGAGCGTAAGATTACAATTCGATAGTCTGAACTATTAAACTGAGAAAAAAAGAACTTGCAATGTCGGATAAACACATTAGGAAGGTCATGAGAATAATTAAGTATCAAAAGGAGATTATACGTTATTCTTTCTCCATGGACTGATCTTTGCTGATTGTGGTCCATCTGTGTCTCTCAGTCTTTCTTTGTACAGTCTTCATAAACCATTTTTCATTTCTTTATTAAATCACACCTTCTTTCATGTTCGCTCTCCATTGAGCGAATGTGTCAGACACGCGTTGCTTGCAGGCGTTCAGTTAGTGAAAGAAAGTCTTTGAACAATCGCTCTCGTTTTCTCCCTTCTTTTCCTCTATTCTTTTTCGTTTTCGGGGTGGGGGGAATTGTTGTTTGTTTGTTTGTGCTTTTCGTTTATTTTTTTATTTTCTCGCTTTGTTTCCCGCTGTTTTCATGAGTTTTATTTTAACTTTTCTTCACTTTTTATCCGTGCCTTTTTTTCTATCTCCCCATGTTTCCTGGCATCATGATTTCATTCCTTCTTTCCCACTCACTCATTCATTTCATTTTTTTTCTTTTTACTTCGATCCTATTAAAAACCGTCAACTGAAACTGTCAGCACCAACATAGTCAAGATTAACACAGATTTCTCCAGTTATCAAGTCGGTCTTCCTCTCTGACTCTCTATTTATCTGGCTTGCTGGCTGACACTCTATGTACATGACTCGTAATCAGGCCACATCAATCGAGCTAAAGGGCTGGAAATATAACCATTTACTCCTTATAATGTCTAGAAATTTTTTTTTTTTTTTACAGCCCCAATCTTTTTCGGGGTAGGTTAGATTTACATGGTAAACTGATCCCCTAGTTTGTGTTCAATAGCGTTCAGATTTTATCCTTTTCTCTTTTGTTTTGATTACGCATTTTAATCAGAAAAGTGACTTAATCATCAATCACCATTTTTTTCAATTTTTTAACCACTGAACATAGCATGCTGCCAAATGATGTTGGTTATTATTTCTTTCACCAATTTTTTCTTGTTTTCATGACTTTTATTTTGAATTTTCTTTTATAATCGTACGTTTTTATCTCCTTTTGTTTTTGAGCAGCGTAATTTCATTTTTATTTTCTGTTTACTGATTCACTAATTCCTTTTTAAATTCAATTCGATTTCTTTCGTTTTTTCTTCTTCCTGTGAAATCGTTTGTCCAAATTCTTCTCTACTGCTCCCTTCTCCATTAAAATTTTTCTTCCCTTTTTTTCTGTTTTTCGATTTAATTTTTTTCGCTGCAATGTACTTTCAATTTTTTCGTCATTTAACATTAATTATTTTTCACTGTCTCCCTCTTGTTCTTTCGTTATTCTCTCCATATCATTTTTTCTTTCAATTTCCCCTTCTCTTTTTCGACTTATTTTCTTCAATTTATAATTTTCTGTTTCTTTTCTTCTTTTTTTGTATTCCTTCTTTTATTATTTTCCTTCTATTTCAAGTTTTTCTGTGTTATTCCTTTTTTATTTCTTTTGAATTCGTTTCCCTTCCATCTTTGATATTTTTTCTTATTTTCTTTTTTCTCTTTAATTTTGTTCATAATTTCTCTCTTTGATTAATAATTTCCTTTTCTATTTATTACAGGATATCTTTCTTTTTTTCATAACTTTAAATTTTGATTCAATTCATCTTCTTTCGTTCGTTTTTTTCTTCTTCCCATATTGTATTAATGGACTCATTTTGAATTATGCTTTTCTTTCTTCTTTTTCTTCATGTTTCTCTCCTTCTCATTATGTTCATCCACTTCTCTTTTGAATGATCACCGTTTCATTCCTTCTTCATTACATTTTATATTCATCATTTAATTCATCCACCTTCCTTTTGAACTATCTTTCTTTTCATTCTTTGATTATGAGAAAATTCAAAAAGAAAAACACTTTCATTCTCAGTTTTTTTTTATCGTGTTCTTCCTCTTTCTGTTCATATCTTTTTCATTCCAACTCTTTTTCGTTCATTTCATTTTCTATTTTTTTCCTTTTTTTCTTCATCTTCAGTTAGAGTTCATTTCATAAATTAGTTTTGTATGAATCCTTTCCTGCTCTAAAATTTCCTTCGTTTCTCGTTTTAATTTTTTCTTATTCCTCTTTTTCTAATCACCTTCTTTATTTTTCGTCCCCCCCCCCCCAGTCCTTTATCTTCTCTATCTTCCTTTCTCCACTTTTTTCTCTTCTCTTCTTATTTCCTACCTCCTTCTTCCTTTTCTATCCTCGTTCTTTATTGTTTTGCGTTTTGGTGTTCCGGTCCATTCATTTGTTGCAATGTTTCCTTGTCACGTAATTTTGAACGAACCTTTTCTTTGCTTCCTTCTTTTGGTTCATTTCGCCTGATGAAATAACGAACAAACTCTCCAAAGATAAGAAAAGAAATCTTAGATGATGTCATTCTTCAATATGACATTTCAGGAAAAAAAAAGAACAACACTGTTAAAAAATTGACCCTAAAAATCTAACAAAATATCCAACACTTTTCACTACTTTTGGAGAGAAAAAGGGGCATTTGTTGACATCTTCGTGACTACAGCTAATAAGTCTCTGCGTGTAACATTTTTTAAAGTTGTTTTCCTCTCATGATAATACACAATATTTTTACTTCATATTAAAGCTGTGAAGAATGATGGAAATGTGTTTTCGGAACTAGGTATATATCGAAGCTTGGTTTTTGGAACTAGGGATACTGTGAGCCTAGGTTCTTGGAACTAGGTATACGCTTAGTCTTTGTTTGGCAAACTAAATGCACTGAGAGGCATGGTTAGGGGGAACAAGGTATACTGTGAGGCTGAGATTGGGAACTAGTTGCACGGTGAGGCAGTGTTTAGGGAACTGGGTATACAATGAGGTTCTGTTTTAGGTACTGGGTATATGGTGGGGCTCTTTTGGGAGAACTTGGTATATAGAGGGGCTCTTTTGGGAGAACTGGGTATATGGTGAGGCTGATTTGGGGGAAATATGTATACGGTTATATCTCAAATACAACGCATTGAATACAGAAAGAAAACTCAAAATTGAGAAGTACGTTCCGAGTTTCACTTTGTAAAAACCACGCTTCCACCGGAAATTTTGAGCTGAAAATCCAAGTGCGTTGTATATATGGAAACACATACACACACACGCATACACATACCCACAAATGCACACACACACGCAGATATAAATATATGTATATATACACACACACACATATATATATGTATACATATATATGTATATATATATATATATATATATATATATATATATATATATATATGTGTGTGTGTGTGTGTGTATGTGTGTGTGTGTGATCGTATGTCATTCCAAACTGGAGATCCTTCGAGGGTGCAGATTATCTACGGAAGCGGGATATACATGGTAAAATTTGGTATACAACACATTCCCACGTACTCCCCCTCATTTCAATCACTGTCTCTGGAGCTTTACGTGTGTTGATGGTAATGTAGCGATTTGGCAAGGCCAGTAGTAAGTGTTTTGTGAATAGACAGGAGGTGCAGTTGGGATTCCAGTCAACAGCATGGAAAATTTATTTGGTAAACCGAGTTAAATCTCTGGCTGGGACAGTTAATTCCACACTAATACCCCCTAAGAAAGGTCTACATCTAACTCTCATCGCTTAAGCTCTTGGTAAATAGCAGGACATACTGGTTTGACAACCAGTCCAGGAGACGGACAATCTTGAATTTAGAGACGGGCAACAGACAGAATACGGGGACGTATTCCCGATATGTACAATTAAGGGGACCATAGTGGAGCATCGATGTGTTTAGCAAGTCCAAAGTATTTTTCCAAATTTCAAGTAAAATAAAGCGGAAGATGGATGGTCACACAGACGGGATAACAGAACCGCCATGTTTCCTCAAGTACACGTAGATTGAAAAAATCCTTTCGTAAATTTTCGAACAATTTGTTTGCAGCTGATGAGATCCTGGAGAACTTTAGGTTGGATTTCCCTGTTAGGTGGTAGTTTTAAGATCTTCTGTTGGTGCTTTTTTTAAGATCTAAAAACTGTAAACCAAAACTGTCAACCTTATGAGCATAGTTTCCTTCAGTTTTTCAATGATACAGTTTTGCTATCTATCTATCTATCTATCTATCTATCTATCTATCTGTGAAATGGACAGGGCAAAGCAAGTTCAAACTCCAACTGAGACTGGCACTATTGCACTTGGGAGAGGGATAAATGTAATCCCCCCAAAGACTATGGGTAGATATGTATGGTGAAGTGAGCGCCATCACTCTTGGTACTTATCACTTGTAAGTCTTTTTTGCACGAAGAATTCCAAAACTAAAAGAAACGTTATATGTGAATTTCAGGCAGGAAGTTGTTGGCGCAGTCAGCGTAAGGGCACTTAATTATATCTCAAATTCAATGCAGTTTTCTTTCAACCTGTTCAAGGTTTGACAATAGTTGGCCAACGTTTTTAGTCGGCAGCAGTCTATGAAATTCGGGAACTAAACTTGTGGTAGATATTTAATGTATCTCCAAATCAGGGGCTTTGCCAAGGGGTGTGGTATGAGATTCCACCCTGTCCAGTTTAAAATATTAGTGGACTTATTGCATTCCTACACAATAACAAATCTTACTGAATTACCCCCAGTAATACCTTTGCAGATATCCAGGGGTTTGCAGCTTTCAGGTTCGGAACCACTGCACAATATGTTTGAGGAGATGATCAAGGATTCGAAACCCCGGACTCCAAAATATCAAGTATATGTCTCTGTTCCAAAGATTCAAGACAGTGCTCTCGATCAAGTATCAAGTGAGTCTAAAACGTTACAGCTCTTAAATCTGTTGGAAGTTTATCGGGACTCCCAAAGGTGCCAACGCTCAAGAAGATTTATCATATGTCCTTGGAGAAATCCTGCTTGGAAATTCTATCGAAACCTCTGTTCATCCTCACTTGCTGTTGCTGACAGCGGTAGACAATGCCTATCGATCCAACACTGAATAAAACTCTGAAACCCTGAAAGAAAAGAAACGTATCTCCCCGGTTCAAATAAATATTACTATCGATACAATGTTGCCATCTGGGAAATTAAGCTGGTCTTTACACAACGAAGTATTCTTGGAGACGATTAATTTAATTACTAAGCGTGTTTTGTTCGGGGTTCTGAGGTGGCGTCAATGTCGATATCATCGTCATCATTATCAGCCATCATATCCAATACTGGACGAAAGCCTTTCTCAGTACGCTTCCATATCAACCATGATTGTGCAAACTCCTCCCATTTCATCTCTCCGTCTTATGTCTAGTAATTTGGAGGGGGTAAGGGGTATGCTTCGGGTACCATCTGTTGAACAATCGTAGTCAACAAAGGCGGTAAAGAGCTCTATCCCTTTTTATGTGTCTGTGCGTTTGTCTGTGTGGCCAAACGTACTGGGCTTTACTGTGATCTTAAGATTTATAAATTGGCATCAGTATTCCAATAGAACTCCTCTAAAAAGTTTCTTTTGGGTTTAGGGGGAGGCTTTTGGAAGAATCTACTGTGACAGATCCATTTATAACATCTAGATTCTCCAGAAACTAGATGTTCCTAGAAGTTATTTTTCATTCTTTTTAAAAGGCTCTCAAGTTGAAATAGAATAAATGATTATCATTAATAGAATCTATTCTTGTCTTATATATTTTCCGATTTAGTCTTTTACAATACTTCAAATTTTGTGGGTACAGTTGTTCAGTTAATGACTATGATTGCGAGTTATCTGTATTTCTTATTAGATGTCCATCCCATTTCCATCTTTGTTCCTTAGCTATAATCAAATGCGTAAATAAACATAAATATAAGCAGCACTAAAAGTTGCATTGAAAAAACTATGCCCAAGCATCGATAAAAAGCGTCACATGATCATTGTCTTCTGGGATGATCAAGGGGAAAATTTAAAAAAAAATCTGATCAATGAATAAGATACTTTTCTTTGCTTTCGATTGATGGCAATTGCTAAAAAGTCTGAATTAAAAAAAATAAAAGATAAGAAAAGAAATTTTTACACAGATCCTTCCCGAATCTGCTCCTGATGTTATTCGATTCCTGTTTACTTCAGCTTGCAGTATCCCTAAATTTGTTGGCATCCTGTGTATAGAATTGATCAACGATACAATAAACATTTTTAGCAAGATAGATCCCAGCCCGACTCAAATGAAGCTGACCTAACAATGCAATTAACTGTTGTCGAAAATCCTATTTAAAAACTACGTATAGACTGTCAGTATTCAAATAATCTTAGGTGGTGTACAGAGTACGTCTAACAGTAAAACAGCTCATTTGATCAAGTTTCTGATAGTTAAAGTTGAAGTTGAAGTGTTTAGCTTAGATATTTGTCGATTTATTTCTGAATGCTCCCAACAGCTGGTCTGTGTTTCCAAACTTTCTCCCCACCGGTTTGGTCTCAACATGCACTTATATGTTTTCTATGGAAAATGCT
>OY735212.1:16780746-16795746 GCA_963457665.1 Thysanoteuthis rhombus | reverse complement strand
AGCGCAGTATATTGGAGAACAAAAAAGAGTCGGCTATATCATACAATTTATTTGAGAACTCAAATGGCAATGGGCTGGTCATGTTGTAATGTCAGACAACCACTCGAAATTACAACTTACAAAATGGATCCCAAGGTATCCTATGCGAAAATGAGTCCAGCAAAATGTAATATGATGTTATGAACTAGACATATTCAGAAAATATTGGCTCCGAGACGGCCTTTATAGACAGGTTTGGCGAATCCTTAGGAAGGTCTGTGTCCAACGACGGATGCTAAAAGATTGCTGCTGATAATGCATTTTGTCAATAAGCAAGGATGATATTCTCAGATGAGATCGTCATTTCAATGAGCCTGTTCCATAGGTTTGATATTTTTGTCACGAAGAATTCGTTTACTGGCACCAGTGGAGGTCTGAATTTGCAGTTTATGGCTGTGTCCTCTGGCTTTATAGATGGAGTCTGTATAAGGGCATCCGTAGCAATGAACGTCAATATCCACTCTATGTATGTTGTTCTGGAGTGTCCAAACTTCCAATGAGTCAGCAGTTTTCTTTTTTCCTGTTGTCCAGGGTTTCTAGAACAACTTGATTTAATCTTTCAGAGTAAGATATATCTCCCAGCCCCAAAAGGTCTTAATAAATAATTTGATTAATTAATTTAATTAATTAATTGATTATTTGGAAAAACAAAACAAATAATCTCCATTGCTTGCCAACCAATTCATGACTCACCTTTTTTTTTCTTGATTCTACTCATCGCCAATGTTGCAACGAAATCGACCACTTCCCCATCTCATTTTTCATTAGAAACCATCAAAGAAAACTGTCTCCTGAACTGGCAACATGGGTTTCTTCAGTTTTCAACTAGGTCTGCCAAGCCATGTGCATATGAATGTATCAATCTTGCAAGCTGCACTGAGAGAGCTAGAGGGCAGAAAATTGAACATTTACCTGTTATCATGCCGGTAAAAAAAACAGTTTTCTGCTCATTGGAAATTTTTTCCTTGAAAAAGTTTTTTGAGGGGAGGGAGTTATTTGCAATGTAAGTTTTTTGTTAAATTGGTCCCTTATTTTTTTCCAGTGTCATTCGCACTTTTTCTTTTGTTTTTTTTTTTTTCGAAAAGTTAGAATTTTTTTAGTTAACTTAATCGGCAGTTGACATTCATTGATCAACTTTTTCCCAATTTGTTAATGATTATCCCCAACACAGCATGTTGTCAAACGACGATTGTACGTGATGGTTTCTATTGAGTGACTACCTAGATCTTTTTTCACTTTATTTTCTGTCCTAAAACATTTAATGGATTCTGCTTAGTTCCACCGAAGCCATTCGAGAATTGCATATTCTAATCGAACTTATGGTGTTGTATATATAATTTTGTAATGGAGTCAATTGAACAGCCGTGACCATCAAAAATAACAGAGGGTTCCATCATTTCTTTCATATGTACTTTTGTTATGTATTTATGTGTTTGCTTTCTTGTTTTTATAACAGTTTAGCGCTCTTGGCTGTACCGTTTTATCTGTAGGCTTGAAAGTTGCCGTCAGTATTCCTCTAGAGTATTTTCTAAAAATGTTATTTCTGATTTAGGGGAAAAATTGACCAAGCTCTTCTGGGTTTGGGGCTATTCAGACGGGTTTTCTAATAACATTATTATTTATAATAAAATTGTAAGTGAAATTCTAATGTTCAAATAACGCTGGGAGGGGAAACTCAAGATAAGGGGTGCGGAATTCAAAAGAGAAACTGCAGATAAAGTCGCCCAGTGAAAGAAAAACCGTGGATAAGGGGGACCGCTAGAACGGAAAATATTACTAAAATAATATATCAATTAAATCTGAGAGAAATTTAATCTATAATCCCATGTTTGTGAACGCTGATGAAATAATTCTGTATTTATCACGAGAATCGATTGAAATAAACAATAAATGATTGTTCTATGAAAATGTCAGTTAACTGTGTACCAAAAAATCTTCTCATAGAAATGTGTGTGAACGAATCTTAAAAAGTTACCATGTATATTCAAAACCAAACTACGCTATTTCTTAAACCCCTAAAAACGGACAAAGCAGTTTGCGAATTTTTATCACACGTATACATCTTATTTGGGAACTGTTTAAGGGACAGGGTTAAGCCGAAAGATCAAACAGAGGCAGTCTGAACAAAATTCGACTATTGTGAAATGAAATGAATTAGCTTTGACAATTGCAAGCATCTTCCCCCCCCCCTCTCTCTCTCTCTCACACACACACAGACAGACAGACAGACACACACACACACACACACACATAAAAGCAGGTGTTTTGACAATTCTAAAGAGGCATTCTTACTATCTGATATTGTCTTGGATAAACTGCCTGAAGATGAAGATTAAACCAAACCTCTCGAAGTAAAGCTGCCAAAATGACCCATGTTTGAAAGTGAAGTTGTATGAAGGACAACTTATCCCGGAAATAAAGGTAGACACTATTTCTCATCCCAAGACAAACAGACTATACTTATTTTATTTTCCCATGGAAAACATAAGAGCTTAGTGTAATTAGAGCGATCAGTTCTTTACCTACAACAGCAAATAAACCGTGTTTCAAAAGTGGCTTTATTCTACGGGCTCTGCGATTTCAAAGGCCCTGCACCGATTACTTGCAAGCTTTCAATTCCGATTTGGTGTTTTTTGTCTAGTTACTCGTTCACATAGACAGGGGGGATTCAACAGTGAAGAGGTGAAGAAATAAAAGAGAGCACAGAAGAGATGAAGATTTTAGCACATTCCCTTAACTTTAATAACATAAGCTTGTGTGAGCTGTGGTAGATTATCAATAATCACCACACATAATGAAACGTAATGCATATTTATGCACTCATTTGTCATCGATATTACTTTTTTACGTCACCCCACGATACTGTTGTTAAAATAGATTTTTTTGTAATGTTCAATTTGATTGATAAAAGGCCATCATTAGTCAACGGTAGATTGGATGTTGATTTTGGGGTGAGCAGAACATCTTTATGTAAGAAACCGACACACACACACACACACACACACACATATATATATATATATATATATATATATATATATATATATATATATATACATACATATATATATATATATATGTATGTATATGTGTGTGTGTGTGTATATATATATATATGTATGTATATATATATATATATATATATATATATATATATATATATATATCGAAAAGTGTTAAACACAAAAAGTATATATATATATATATATATATATATATATATATATATATATATATATATATATATACTTTTTGTGTCTAACACTTTTCGATATTCATACACATGCATGTACTCGGAAGCCGGCACATCTCTCGCTATTTCTTTTTCTTTTTTTTTTTTTTGGTGTATATCTATGTAATCTAGCCTTAGCCTAGTGCAATATTCAGGAGAAACTGTACATAAGTACAACGCAATTGGAAGAATAATTGCAATAGCCTGATAGCCAGGGAAAAGGCATAGCAGAGACTTACAATCCACAGCGCTGCTTTGATCGAGAAGGGCGACATGAGAAGAGGGCTGGAGACCTTGGGAGACTTACTGTCACCCTTCCTTCAGCGATAACCTCCAGGCAACTGGTGTGAAACTATAATCCGCAGAACTGCTGTTGACTGAGAGAGTGTGAAGAGGGGGGACTCGAGACTTGAGGAGACTTGCTGTCACTCAGTCTCCAGGATGGCCCCAGGCATCTGACACAGAAATGATGATGATGATGATGATGATGATGATGATGATGATTACGAAGATGAAACACACAAGTGACTTAAGTGTACCGAACTGAGAGCAAAGACGAAGGACCTGATAATCACGACAAGAGACCAAGACCAGAGCCTTGCTTCCAGATCTTATCACCATCAAGCAATCAAGGATGTATCAGATCCATTATGCAGGATCCGTGGACAGTACGAAATCGGAGAATGTCGATCCCATCATCTCAGGCTGCCCGGAAGCAAAACTGACCCAAAAAGATGTGCAGGAAGTACAAAATCACACTTACTCAACCGGTTGAATAAATATGAGCCGAACAGGGTGGCAACATACCTTGGGACGTTCCCATTCACGCTGACGGAGAAATCGTTATCAAATATGATAGAGAAAAGAAGTGCATATTCATTGACATAGCAATATCAATATTTATCTGTCTATCTATCTATCTATCTTATTCGCACCGTACAAACATGCGTATATACGAAGTAGTACCGGAATCCCTGAACTGGGACAGGGAGTTTCAAAGTTGGATCGACATCAAGATTTCGGATCGTCATAAAAATGTATCATCATCAGTCTTTTAACGTCCGTCATTGGGAATAGACCTTCCCCAAGATTCGCTATAATTCTCCATCGTGGGCATCACAGAGCCAGTATTTCCTGAATTCGTCTAGTTCATCTCTCCATATTGTGTTCTGTCGGCCTCGGTTTCCTATGTGATCTCCGGGGATCCATGTCGTGAAACATGATGTCCATCAGTTGTCTTTCATCCTTGCAACATGGCCTGCCCATTGCCATTTGAGTTTTTTAATAGTTTTTATGTCACAGATATCCATTTTCTTTTTTATATACTGTGCTGTCTTGTGATCTCTCCATGTATGATTGAGCATGATTCTCTCATGTGCACGTTGCATGCTTCTCAGTTTCTAGGCCTGTCTCTTGGTTAGGTTTCATGTTTCAGATTCATAAGTGACTATAGGGAGATTAAAATCTTTTTAAAGAATGATTATGTAACTAGCGTTTTTTTTGCAAGCTCTTTAGGTAAATTATTCCTCTTATTCCTGATAATAAAATGGTTCAATGCTTTCAAATGATTGTTCTAATAATATATTTTGTTTTCGTTGAATTTCAGTAATTCATTTGTTTAAATCATATATTTATCCTTCTAATGAATACGTCCCAGATTATATCGTTACAAATGGAATTAAATGATTATGATTTTTCTCATTTATTCATTACTAGAACACGTCTCCCCTTAAATTCTGTAGACAGCTCAGATCATATACGATTCTGGCATTGCAATGGGTCGGTGGTCAGCAAAATTTTTTTCATAGCCTGTATTTAGCTGATCTCAAATGTGCTCGGAAATTGTGGTTATTTTTTTCTCATTCAAATGAGCAATCTTAGCCTCCAAAGATATCTATATCTATATCTCTCTCTATATATGTGTGTGTGTGTTTATATGTGCCCGCATACACGTGCATGTGTGCGTGTGCAGGTTCGTTTGTTTGTTTATGTGCATTCTAGAGCTCCTGGTCGCATGGTTTTGTCTGAAGATTTCAAAATTGGCTTCAATACTCTCCTATTTTTGACTTCCAGGAAAAGTTTTTTTGACGTTTGGCGAAAAAACTTTTGTGATGATGGGGATGAGGGGGATTTTTTGTTGGATTCATTGATAACACCTACGATCTCAGTATAGTAAATCTCCTTTGCTCTTTTCTCTATTTATGTCCGTGAAAGAGCCAAATGTTAAACGATTTTCAAACCTCAAAGGATATCGAACATGGAACCAATCACTGACAGCCGCCCTTTGCACACTGGTTTGTTTTGGCTGCAATCTGTTGGGGCAGGCTTGTTTCTATACATTCCAGATTATTTAAAATTTTATGTGATGGATGTATCCCTGAAGCCAAAAAATATAATGCTGAACAATGGTAGCCACCAATGTTTTTTATATGTGCGTGGGTTTGTATGTTTGTTTATGGGTTTGTGTATTCCAGCATTCCTGGACACACTGTTTCGTCTAGAGACTTGAAAATTAGAATTAAAACTCTCCTAGACTCATTCTAAAAATTTTTGACGTTTTGTGAAAAAGTTTGTTTTAACTTTAGGAAAATTATTTCGATGGATTCTTCAATAACATCTAGAATCTTCAGAATCTAGATATTCCAAGATATTTTTGTGGTCAATTTTAGTTTTCCGGCGGAAAATGTCAGTAATGCCACTCGTAGAATTCATTCAGACCATATAAATTCAATTGAGTGATTCCTCTTGTATTTCGCTTATATTCTCTAGCTGTTAGCTGAAGCTGTAAGGTTTTTCTCACTCTGTTGGGTGAGAAGAAAAGTTCCCAGCGAAAAACCTGTTTTCAACTTTTTCTGCTTTCTGTTTGAAAAAAAAGAGTGCTGGGAACTTATACACACACGTAATGGCTTTTTTTCCTCAATCCCTTTTGATCTCTTGCTTCACCATCATCATCATCATCATCGACACCACCACCACGACCACCATCATCATCAACACCACCACCATCATCATTTTATCTTTCTCCTTATTTCTCACTCTTTTGTGATTCCTCGTGATTCTCTCCGTCATTATTGTTCATCTGTCTTTCTCCACTCTCTCTCTCTCTCTCTTTCCCTCTCTCTCATGTATTGCACTTATTCTCACTTTCTTAATCATTCTTCACTCTATCAAGACTAAACACACTCAACCTTGACTCAATTGTATAATTGATTGAAAGGAAAGCCAATGTTGCAGATAATCCGTTCGACAAGGACAGATGTTGTCAGAAAGGTCCCCGGGGACGTCAGAATTTCAGGACGCAATCAGATCACCATGCCCCACATCTACACCCACCACTACTCCACAGTTCAAGTCAGGTTACAGCCCAAAATCGCCTAGGACGCACTGGGTCTCGTAGGATCACCGAAGTTAGGGAACGTCGAACCCAGTCAATACCTAGATACAATACCAGGTACCAGCTAGAAATCGTGCACAAAGCATTCCTTGGCGATCCCGTTAATCATCTTAAGGAGGATAAATGATTTTCACATCAGGCTTAATAACATTAGTCAAAAGCTTCCCATCCATAACCCATCACTGAACTCTGTCTGGACTGGCTTTGAACAACCAGAAATGAACGAGTGGTAATTCAAGTCATTATATAAGACCAGAGTTGAGTTTGGTCATCTGCTTCTACCAAGTATTGTCAAGTATGGTGTGTTATTTATAGCTAAAATAGTCTTTATAAATTGATGAATTTAGCTATAATGTTCCATTAAAGCTGAAAAAATGCAGTGTAATACTCATTTAACGCTCTGTTATAATATAAAATGACTATGCGCTGAGACTTCAAAACAATTTATCATTGAAAAGATTTCTATCAATCAAACTTGGTATTTCTTATAAATAGTCAGATTTTCAGTTGTTGCAGATTTTTGTCTGATAAACTGTGAAAAAAAAATCTGCTGAGTCTAGAATGACTAATTTAGTAATCCTGCTTTCACTGTTAACTTCATTGGTTTAATGCCCTCGAGTATGACTAACATTCTCCTTTGATAAGTAGTCAAGACTTGAATTCCCAGAATGAAAAACAGGAGCAGTTAATTAAATGGATTTAATTTGTGGAATCTCAGGGGAAAGATCTCACATTTATGGCTCTAATGTTAGGCTAGCTACCATTTGACAACCAATTCTGATAATTGGTAAAGCTGTTTCTCCATCTAGATTAAATATCACCCATAGTAACTGTTTATGTAACACGGGATGTCGTATGATTTATCATGCAAATACAATACTTGCATTAATTCTAATGATGGTATAAAGAATGACCCTGTGAATTCTAGCAATATAGAATAATAAAAGAAAAGTGAACTTGGTTGTATTTTAGTACTGACTGCGTTCGAACGCTCAATGAGTATCTAGGGAGAATGGAGTTTTCTTACGAGTGACCACTGATTTTGCAACATCTTGACCAGTGCCAGATGAAACAACTGGAGATGCTGGGCTGAGACAGAGCCTCTCAAAGTAGGGTTTTGGACACCGCCATAGGTCATGAAAAGGTTATAAAAGGGTCCCAGATATATTTGAAATTATATATATATATATATATATATATATATATATATATATATATATATATATATATGTATATATATATATATATATATATATATATATATATATATATATATATATATATATATATATATATATATATATATATATATATTTATATATATATATATATTATTAGTGTGATCCTAACAAATATACTCCTTCCGGTTTTTATTGCAAAAAATGGCTCAAAGGTATTCACTATCCACAAATTTTATTTTGCAGTACTTTACTAATTTTTTTAATAGTTCATTTTTTTCTTATAATGAACTTTGTGAAACTCAATTTTCATCGTCACAAATGAACTGGAATTACTGTTAACTTGTTTATTTGATTTTTTGTGGGGTTTTGGTAGGAGATCGTCTTCCCTGAATAATGTGGCTCTGAGCGTTGACCAGCCCAGCCCATATGCAAATCCGGCACTGACTGTTACCCTATTTGGTTTCACTCATTTTTCCACATCAACTGAATATTTCTGAGAGTAGAAAGAAAATTTGATGAGTAAGCATAGAAATTGTAAATTTTCTTTTACTTATATCTTAAGGAAATTTTTTGCACTCAATCTGTACGTTGTGCTTTGAAAATTCAGAACAAAAGAGTGTCCACCAGTCAGGAGTCAAGTGTCACTGAAAGAATAGGGCTATTAATATGTCTAATGCATATGCTTGACGAATGATTTTACAATAGAAATGCATTGAAAATCAGGATGACAAGGATTTTCAGTGGTCAGGAAGTGAAGCGAGTGTTACTGCCAAAAGAGAGTTATCTATGTTAAGCTCGAAAGAACGTTTCAGAATTGATGTGAAAATCGTTGGTGCATCACTCGTTAGAAACTTTTATTTCAGTTAGGCAAAAAATGGTGACTGATATTTATTCGGTATGACCCTAAACCGAAGTTTGGGTGTGTGAATAGGGCAAAAATATTATGTTGCATCAATTATTGAAGTGAAAAAGATGTGCCTGTCATATTAATTAGTATTTAAAACAGTAGGCCCGAACACATAATCAACTAGAAAACAACACCTATTACCCAGGAGCTAAAAAATGTGTTTGTTTTTTTTTTTCCTGAGTTGATTATTTTTTCAAGTTGCTTAGTGTAATTATAA
Source organism: Thysanoteuthis rhombus (assembly GCA_963457665.1). NCBI lineage: Eukaryota > Metazoa > Mollusca > Cephalopoda > Oegopsida > Thysanoteuthidae > Thysanoteuthis > Thysanoteuthis major. Next base: position 16,786,776 of record OY735212.1, on the reverse strand, counting down.
TTGTCACAGCTCACCTTACATCACTTATTGAAAAAAATTAATTAAAAAAAAAACAACCTAAGGACATTTTTAAAACTCTGTGTGGTCTAGGGCTTGCTGGTAGGGGGCTAGGATTAGAGTTAGTGTGATTTGGTTAGTCAGGGTGAAGGTTGATTTGTAATGGGTGGGGACCTTTAACTTTTTTCTATCATTTACATTCATTTAACATACAAAGTACGGTGAGGTACAATAGTAATAATCATTTAGCGCGGTCGGCGGTCAAAAAAATAAAAAATCTGAACGATCTCTCACACCTGTTCAAAAAATCACCCACAAAGTAGCAAAAGAGTAATTTTCAGTTAGTTTTGAATAGCTACCAATTAGAAGTTTGTTCAGATATGCATCATTTTTTATAACTATATGAAATACATTGATACAAATTGCATTTCACAAACGTAGATACTTGAAATTTGTATTGCTCTAGGTTAGGAGAATTTCATCCCATTGTACACAAAACCGATTTTTAAAGATTTAACGATTTTTTTTAAAATCTCAACGATCTCTCACACTTGTTTTTTTTTATTTGTCATCATCATCATCAGCAGCAGCAGCAGCATCAGCATCATCATCATCATCATCATCATCATCATCATCATCATCAATGATATTTTAATGTTTGTCGTTGGACATAGACCTTCCCTAGGATTAGTCACATTTCTGTATCATGAGCGTCGCAGAGCTGGTACTTACTGAATTCGTCTAGATCATTGCTCCACCTTGTATTTTGTCGGCGTCTGTTTCGCATGTGGTCTATGGGGATCCATGTTGTGAGTCATGATGTCCATTGGTTGTCTTTCATTCTCGCAACATGACCAGCCCATTGCAATTTGAGTTTTCAAGTGGATTCAATGGTGTCTCGTACCCCCGTTTTCTTTCTGATATATTGCAACGTGTTGTGATCTTCCCATGTGATGTTGAGCATGATTCTTTTATGTACACGTTGCATGGTTCTGAATTTGCGGATCTGTCTCTTGGTTAAGTTCCATTTTTCAGCTCCATAAGTGACTATTGGGAGAATGCATTGGTTGTGCACTCTTCTTTTTAGGATTATTGGGATCATTTTGTTTTTGACGGTTAAGCTTGCTTTGCCGCAAGCTTGCCATCCTAGTGTGATTTTTTGCTTGATTTCTTCTTTTAGTTCAGCAGTTTTACTACGTCATATTGAATATCAATATGAAATTCTATTTTATGACGGTATCATGTGGCAAACTACTCACTGATAACAGTATGGACGAATGGTCGGACAGAATATATAATAATCAAATAAATATATATAGCAAATTTTCATAGTAAGACTATACGTTCCTCTCCGGACTGACTTCCTCCCCATTTCCTCCCCAAGCTTACTTCTTTCGGTCCGATTCGCTGAGTGCCGAAGGCTTCCCGTTTCGAAATCACCGCCCCAGATTATCAGTTGTTTCATTTTTTTCTCATTTAAAGCCAACTTTACAGCTAAAAATTTTGTGAGCGCTCTAAAATTCTCATAAAGTGATGGGGTCAGGGATTAAATTCATGTATTTGAGAAAGAATCTATGAATTAAAAGGATTTGTTAGAAATGAATTATCTATACCACAGTGAGGCATCTGTTCACTCTCAATTTAAAAATCTCGAGAATTTACTTGTCATTAGGACACCCGGAAGATAGTTTTTGGCAATGTGTGTGTGTGTGTGTGTGTGTGTAAAGTATGGGTGTTCCTTAATTACAGACCTGATTTCAATTGAAGATTCACAGACAGAAGGTGCTGAGGAATGTTTTTTTGTCGGAACACTTCCCATGGAAGTAACGGTAAAAAGTGCAAATTTTTCAACATTATGACAATAACACACGAGGTTGCAAATTTCTATCGAATTGTATTAAGCCCAACGGTATCGAGAGACCTACAACATCATCTGGAGTGTACATAAAATCTTTGGCTATCAATTCTGCTGGAAATGAAAAATCGAGCCATTTTTAGCCATTGACGATGATATCTCTTAGCAATCTCTGTACTATCGTATTTCAGGACGAAATAACCAAGGATTACTCCTGAGTTAAACGCTGGAAGTTATTGTATTAGTCTTGACCAAAGTTCAAAATCGATTTTGAACTGAACATCTGTGTTGCTTTTGGTTGGTAACAATTTACTACAGGCTGGATGTGATAGCGCAAGAATATAATAGACTGTACGCGGATTATTGATGGTATCTACCATTGTACAGCAGAAAACCACAAACGTGGGACACTCAGTTAGGCTCGAAATCACTGCAATTCACACATTTTTTGTGATTATTTGTGTTTGTATTCTTTAGATATTTGAATGTTTCTCAAGAGGCAGAGCTAGAGATTTGAAGTGTTGGCTCCTTAAGCATTTTGCGAAATTTGATTAGAAAAAGAAATTACCAATGAAAAGACCTACATTATCACTCAATTAAAAACAATGACCCTAAAGGCATAATTAGTATTTGTATTAGTGCATATATATCCTTGTTATTTTATTATGAAGAAAAGCAATATATGGAGTACAACTTATAAAAAGTCTTCTAGACCCGAAGGGCATTTTACCATTAGCCCAGCCCTTTTCTTTCCCCTTTTTGGCTCCTATGTCTCTCATGTGGGGGCTACCAAAGATGCAATTTTCGTAAATTTAGGGAGAGAATACTCCATCTTCATATTGTATGCGATAGTATCCGACCCATCATTATTTTTCGCTGACATATCCAGGGTTGAAACCTTATTTCTATTTACAGATATTTACAAAACACAACTGAATCAACAACAGCAGCAGTATCAGCAACAACAAACGTAAATAAGTAAATCAAAGATTTTTAACCATTGTTATATAATGGGAAATTTATCTGCGTCACAGTTAATTGCGTTCACAAAGAAATTTTCTTTTCAGCTTCTACAATGAGAGAAAGATGAAAAAAGATATTGCCTTTTTTGATGATTTGAATTCCAGTCCCACCCAGTTCGATTTCCCAGTTCGATTTCCAATAGCTTTTCAACAAGAAAGCTGTTATTATCATTAGGGGGTATTCATCGAATCGGGTGCCATAGATTTGAAATTCAATAAACTGATGATTCACAGAGTAGTGCAGACTGACATGCGGTACATGCAGGCAGTTGGTAAACTTACTCAGTACAACTGAAGGAATTTGTATGAGAGTGTGCCTACGATGATCACACGACAACTGACCATTGTACAGAGTTGACATTTGCTAGATGTATAAGCTAACAAAAAATTAAGTCCAGTGACGAGTTTGAAGGTGTTAAGATCAGAAGTTCTCGAGAGATCTAAAAGATGTAAATGAATAATTAAAGATGACAGACCTCTTTTCCATATTTTCTATAAATACTTTTTTTTAAATATATATATACTTGATTTTTGTCCTTCAAAATATGTTTTGCATTCAAACCCGTTAGAAAATTTCAATTTGCAATGAAAATTCAAGCTAAATTGATCCTTTACTTTGTGTTTAGCGGTGTTTGCGTTTTTTTCGGAGGACTTTTTTAGAGACTCTGACCAGACCCCCCCCCCCAAAAAAAAGACGTGGAAAGTAACTTATTCATTGATCACCCTTTTTATGATTTTCATTTATCACCCCCAATATAGTATGCCACCAAAAGACGTTGGTCACGAGAAGGTTTCTCTCTGATGACCCACCACGATTTCGTTTTGTTTCATAAACTGAGAAAATTTAAGATGGAAAAAAAAATGTTTTTGTTTCATCTTTTCATTTGGGGGGGGGGCTTAAAACATTCCCTCGGTACGTTTAGTGGTAATCACCCAATAATTTCTTGATTTTAAAGTCCTTCTTTTCATCAGCAATCACAATTTCTTTTTTATTGTTTCGTTCAACTAACACAGAACATCAAGACAACTGAAATGACCAAGCTGGTTCAAATAAATTCTAGTGCTTGGATTGGATATTCTAAGTCTGATGACAATCTACTGGGTCGTATATCGTTGATTACTCTCAAGTTACAAGTGTGGCAACCCCCTATACTTTCAATACAAAAACCCTCTTTACGTATATAAATCTAAAACATTACTTCCGGTGATGGCTCCTTATAATAGCCCTGAACGCACATGATCAATGGCTCATCTGGCTCTGGCATTTCAAGCAAACTTCTTCCTGAACTTCTTTCGAAACTCGCAGCCTGCGTCGTTTCTATTCTTTCACTGTGACTACATATATATTTTTTCTTGTCACTTATCTTCCACGATGAGAGTATCTGCAAGAATCTTATAGCTACTTAATGCAAAGGCTGCAACTACTATTTTTGGCGACCCTGCAAACAAAGCGCTCATTACTAGTAAGTACTTTTAGCTCTCACTAGTACCTAATCTGAAATAACCGCCATTTTATAATCTAGCTTGGCCAACTATACGACTTATTACGATACGTATGACTCATTGGTCTCAATCCGATAGATAGACGAAACAACATTAGATTCGTCATGTCATGTGTCCCTGAAGTTCTTCTCCTATCTTTTATCTTATGCCTACGTGTAGGAATAACCTAACAGCTCTTTTTCTCTACTCTTATCTTTTCTTGAAACGATCGAATGTAGTAATGTTTCCATTACACGTGTTCCACTTACATTCTTTACTTGCGCATCAAATTTATCTCTTATTTCTCACATCTAAATACTAGTATGTGTCTTTTTAATCTTTTTTTTTTTTTATATATCTGCGTCTACTCGGAGCGCATGTTTATTATACATTTCCCCTTCACAAATTTTTCACTGACGTCTGGGTGAGCCCACAGACTCAACGGGCACCCTATTTTCAACAAGAACTATCCAGAATCGTTATTTCTAAGGACTGTTGACTTTTGGGAGTTGCTACATTAAGATACCATCGCTGTTCAAGAATGTTGGAAGTATTCAAGTAATTTTGCGATTGCATTGTACTTGTAAAATATCAAAAACATTATGCCGTGCAGCATATACTTTGATATGTCCTGAATATAAACTAAAAGTATAATCAAGTAAATTTAGATGAAGTTCATGTGGTCGAAAGGTCTATCATGATACTTTCTTTAGTAGAAATATTTAAAAGCGATACACACATATATATAAACAGACACAGACACACACAAACACACACACACACATATATATATATATATATATATATATATATATATATATATATATATATATATATATATATATATATATATGTGTGTGTGTGTGTGTGTGTGTGTGTATATATATATATATATATATATATATATATATATGCACATATGTCGTTTTCTCAGGAAAATATGTTTTTCCTCCCACTCATTCGTAAAAAAAGACATTTTATTTGGCATCGAATAAACATTGACTTTTTTTTCTTTCTAAATATATAATAAGTTTAAGACAACATGGATATCTTTCTTTTGCGTTACCAGAACATAAGGTATTTTTTATATTTCATCTTGTAATTGGGTTAAGGAAAACAACTTACTGATAATATAGAAGGGTAGCCTCAGTAAGCATGACAGAGGACAAATAAATAAAACAAAGTACGCATTGTGTCTTACTGTAGGTGGTGATGTTTTGATCGCGTTCAGCCAGGAAACTCCCGTATGAAACTTCAAGAAGCATTTCTGACTAGTTCATTCATTTACAGTAATCTCTCTATGTGAACTGAAAAAATGACAAGTTTTTTACAAAATTTCCAAACACAAATAAATATCACATGCTGAAACCAATAAATGAGATATTCCAATTTCGACAGTTTCAAAGGACTCACATTGATATGACAAGGATGGCAATACAAATAGAAGCTATTATCACCTCTATATATGGGGCATCTCTGTCTGTCCGTCAGTTTGTCTGTCTGTATCTCTCTCTCTCTTTCTCTCTCTCCCTCACACACACACTATATATATATATATATATATATATATATATATATATATATATATATATATATATATATATATATATATATTGGGAAGCTGCTTCAACATAACGTTGCTCATAGCGTTGGGCTAAACAGTCAACGATAATA
>OY735212.1:16720746-16775746 GCA_963457665.1 Thysanoteuthis rhombus | reverse complement strand
GAGGCTTTAAATTAAGCTTTTAATTTGTCCTTTGTACACTGTTGGCCCTTTTTTTTTCGGAATCTCTTTCTCTCATTTGTCCTCCTTTTTATGTATCATGTCTCTCCCAGGACGTTGGCGAGCGTGACTTTTTTCAGATTCCGTTTTCTTGTTGCTCTTAGCAACTCCCATTCATCTACGCCTTCCTGTTTTTTTTTCCTGTCAGCCATCTGCTCAAACCCTTCAAGTACGTCACCTGCCTACCTCTTCTCTTTTTGTCTTGTATGCACCTTGTGTGTGTGACATACTCTTTTCTCCATAATGAGACCGTAAACTTCATCTTTATCATTGTTAGCAACAGTTACCTTGCAGTTTTTAACCCCCCCCCAAAAAAAAAATCATGTGCTACTTGCTCCATTCGTGGGTATCTCAGCAGCTATCGACTAAACCACATCTCCGTTGTTTCAATTCTTTTGTTTCATTTGTGACCCAAATGACCACTATTCACTGCCATATAAGAGATTCGACATCACATATCAGTCAAACACTTCTTTCTCGGTTTCAAATGTTTTTGGGGTTTTTTTTTCTATGTTTGAATATAAGTTTATCTTTCTATGAAGAGTTTTCCATTATTCCTAAACGTATCCGTAACGTATCACCCTTTCCAAAATCTGCTGATACATTACCGGGATAGTTGAATTTTTGCACCTGATTGATAAGAAAAATCTACATCTAATGCATCCTCCCGATAGCTGCCTTTAAGCTGAAACATGAAACCTAATTGAAAGATCGACCCTCAAACTGAGATCGATGCAACGGGTACATGAGAGAACCAGGCTCTCCATCACATGGGAAGATCTCTAAAAAAAACAGTATGGGAAAACAAGGCCGACTGCGATCTTCTTTTTTTTTTTTTTAACAAGCTAACAACGAAGTCTTAGATATTGATGACTATAGATTCAAATTCATCTAGCCCCATGAGATGTTAACAAGAGACGGAGTAGAGAACGTGTTCCTACAGCTTTGGCAAAGCTTAGATGGGCCTAGCAGACTGGTGTATAATAATGATAAAATAAGAAAAAGTTTGGATAAAATGACCCTCACAAAACTCATGATGGTACCAGCGAATAGGTGATTAGATGATTTGTATACTTACTTTTGATCATACTATCTTTATTGAAAAAATTAGATACCACTTAGCTTAACAGTGTAAACCTACCTGGTGACTGAAGTAACGGCATACTTCCTTTCGGTGCCAGAGGCAGGTACTCGTGCCAATGTACAAAAATCCATTTGCCCTCGTCGTAGCCATATGCGAACCCCATCGAGCAATCACTCTCTATAGATCCAAACATAACAGTCTTGTGCGAAAACACGAAAATATTCATAGAAAACTAACAAGATGTTCTTTGTCCATTACATCTAACCAGACGTACACGCATACACACACACACACATATGCATATATATATATATATATATATATATATATATATATATATATATATATATATATATATATATATACCCAGGTTATTAAAAGTAATCAAAATTAAATCATTACTTGACTGACGTTTTTACTGTTATAATCTCTCTATAGCAGTGAATAACCATCCAAAGAGCGGGGAGTTTCAGATATTATTAAAAAAATTGGAAGTGATTTAGATGTTTTTAAGTGAAGAGTGTGTACTGCTTACAGAACGTTAAGTCCAGTTTACTGTTTAGTTCACTCTAAAAAATCTGAGAGTAAATTTGAATAAAAACAGTGTTTGGTTATTTTTTTTTTCATTTATATACCTTACTTTATTGATTGTGGACGTGTTGAATGAGTGACAATTTCTAGGTAGATATCATAGTTATGACAGTAACTTTTAGTACTGATAATCAAAATTCTGTTTAACTTTTTTTATTCACGTAGGTGATTCCTTTAATGACTGGCATCGTAATATTTGAAAACCAGATAAGTTATTCTATGCGTTCCATGACGAGTAAATAGAAGTTAGAATTGATAAAATGGGTTCTGACTGAAAAGTAAAGAAAAAATTCACTTTTCATGCAATATTATATGAATAATAAAAACAAATCTGAATAACTATCGAAATAAACGCAGTAGATGCTAGAAAAAATTGAATATTAATTTTGACTTGTTTTTGTTTTTGTTGTGTAAATGAGAACGATAACATTGAAGCTGCTATAGGCTTTGATACATCAAATTCTCAGTGTTATTTCTGTGCAGACTTTATGTGTTTCAGTAAAAGAGAAAGAGTCTTAACAGGAAAAATAGGAAGAAAGAGGTAATTAGCTATAAAAGAGGGTTCAAATGGGATCATAGAAAGAAACCCTGGAGCAGAACAAATGAGTCGTTCGTTAAGAATTACTCTCTCTCTCTCTCTCTCTCTCTCTCTCTCTCTCTCTCTCTCTCTCTCTCTCTCTCTAAGATATTAGCTTTTTCCCGTTTGTGTTTTGTGATGACAGATATATTTTCTGTTGCTCCGCAAACAACAGCTCTCAATGAAATGAAAACTGTCTTTGAAATCAAAGAAAAGATAATACCCTCAGTTTTACTCATTCACCTTTTTCATGTCTGCATACGGGTAGAAGGTTCCTTTACAGGGGAAGCGTAAAATGAGGTATTGGTATATATATATATATATATATATATATATATATATATATATATATATATATATATATATATATATATATATATATATATATTCTTAACTTGTTATCGAAGGTTTTATAGGCATGACATGGGCTGATGAGTAAGTTTCCCTGGGGCTGTGATGTTGGTGAAAAGAAATTTCCTAACTCAGCTTGAAAATCAATGGATGATTATTCTGAATAATACATGAAGTCATACAATTGATAGACAAATAATTTTATTGACAAAAGCGTGACATGATCTGAAATATCCACGGGATAATATTTTTTCTTTTTCACGCTCTTTCAAAGTTCTGTAATTACGGCGTACGAGTCGACCTGATGATTTTTGCTAAAAAGAATTCTTATTTAGGCTTATACTTTTTTCCGTATATATTCTACACTTGCTGCAGAAGACGATCGCCAGTTTCTGGAAGATTTTCCTAGGCTTTTACTTTGACTTATAAGTTGCAATTTAAGATGATTATTAGATTAAGTAACAACAGCAGAGAGACATGCATCAGAGAAGATCATTCATTCATTCGAGCCGAATAGACGCTTCAGTAGGTCAGGGGACTTTGGTTTGTGTTATTGAGTGTAGCGGAACTGATGGGTCTTCTCATTAGGATGATTAACGGTATCGTCACGGAAGGCTCTGGACATGAATTCAATACCAGTTTACTGATCAAGCGAGCCGTTCTCTGATTTCGGTGATCGTACGAGAACTGGCATATCCAACATGATTTTGCCCGACTTGTAATATGCTTTAGTTGCACCCGTTAAGACTGAAAAAAAAACTATGCCAAACAAAGATACACGCGCATCTTTTTTTTTACTCCTGAACAAAGGAATGAAATGCCGACGGCTAGATGACAATTTGCAGCAATAAACAGAATTATAGAAGTCCACAAAATCCAATGGACAATCTCCTACTCGGGAGCTGACTTTCTTTTACCCTGGTAATAACAACAAAGACCCTCACCAAATTGGAACCCTCCTATGCTACCAAGGAGGCTGAAATTTGGCATACAAACTCATTTCAATCCTACAAGAAGATTTATGAAGAAAGATGGGCGTCCTCAAACACCTCTTCCCCAAATAGTTACCTTTTTTTTAAAGTTTAGATCTAGAATTTTCATCAAGTTATATCCAGAATTACCTACATTGGCATTCTATATATCGTGCAGAGAATTTAAATACCATTTCATGTAGTTTGCTTCTGTTGTACAATTCAAAGATTTTTTTCATGAAAAGAAAACAGTTTTTATAAAAGTTAAAATATTTTCAAAACCTATCCTATGTGTAACTTAAGCTTCAGCTTCAGTTGAGTTTGACCCTGAGGCGACCAATCTTGTCACACATCTTCCTATTTTGATGTTTTATCCTTGTTTTATAGCAGCCAAGTAAATCTTGAAACCCTCCCCTGTTTCTATATTATAACTGCGAAGACATCATTCTCATTTTTACTTACATCAACTTACATTCTCAACTGAATATTTATTAGCTAATTTAAAACCACCCCTCTAATTTGGGATAGAGGAATTAAGGCTATCGATTAAAATTTATTACTTTTGTGCTGATCGCTACCGACCTTAAAGACAAATCAGATTCTAATTACCGAGAAATATATATTTAATCACGTTACAAATCGTTACTGCAGTTTTCAAACATTAATCTAAATTAGCTTTTGCAGATGAATATGTTTGAACGGAAATTATAAATCTTCTGTTCCAAAATGTGCATATGTTGAAGTATATTTCCCTTTTTGTAATTGAATTATTAAACATCACGTTTTTTATATTGAGACGGAATGTTCAAAGCTTTCCAATATTTTAAAGAACCGTTGCAAATCATATGATATTAATAATCTCAGCCTGTGCTTAAAATATGCATTTGTCAATTTGCAATAATTTATGTAGCAAAAAGGATCAAATGCAGAATGCATCCCCCAACAAAAGTCGACTCGAGTCAAAAGCGCAAATTTTCGAATTACACCGTAATCAAAATTTAATCTTCTTCGATTGAATTAAGTCCGAAATGTAGAATCAAGACCCTTTTAACTATATGAAAAACATAAGAATGTATTGTATTAGGAAATTTGAGAAACTTATCAATTAAATTGAAATTTGATCAAGGTTTAACCCAGAAATTTGTATTCCAAATTGAATCAGTTTAGACATAGCTCGTACATTCGATGATGAAAATTGCTTAGTTATTTGACATTTTCATTATTTTCTTCATTTTTCTATTTCTTTGTGAAAGATATACCTCGCTAATTTAAATTGCTTTCTCCAGTGTATATATATATATATATATATATATATATATATATATATATATATATATATATTTATATATATGTATATATATATATATATATATATATATATATATATATATATATATATATATATATATATATAATATGATTTTCAAACGTTATCTAAGCGCATTACTCTGACATATTTCTACGAATTTAGTTGTTTGAAGTTTGCATAATTGCCTCCCAAAATAATTAATTTGGAATTAAAATCGACAGGGAAAAATTGATACCGTTTTAGTGGCTCCATTTAGCTGAAGGTAATTCCAATATCATACGTGGGAGCAGTTTTTTTTCAAAATCATCTTCAAATTCTCTGTAATAACAGATACAACGATAGCTCTACAAAAATGGACAGACGAGGTCGACTGGTTATGTGAAATGTAATGAAAGCAAGACGTGAGTCAAACTTACTAAGGTCTTACCTCACCTGTGTATAGGTATTTATAATAAAGATTTCACAGGAGAGCTCTCCGAGAAGATAAAGGGGAGATCTACTCGCTTATTATTACATATAGAAAATTCCCGTTCGATGAATGGTATGCAGGATCAGGTTGAGCTAATGCAAAACCTGTCATATAATTAATGGTTACGCATTAATATCCAAATATCTTTTTTTTTTTCACAAAATAATTGCTTTCTCTTCATTTTTTATCTCGGTACATAATTCAAACACGTGTCAGAGATTTCAATTATTGTAGTATTTTATTTTTGTCTTGATTTACGTCCCGTGACTTCTGAGAAATCTGCTTACTCTCAACTTGAGATTATTGTTTGTTGATTATAGATCCCTTGTTCGGGGGACCAAAGGTTTTTGGCGGATTTCTTCGGCGTACTTGACGATTCAGCCCCATTCTGTTGTTCGGTGTCCTGGTTATTTGTTTCTTCCTCAGCTGAAAGCTTTTTTAAATAGCCTCTTCCATTAATTATTGTACTAAAATAATTGTTCCAATTAAAGGTTGTAATTGACTAATATGGTTAGTGTTAAAAATTCAGCCGTTCATAAAATATCAATGCAGCATTGTATTATCATAATACAGCAAGTGCAATATCACTGAATTGGAATTGACAACATTTAGAGCGGGGACCTCTAAATTGCAGGGTCCATAGCAAATGTTTCTTCAGCTACATTGTTAGTCGGACAAAGATTTTTCGGGGTCTCTTTTTTTTTATATAAAATTTCATGAATGCACTTTTTGCATATTACTTTATTAGGATTAATGTAATTAAGAGAGATTTATGACAAATCACTTTCCTTTTTTGTGAGTGGGGTGTAATATGCTTTTCAGGTTCTCTATGCCTGAATCTTGGGCTGGCTTTGTTTTTGAATTTTTTTAGAAGAAATTCTTGATAGAATAATCAAATTTTAGATATTTTTTAATTATTAGTTCTGATGGACGTGTGGGCTACGACGATATATATATATATATATATATATATATATATATATATATATATATATATGTATATATATACATATATATATATATATATATATATATATATATATATATATATATATATATATATATAGTTTCTTTGCTATGATGTTGACGTATTCACAAGGTTTTATGATGTTCAAATAAATGTGAATATTTCCCTTTCCAGAATTGTAAAAGATGTATTAAGTACTCCATAGCCATCTCTTGTGAGTCCGTGATAACTCTTCCCGCAGTTCAAGTGGTTCAAGTGTATGCAAAATTGTCAAAAAATATCCGATGTTGTTCTCTTCTATTTTTAAGTGATTCTGGCAGGCCGACTATATACGTGTACAAGTGTCATGCGTACAAACTGCACCAAATGAGCACATAGAAAATTTTATAATGTCCAGAATAGAAGTGGCTCTTATTTTGAGCTCGGCAACGTTCACACTATTTTGGTTTTAATGTCAAATCTGGGCTTCTTACTGAACCTTGAGTAGTAACTTATTTATTGATCACTCCTCTTTCTATTTTTGAATCGATCACCCACAAAAACCATACTTTCAAAAGACGTTGGTCCTTGGTGGCTTTTATTGAATGATTAATAAAATCTGTTTTTCACTTTTCCTTTAAATTCGGGATCACGATTCGGTACTTGGACTTAATCACTCAGTCGTTGCTCCATAATTTTCTCGTATACTAAACTCTGACTTCTTACAACAACACAGTTTGATGGTAAATTTGCAGTACAACCTCTAGCAGCATCCAAGAACAATCTTTTTAAACGTAAGTTCTAGGACAGCTGCTCTCTGTATAATTGTCCCCGGATAAGTACCCCCAAACAATAGCATAGAATCTGTAAAAGCTATGTAATGGTCACATCCATGGGGAAATTACCCAAAGGACAATCGTTAAGAGCCTTTTATCTCAGGTTCAGCCATCAAGGGGCCAGTTGCCAGATAGTAGCTATTTCATAGGATAGATATTCTGATACTTTAGGTTTAATATCTAGTTTCTATCAGTCTTTTATCGTCACCAAGCCATAGATTTAGCTTCATTAGCTTCTATAGCCTTGATTGCTGGTACTGAGTTGTATACTTGACATCAAGACACAACCAAAAATATTGAAGTATGGATGAAAAAACATCAAAATTGGCAACACTGAACATGGAGCATAACTCGGTAACATTTAAAAAAGAAACACTGAGCAAGGGACGTAAGTAACGCTCTATTTTAGATGTTACCAATTTATGCCCCTTGTTCAGTGTTGCCGATTTTGATGTTTATTCATCTATACTTCAATGTTTTTGGTTGCGTCTTGATGTCAGAAATTGCTATATGGATTATTTTTAAATGAAAATATTTTTCAGATAATTTACATTAAGTAATAAATTATATTTTTAATAAATTATCTCACATTATAATAAAATAAACTTTGAAAATGAAGTCGTATTAATCATACACTGATTTAGTGTGAAATATTTCCTAGAATTTCGATACATATTTTTAGAATCTAGATGTTTCTTGATGTTTTAAGATATATTTCTATCTCTATTTTACAAGTGCTCTTGAAATGAAAAAATCATGCTGGGCCTCACATGGAAAGACCACAAGACAGCACAGTATATCCGGAAGAACACAGGAGTCAGGGACATTACAGAATCCATCAGAAATCTTAAATGGCAGTGGGCTGGCCATGTCGCAAGAATGGCGGACAACTGATCAACATCACAACTCACGACATGGATCCTCAGAGATTACATGTTCTAACGAGGTCGGCAGACAATTAAATGAAGAGACGAACTAGACAAATACAGAAAGTACTGGTTCCGCGACGCCCATGATAGAGAATTTTGGCGAATTCTGGGAGAGGTCTATGTCAAATAACGGACGTTGGAAGACTGATGATGATGATGATGATGATGATGATGATGATGATGATGATGATGATGATGATGATGATGATGATGATGAATTTCGTGTAAAATATTTCCTGGATTTTAGATATATTTTTGGATTATGTCTTAAGATATTTTTCTAACTCAATTTTAAATGTACACTTTCAGATAGTGTTGGCAACATTATCTCTGCTAGAACATACGGAATGAACTGTCGCATCTATGGTCTGACTTAAATTATGCTTTCTTTCTTCTTCTTTTTGTAATTTTTGTTGCCCTTTTCTCCTCTGTTTATTTGCATTACGAAGTTTTACATGACAAGCGAGACACTGCAACATTGATTACAGTTTATCTTTCGGCTACTGTTGGGTCCGTCTGTATTGAAATAAAACACGATGAAGAAAGGCAAGAAAAGATTTGATTATCAAGATACTGTCTATTGTTCAGGGAAATGTCATTAACATTCAGAAGTCCGTCTTTTTTTTTCGGGACATTTCTTCTGAATTTTATGGTGGTAAGGAAAATCACCTGAATCCAGTGTTATATGCATTGCTATCATTGGCAAGGAGAGAAAAAATCTGTTTTTATCACCATCACATTCTGATGGTGCACATGGTGGAGGCCGTAGAATGGATTGGCTGAAACGTAGTGTCAATAACACAAACAATCAGAAAGAGTTCAATAGTCGAAAAACGCTTTGAAGATTCCATTAATCGCATAAAAGATTGAGAAAAAAAACAAAAACAAAGATAGGTCACGTGATCAACGTCTCTTGGTTACGCTTCGAGTTTTGGTGACTGATTAGAAAACCATAAGTTATTTCTCTTGCCTTTTGTGGGACGGTGATCATTAAATCTCTGAATTATCTAAAGACAAGCTAATACTATCCTAAAGATCGTTCTAGAATTGAAATTTCATTGTAAATTGAGCCTTTTGTAGGAAATTTCCCATAGGGGAGACGTTTCAGGGAACTTTGTTTTTTGACATGATGATGAATCGATATTTAAATTTTCATCCCTCTAACTCCATTGGTGTGGCCTATATGCATGATACATACATAGCCAGCCAGATGAAATAGAAAACTGAAGAAACCAATGTTGACACTTTGGATGACAGTTTTTGATAAAGATAGACATAAAAGGCAAAAATAATTGAACATTTTTTCAAATGCTCTCACAAGAAGTATTCAAATCTTTAATCAAGAACTATCTCCATAGTCAACGTCGTTTTCTTCAGTCTTGATTGATTCTACCTGGCTTATTATTGATATATTTATATATGTGTCATGTGTACAAGGCACGCCAAGGGTGTTAAAAGGCAGAAAATTTGAACATTTTCCCTCATTCTATCTCGAAACCAATGTACTTCTTTTTATTATTTATTCTTTTTTTAAATACCTCACAAAAAAGCTTGGGAAGGTCAATTTGCATTGCAGATTCCATACCAAATTGGTCCCTTAATTTGTGTCCACCAGTGTTCATCTGGTTTTACACAATGTTTAAGGCTACAAATTATTGCATCTCTCAGATTTTTAGAATTTGGGGGATGAAGTATTTTCATTATCCCAAAGAGTTTTCAAACGTTCGTCTTAATCTTCTTGCTTTTTTAAAACAATCTTTATGCAACTGTATTCTGAAAATTTCCTGTTTTTGCTGAAGTTTTGACTTTTTCGCTTCTATATGAGACGCATTCAGGTCTGTCAGCCCATTTAATGCTAAACAACAGAAATAAGAATGAAATTGGTGTGATGGTATTTAAAAAAAGTATGGTGTCATTGAAAGGTTTAATGTTATCAACATCTTTAACATCTTTTCCTATCATTTTTTCTACCAGCAGCGAATGATGTTATAAAAGGATATGGAAGATTTGCAGAAAAGCATATACAGGATATTTCAACCTTGCAATATTTAATCAATTTTCCCTGTCTTTTATCTACTTCTACTACTGCTGCAGATGGAGGACGCATTGTTGAACCTTTGGTTTTTGTTTATTTATTGCAAAGGTTTCCAGTTTATCGTCCAAGACCTTGTTTTTGACACAATGTTTCTGATGATATATTTTGAACCTTCCTGTATTGTCTGACGCTTTGAAATTAAATACTTTCATTATTCTTTATATCTGAGGACACGTTTGACAGACTTTGCTATTCAATCACAATATTTCAGACGACTTATACTTTGACTTTCATATATTCCTCGAATTTTCTGATTTAGAGTTGTTCTCTTTATCCCATGAATTTGATACTAAATCGCTACAGAAAGAAGATAGATATTGGTAAAGTCGGGCAAATTCTAGTGATTGGCAGGTTTTGATTTAAGGTTGCTCAAACAACTGCCGGCCAGCTAATGTGTTCACGATCGTATAAACATGGTTGCAAATTCAGATATTTTTTGTTTTGCTTTTTCTTTTGAATTTTAGAGTTCAGTGTCAATATTACTTACATATGATTTTTTTTTCCAAAATTCAGTTGGCAATTGAGATAATTTGATTTTTTTCAAATCGAAGAATGTCTTCGAGAACCGGATAATTGAAAAATCATATTTAAAATTGCAATAATTGAAAAATCATATTTAAAATTGCAACACTCTATGGGATATAAACGTTGATCGTAATTTTTACGTGACACTGTTTGGCAATTACTTTTTTCTGTGACCGTGTGAGGCAATCATTTATTTACTGCGTTACACTGTTTGGCATTTACTGATTTGTCATGACACTTTCTGGCATTTACTTATTTTCTATTTGACACTGTTAGGCAATAACCTGTTTTCTTTGTGACACTTTTTGGTGAGAACATATTTTCTACCTGACACTTTTTAGCAATTACTTTTTTTCTTGTGACACTGTTTGCCAATTGATTATTTTCCATGTGACATTCTTTGGCAATTCATTTTTTCTATGTGACACAATTTGGCGATACCATAATTTCATTTTGACACTGTTTGGCAATTATTCATTTTCTATGTGACACTGTTCAGCAAAAAATTATTTTCTTGCGACACTGTTTGTCATTTACTTATTTTATAAGTGACACTATTTGGCAATAACATATTCTCTAGGTGACACTGTTTGGCAATAACTTTTTTTCGATGTGAAACTCATTAGCATTTACTTATTTTCTATGTAACGCAGTATTTTCCACATTTTTCAGTCTTTTGGGGGCCGACTGCAAACGTTTTAGATACCTTTTTTGTCACGTGTTAGATATAGTATTGGTTCAAGCTAAGATTGAGCATTATAAAATAATATAATAGATCCCTTCAGAAATATGTGCAAAGGAAAATCAATTCTAAGAATTTTGAATTTTGAACGAGTTTAGTTGCAGGGATCCTGATTAGTGTTTGTTCATCTGTTTTTAAACAATCTTTGGAATTGGAATTGGAATTAAACGGTTTTGGAATTCATAAGATTTGATAAATCTTCGCAAGCATTGAGGATTACTTTTTTATTGATAACATGAGATTATAATTTCGTATCATCGAAACAAAAGCTTGATATATTCCTACAAAATATCATTCGTTTGCTTATTCTTCACCAAAACATTGGTTTGAGCGGGTTATCTGTCAGAAACCACTGGCCAACCGAAGGAACCATTGGACAGAAACTTGAGCCCCACAGTTCCACTCAAAAGCTTCAGAAGTGGACATAAATCGAAAATGTGCGCCAGGGTCTGCCCCAAACTGTATGTGGACATTTATGGTCTCAGCACCACCTTTTTTCAGGTCAGATTTTTTTCGATGCCACCTGACCTGACGTGGTTTAGATTGACAAAAAGCTTGAGCAAAAATTGCTTTTTTTCCAGAAAAAGATATTGCCCGTTCAGCAATGTAATTGTGCGGATGGGATGGTACCTCTGACAATCATTACTTCCAACGGTCCATCATCGAATCAACGCAAGAAAAGAAGAAGTGGCTTCTTTCCACCATTTAAGTGATGCGTTGGACCCGTTGTTAAACAATTTTTTGGTGTCCCTGTTCATCATCTAGTCACAACAAAAAGAAATCATCAAATCAAAAGTTCAAAAGTATAAATCACCTCAACAAACAAACATCTTTAAAGTATTTTGCGATGGAAGAGTTTTAAACAAGAAGAACACA
The DNA here is from genome assembly GCA_963457665.1 of Thysanoteuthis rhombus. Taxonomy (NCBI): domain Eukaryota; kingdom Metazoa; phylum Mollusca; class Cephalopoda; order Oegopsida; family Thysanoteuthidae; genus Thysanoteuthis; species Thysanoteuthis major. The sequence goes on along the minus strand of OY735212.1, from coordinate 16,763,388 downwards.
AAACACCACAACCAGATTTCATCAAACTTTTGCAAATTAATGTTTTGATTTTAAACTTATTTGACGGGTTCACTGCCTCCCTACGCACATGTACGTCTCGTGGCATGTGCACGCATGACATAATTGAGAAAAGTTCCGTTGGTGTCTCTACATGGAGTCTAATCAAATCGCGCACATTCTCCTCGGGGTTCTTGTCGACTTCAACAGCAATCTTGTCTGGATCGTGTCAAATCACAGAGCAAGAAGAAGAAGAAGAAGAAGAAGAAGAAGAAGAAGAAGAAGAAGAAGAAGAAGAAGAAGAAGAAGCTGTATTACTTCACTACTACTTCCATTCTAATAAATGATCACTGTCGCTTTTGTATTGTATGTGTAATAGTTTAAATAAATCATACAAAGTATATATTTTTCTAGTATGCATGGATTTACTAATTAATTAAGATGAACAAAGCCCTTGAGATAAATTTTGTAGATATGAAATATACCAGCCTATCAATCAGTTAATCTTTACTTGAAATAACAGTATGATATTTTTTTTTAAACCTCCGACGTGTTTTTTGGTTCCTCTTACGATAGAAAAACAAACACTTCTGTAGGTTTAGACAGGAGTTTGACAACAAGTTGCAGGATGTTGCCCCAAACTATCTCAAAATCCCCACGTCGATCTATTCTCAGTCAGTTTCGAGGACTTGTGTAATAAACAGGAGCATTTTACAATGATTTCATTTGGTCAGTTGTGTATGTGCTCGGAGGAAATGCTTGCAGATACATGCTTAAGGTTATTTAGACTGACACAATTCAATTGTAGCCAAGCACCCAGCGAAGATAAATCCTGTAAGTTAGGTTTGCTAACCATGTCTCTACGATGGACACTTAAAACATACTCAAATATCTCAATGAAATACAATGCACAGATCAGAACAATGACCTGATTTTATTACAAGTTATAATGAATTATGCAATAATTTGACCACATGTATATTTTTGACAGACGTCACTATCAACATCCCTTTGAGGTTCTCAATCTAAAGATGTTTGTTCCGTTGATTAAACAGTGGGCAGCTTGGGCTAAAACCGAGACATTCCAATATGAAATTGGTGCCAAGGACACATCATACCGTGTTTTACCTTGTGCAGTACCGAACATTGTGCACATATTGTCAGAGTGTTTTGTCCTGCAACCGCTCATTAGATCAAATAGTCAGTGACACCTGGATGATGTCACGCTAAATTGACTAAAGAAGGTCGATGCTGAATGGTAAAACTATAGGAAGTCATACGCACGAACAGAATATATCCAACGTAACGTCTAATTCGCTGCACCATTTTTGATATGCACGCTCTATGAACCTAATGGGGTATTCGAGAGTAAAAGTTCTTTTTTTGTCATGGTGCATACATTTGTGTTGGGATGGCAAGCCTTCCACAGAGCAAGCTCAACCTCCAAGAACCAGATGATCCCAATAATCCTAAAAGGAAGAGTATACAACCAATGCTTTCTCCCGATAGTTACCTATGGAGCTGGAACATGGAACCTAACCGAGAGTAAGGCCTGCAAACTGAGAAGTATGCAACGTGCACATGAAAGAATCATGCTCAACCTTACATGGAGAGAACACAAGACAGCACATTATATAAGGAAGAAAATGGGTGTTTCTGACATCATAGAAACTATCAAAAAACTCAAATGGTAATGGGCAGGCTATGTTGCAAGAATGAAAGACAACCGATGGATATCACATCTCACAACATGGATCCCCAGAGATCACATGAGAAACCAACGCCTACTGAACACAAGATGGAGAGATGAACTGGACAGATTCAGGATATACTGGCTCCGCGATGTCCATGATAGAGAAGTTTCGCAAATCCTGGGGAAGGTCTCTGTCCAACGATGGACGTTAAAAGGCTGATGATGATGATGATGATGATGATGACTAACCTTCTGTAAACTGGGGCGGATATACAATTGGGCTGAATGTGCTGCTGTCCGAGGTCTTATAATTTGGAGGAGCAGAAACGGCCTCTTGCAATAAAAAAAATTAAAATACACTTTTAGGTTTATTTTATATCTAACGATAAACATCGGAATAGTACCTAAGCCAAAATGATGTGTGAACACAAATTCAAATTTCAGGTGCTCATTGATATATGTTCTATATAAATTATTCTTTAAAAAAAAATAAGTATTCCTATGAATCCGAATAATGTATATGCAATCCCCGGAGGAGTACCGTTGGCCAATTCCGAGAAACTCTTCTCAAGCCTGCGGCTTTAAATTACTTATGACACCCCAATTAGGAGGATGGTATCGTTTTTGCAAATCATTTGTTCAATAATTTCGAAGATCTTGTTTATTTGCTGATGATAATATATCTAACATTCAGCGGATCAATCAAATTATAGGATTATGCTAGCGTAATGAATTTTTTAAATTATAATTTGATGAATTGGGTTGGGTAACCGGACCGAGAATTGCAGGTGGCATAATCTGTTGTTCTAACTATCTCGATATATTCATTTCCACTTCTAGAGGAACGCCATGGTGGTTCTTTTTCTTTAAGAACCGGATTATCCAAGGAGTAAAATGGTTAGGATAAAAAGACTAGATTCTTGGAGTAGTTCAAGGAGATTAGCAATGATGCTTAAAAAGTGAATATATATATATATATATATATATATATATATATATATATATATATATATATATATATATGTATTAAATATATCAAATATATATATATATATATATATATATATATATATATATATATATATATATATATATATATATATACGTATAAAAAGTGTAAGAACAGGCATAGTAACATATTTTGGGTCCGGATGGTTGGCTTCTCGGCAGGGGGGGGGGTCTCGAATAAATAGTGATATTTGTCAATAGGAACGCAGTAAGAAACTACTACTTAGTTGTTTTTTTGTGAGGGTCCGTCCATTAAGACCCTGAGGCGTTTTCAATTATCCCACAGACCCTTCTCTCCTAGGAGAGAAAAAAACAAAAAAGAAAAACGATCCAAAAAGAGGTGAATGACGTGAATTGAGCCACTGTATTCATCAAAAGTGGGAAAGGGCTTTATCCTTTTCATATTAGCGGTCGAGTGTTTGTTTGGTGTATTTGCTTTCTGGGTTTCAGTGCAGTTGGTCTTAATGATTTGTCAAGAGTCTTGCAAAATAACATGGGAACTCAACCAGACCCCAATTGGAAATGCTTTATTTTATTTTTCAAAAAATGCTTTTCCAACTTCTCTGCGCTATATTCCGACGGGTTGATTAATTACGTTCAGATTATCCAGGATGCTTTTTTCACTCTATTCTATATGCTCTCCCATAGAAAAAGCCAGTGATGTCATAAATAGAATTTATTCTGATCATATTTATTTTTCAATTGAATATTTCTGCATGATTTGAAATTTTGATGGTCGTTTGATTATTGACTAGGGTGAGTTTTATTGCATTTTGAAACGTGGAAGAAGTTACTGTTTTGAGCAAGTGACTTAAAAGAAAGGAAAGAGGAAAGATGAATGGGAATGAAAGAAGGAATAGAAAAAAGAAACAGAGAAGAAAAGCAAGAGAAGAACAAGAAAAAGGAGGAACAATGAGAAGGGAGATAAGAATAAGACGAAAAGAGAAAAGAATAAAAAGTTAGAATAGAAATGAATAGAAGTATGAAAGAGACAGAGAGATAAAGAGTTGAAAGAGAAAGGAAAGAGTAAATGGAAGAAAATAAAGATAGAAACAGTGAGAAAAGAAAAGGTAAAATTCATGGAAGAAAACTGAAGGAAAGGGCAAAAGAGAAGAAAAAAGGATACATAATATATTTTAGAAAATCAGTGGAAAAACGGAAGAAAGAAGTGAGAAAAAATAATCGGAAGAAGAATAGATTGAGAAAAAATGAGAAAAAATATCGAAAAAAATGAAAAAGAGGAGGCAAGAAAAAACAGAGAATGAATGAAATAGAACGATCGAAGGAAAAATTCGGAAATCAATGTGAATATTAAATTAAAAAAAAGGTCATCTTGAAAAAGAAAGAAACATTGACAAGCAAAGAATGAAAAGAGAAAGAAGAAAATACATTTTTAAAAATGAGAGAAATCTAAATGAAGGTGAAGAAAAATTGTTTCCACAGTCGCTTTATTCCTTTATTTTCTTTCTAAGCAATCTCCCTCGAGAGTATCTAAAATTCAGGCTGCCCTGATTTTACTCACGTAAATTGACAAATTTGCCCAAATTCTCTCTACAATTTGTTTTTTCAATCATGGAAGTGACTGTAGTTCATATTCTTTTCAACTAATCAGCACAAAGCTAAGGCTATAAGAGTTAGACTAAGTGATGAACTGATAAGATAACTGGTATATGAAAGTGTAGTATCTGTTTTGAGTAGTATATTCTTTTGGTAGCTTTGTGCCAGTGCAATACAATGGCTGATGACGGTCTACTGAGGCTCGTTATTGCTATGTGCAAGAAGGTGTACGATTCGTCCAGTGATACCAAAAAATAATTCTTCACAGTCTTGTGGGATCAGTAAGCACCTTCCCATTGCACTAGAGGGCAAGGGTTCGTCCTAACACTTTAGCAACATTAGTTGCGAAGACTGGAGCTTTTTTTAAAAGCTCTCCGTGTACAGATCCCAAGATTAAAACGTCCATGTGTCACATCTTGTTCTCGTGGAGAAACTAGTAAATATGGATACAAAGGAGCAAGAGATCAAGCAAAGAATCCTAGTAGGATGGTAAAATTTTGGCAAATCTAGCTCAATCTTCAAAAACCAAAAAGATCCCAACAAGAGTATACGACCAATGCATACTCCCGATGGTCACTTATGGAGATGAAACATAGAACCTAACCAAGAGATAGACTCGCAAACTGACTAGCACAAAGCATGCACACGAGAGAATAACATCAAGCGCAACTTCACAAAGCAAGATCAGAAAACAGCACAGTATCTCAGGGAGAAAACAGTCTGAGACATCATAGAATCTATCCGAAAACTTGAATGACAATGGGCAGGTCAAGTTGATGTCCACAACTGATGGACATCACGACTCACAACATGGATCCCAACAGATCACATACGAGACCGAGGCTGACAGAATACGAGATGGAAAGATGAACTGAACAGATTTTAAAAATACTGGCTCAGTGACACCCACGATAGAGAGTTGTGGCGGATCCTGGGGAAGGTTTATGTCCAACGACGAATGTTAAAAGAATGATGACGATGATTTCGCTTACAAAGCTTCCTTCAGAAAGCTTTCCTATTGTTTATTTGGGTCAGCCAGTATGGGCCACAGATGGGTCGGATTGCCATTCACTATTGAGAAAGATAAATGATTAAATCCTAAGTTTCATTTCCATAAATTACACCAATCGTGGCATTAATCTGAACTCGGGTTTAAGAGACAGGGTGGTTATCACTATCTTGCTATAAACCAAATCTGTTGGCGCAATACAATTTTCTTCCGTTTTTTAGTTGATCAATCTGTCTAGCTGAGCATTACAAGTAAAGGCCATACCAATGAAGCTTAACATCTAAATATTTGACCATTTTTTCCTTATATATAGGAAAAAATACTGTGTTTCGACCATCAACCTCTAAAAATATTTATAGCTGAAGGTTCATTTTGTAAGTTTATCCAAAATGGTTCCTTATTTTGTAACCGGCAGCATTCATCTTGTATTTTGATTATTCAGATCTTTTTCATTTTAAAAAGATGATGGCAGTAACTCGTACATTAACCATCCTTTTTTTCCCAATCTTTATTTGATAGCGTCCGTCGTGTGACAGTTTACATTGTATCACTAACCAGACCTATCTTTTAACTCAATTAGTAACATTTATTGACCGAACCGTTTATCAGTGTTCCTTTCACCACTACGAAGTATTTATACAAGAATTTCATACCACAATCACTAGTTCTCTCCGTGAACCCAACAAGTCTGTCATTTACAATTTGTGTGCACGCATAAGCGTGTGTTTGTGTGTGCAGAAAAAAAGGTGGATTTTATGTACAGTCTATAAATTCTCCCCAACGTTTTCGTGAAATGAAATGTATTGAACAAAGTAGATGATTAAATCGTAGGCAAACTCTGTTCATCCCCACCACAAAAAAATTATCTCTATGACGCCTAAAACCCGTCACTAGTCACAAACCACAATCCACTTTTCTAGTACATAAAATATAAAAGACGCCATTTTGACCCGTCTGCCTTGCTAGCAAAAGAAAAGGAAAAAAAAACAAAAAAAAAACAGACCGATCTGGTTAATCGTTGAATCGAAATCACCATGTGACCAACATTTTTTGACAGCACCTCTTGTTTGGGGATGATCATTTAAAAATTTGATAAGAGAGAGTCGATGAACAAATTGCTTCTTTTCTTTTTTCGGGGTTGCTGATCACTGAAGAATTCTGAAATTAACAAAAATGTGAGAACGTTGGAAAACAGTGTAAACGCTGCCAGCCAAAAGCTAAAGGACAAATTTACCATAAACTCACATTGTAAATCGATCCCCCAATAAAAACCTTTTTGGTTTAGGGATTTGATAATAGAAGAGATTTTTTTCATACATAATTGAAATTCTAAGTCCCGTAGCTCCTTTAGCATTGCCAGTACACTTCATACATGCATACAGAGACAGCTGGACAGACTGACTTAAAAACCGAAAACTGTTGACAGTTTTTGCGACAGTTTGGGTTGGTGTTTCGAACAGGAAATCGAGGCTCGATCGATTCTTATAAATGGCCAGACATTTCCATCTAGCAGCTTTCACTCACTCAAATGCCCATAAATGATCCTTCTGTGGGCGTCCCTGTCTGCCAAAGAGTCTGCTCAATTCGTATTTTCTGACCATAGATCCGGCACTCTCAGACATATCCGTACAAAAATGGCCACTTTTTAAAAGCATTTTGGTCTCCCTCGGTGTATCATGTCCACAAGGGCGTCGTTATTGCTTACTGGTGCTAATAATACCAATATAATTTATTTGCTAGAATTTAATGATTCCAGTAATGTAATAGTTTTGTTCCTCTGTTTATAGAACAGCAGTAGATATTTAGCAAAATATTCTGTTATGATTTAATCTCATCCAGTCGACCCTTGCTTTTTGACGAGAAAATTGTCACTTAATTATATGTCTAGCTATTTACACTGATCTAGAAACACATTTGCGGGTCAATCATCGTATTTTGTGGCGTATAAAACGCTTTTCAAACAATTCTCATTGACAGCTTTGATTTATACCACCTTTTGCTATCAGGAAAGGGAAATGGCGATGTTCATCAGGTTACAAGCACGAGAAATGGACTAACTAAGAGAAATACAAAGTGTTGCTACTCTCTCCAGTCCCCCAGATACACATTGAGTTCGAACCCCGGCTGAGACTGGCACTGATGCCTCTGAGGAAAGTTTGGATCCCCCCCCCTCTCATTAATGGGTAAAGTAGCGTATGTTGAAGTGAGTGGTGTACTAGCCAATACAGAAAAATCTGTGATACGTGGAGCTTAGGCAGAAACGGCTGTAGCTAGCATAAAGACACTATTTACTCTCAAGTTTATGATGCGGAAGAAAGTTTGCTCCGGGTGTACAGCTTAAAAGCTTACCAATGAGAATTGAGATTACCGAAACTGTTTTCCTCCTCGATTTATATACTTGGCAGAATTTAAGAAAATGTGCATCGGGGAAACTGGACGGAGTAACAACACTTCGTATTTCTCTTAGTTAGTCAGAGACTTTGGACTGGACCAACCAAATATTCATATATATATAAATTTACGTCTGATTGCTAATTAACCATTCCGTTCAAAGGATATTACAAATGACATATCCTTTCTAATACTTATTTGAAAGGAGGAAGTTAGATGTTGCAACTGCAAACCCCGGGGACAGTTGCAACACTAATCAGAGACGGTTGTGACACATTACAAATGCATTAAATTTCAGCAGATATCTTTTGAATTTCGTGTCCATCAGTATAGCATTCTGAGAGTATGTTTTGCTTTATAAGTGTAGTATAGTACTTCTTATCTATGTGACACTAGGGGGCCAGGAGTCCCCCGTGTCCTGAAAATTACTATGGCTGTTACCAAAAATTACTATGGTTATTACCAGTAATTACTATGGTTATTACAAAAGGAGTTTTCTGTGTTAGAAGGGATAATGTTTTTTTTTTTTTTTTAGGATACTGTGAAAAGTGAGAATTGTGTGCTTCAAGGTGGGAGTCACCTGTACTTTCTCAATCTAGTGTCTTGTGTCAAGTCCTTGGGTTACAAAAGCCAGATGCTTTTGGAGAAGGTTTTCTTACCGATTCGATGACCAGATAAGGGCTTAATGTGTTTTTCGAGATATTATAGGAAGTTGAATCACCTGCACTTTCTCAATTTAATATCTTCTGTCATTTCCCTTGGTTTCAAGAACAAGGTCAGATGAGGGCCAGTGTCTGGGGTCTTGAGAGAAAGAGTAAAGCTTATGAAAGAAAAGTTATTTGCGGAGTCCTTGAGAGAGGGGGAGACTAATTTATGATCTTGGACGGACTTGCGTCGCGAGATGGATGAGGGTCAATATTTGGGGTTTTCCGGAAAGATCGAGATAACAGGAAAAAGAAAGAAAGGAAGTCAATTACAAAGAAATAGTGTTGATACCAAGGGCTTAAATAGGAGGGATTTTCGTAACAAGCAGTCAGAGAGAAAAATTGGGTTTGGAGAAGAGAATCGCTGCCAGTCTCTCTCGTGTTAGACGCGGCCCTTAGTAACCGTCAACCGCTGCTACCATTCAGTAGACTACCGTTCGTGACATGAGAGACCAGTCGTCAGTTTGACATATGAAAATCGGCCTCCTCTCTTTTCAACTGCGAATAGGCATTTCCCGTCTCCAGAGATATTGATAATCAATATTCTACATAAAACATTTAAACGAAATTCCGACTTGTTGCTTTCTTTTACTAACCCAGAACCACGGCTGGTTTAGTATAGTTTGTGAGGCCGTCACCATAGGTGGAAACCCCACATCTATACACAATATTATTATAGGATTATTCAATTATTTATTTACAAATAGTAGTTACCGGGTTTTGTCTTTTTATGCATGGTACATAGGCCCACCTCGAGTTAATGACCTAATGTTACACATGTTATTCAATCTCTCAATATTTTGGTGTTAGACGGGAAGCGTCGGCCAATTTTCAGCGAACATGTTTTTATTGCTCAAAATGCAATTTTTTTAAAAGAAACTAATTTTGTCACACTCCAGAGAAGTTGAACCACAACCTGGAAAGTAAATGATATTCAAAGACGACACGGCTAATGAACTGTGTTAAACCTGTGTTAGACCTTTTTAAAAATATTATTTTTCAACCTGCGTCCTAGAATAACAGAGCCATCAAATTTTAAAAACTTTTTTTCACTATTTTGATGGCTCCGAGAAACAATTGTCTCGGCTCCTGAAAAGCAATCTAATCGGAAAAAAAGAGAGTAATTTATTCAGAATCACTTTTGTGGTAAGCGTAATTATTATCTACAGCTGTGCAATCTTAACGCGCCAAGAACTTGCAAATCGGCACCGTAGCAACAGTTCCCTGGATTTTGGGTTGCTTTCCAAGCACACAGTTCAGTTTTCTTCTCCTTCTTCTTCTTCTTCTTCTTCTTCTTCTTCTTATTATTATTATTATTATTATTATTATTATTATTATTATTTTCATCTTCTTCTTCTTCTTCTTCTTCTTCTTATTATTATTATTCAAAGTTGGATTTTTTTTGTTAAGAGTTCCATTAATTTCTCTGTTTGGGGGGTCACTTTTTAGTTTTTTTCGAGGTTTTCTTTGTGATTATCAAAAATTTTTTGTTTGCTTTCTACTGCAATGTTTTGATTTGCCCATCTCTAATGGGTCTTTTCAGGGTTGTTTGTAAAGATGGAAGTGGTGCATTATTCTCTGCCCTTTGCACTTATTGCTCTGGCTCCTGCTCTTGGATGTGGCGGGATAACTTCTGTTGAGAAGTCTCCGGCACCAACCCCTGTGCATCTAAATCCTGCCTATCCATTTGTAAGTGTTACTACCTATGGCAAGACCTCCATGACATTTGCCTCACAATGACTTGTTTATGTCGACAAATACTGTTGCTTGCCCTGAGCCTATGTGGCACATGTTGGGTGTGGTCTGGCTGGGCAGCTAGTCTTGGAATAGTTACAAGAAGCCATTGCAACCACCCCATATTCTATCAGTCATGACAAAACACTATGCCCATGCTAGACACACTAACATCGATACATTCTGAAAGCAACCAGGACATTATGACGGAAATACGGCACATGAAAAAAAATACTTTTATAGCTCCGGAAGACGTTTGAAATACAAGACGATCAGATCTTGAATGCTTCCTTTGTACTTATGATAGGGGCCTTCTATCTGAGCATGCGCAGAACGAATGCCATCAGTCTAGCTTGTTCCTGATTCTAGGAATAGGTCTTGTTGAAACTGCCCTCCGTCTCCCCCGTTGTACCATAGGTAAATAGAGTAGATTCGTGGCAAAAATGTGCTTCAAAGTATATTGAGGAGTGCTGAATTCAAATTTGCTATAAGTCCACCTAAAAATGTCTGACAATGTCTAAATATTGAGAAATCCAAGATGCCCGCCGTTATTGAAATATATATATTCAAATAGTAAAAGGAAAATTTATGATACACAGTATTTTCACGGTTATTGATGGTGTTGAATCCAAATATGCTGTATACCTTGGAATTTGAATACACCCTCTCCCGAACAGCGACAATCTTTGATTTCCCGGATTACAGGTACTATAAGCATTTTCTGAGCTGAACATACATCAGATTTGGATATAGCACGACTCAATACCCCCCCAAACACCGTTTGTCATGAATTTGTGCTCGGGGATAAGATTCCTTGGAAATTGACCAGGATATTTAGTGATACCATTGACGATATGATGAAGAAAATTATCCACACATAGAAATATTTTTCGTTTGTTTCCTGATACTTTATGCCATCTTCAAGATAAAATGCGTATCCTATCTTCAGAAAATGTATTGCATGAAAAAAAAAATAAGTAAAACCTGAAGATAATATGTTATGAGAATATGCTGCATATTGGAAAAATTCCTGCTCTTGCTGAATGATCTTTTGCTGCGTCGCATCTGTATCTTGAAGATAGTACCTTTTTTATGTATCAATATCACCAGGACTATTCCGTGTCTTCAAAAGACTGTTGCTGTCCAATATATCTTTCAAACGAGTTGTCTGGGGCTAACTCTGATTTTTCAATACGTTTCAGCAATTTATTCAACTTTTGCAATCCTGAAGTATCGGACTGCCTACTATGTCTTCATGCTAAAACTTATTGCAACATATTGCCAGTTGTGTTAGAGTCCAATGCATCATTGCCATCGGTTGGGCTCCAAAATTAAATAGGAACGGTAAACGGTGTTGAATATGAATGTTATTTTGCCCATGATTTTAACTGAAATAAATCACTTTTCCTCGAACAAGTCTTAAAGAATGTTCTCCAATATACTATAAAGAGATGAATAAACTTCAATGACACTTCTAAGGTTTTCATTACTTTGTACTAAAAATGAACACATTTCTCAGAATCTAAAATAGATATACATGTGTGTCTGTGTTCGTATATATATATATATATATATATATATGTATATATATATATATATATATATATATATATATATATATATATATATATATATATGTGTGTGTATATATGCAGAGAGAAAGAAATTATATATATACATATATATACATGTGTGTGTGTATGTGTGTGTGTGTGTATGTCAACATATATACACCAAAGCTAATGAAAAGAGTTATCTCTATCACTGTATCTATCTATCTATCTATCTATCAAAATAAACCTGCGTACGTGAGTGCATGCGTGTGTGTATGGAGGCGGGGAAGTGTGTTGAATTTGACCGAATCAGTCACATGAACTGAGAAAACAGTGCAACAAAAGAGAAAACCAAAAATGGAGATTGCAATCAATTGCTGTATCCATATAGAATTCTGACGTCGGAAATGCAACCACAAAGCAGAGAAAAAGAAAAAAATCAAGACAAAACAAAAAAACAAGTCGTCCAGATGTCGCCATCTTCTTTGCCCGGCTGATTAATCAAGCGTACTAAATCCAAAATGGCTGCCGGACTGAAACACTAGTGGGCGGTTCTAGTGGTCACATGGCGTCCTGATCCTCTCCTATGCAAGACTTCAAAACGTCTTAATCTTTTACATAATGTAGATTTTGATCTTTGTTTGTTTTCGTTTTTGTTTTTTCCATTTTCTTTTTTTTTTCTTTTTTTTTTGACGGACCATTTCCCGCCCTTTTTTTTATTATCGAAAACGATAAATCATTACAGGTCTGGTTAGACGATCAATAGAAACTGTCACGAGACCAACGTCATTTGGTGGCATGCCATGTCAGGGGTCATCAATCTAAAGTTTGGAAAGTAGGGCGCTGAATGAAGTTACTTCTACTGCTTTTTTGTGGGGCAGTGCATGTCTCGCAACATGGATCCCGGAGATCACATGAGGAGCCAAGGTCGACGGAACACAATATGGTGAGAGGAACTAGACAAATTCAGGAAATAGTGGCTCTACGACGCCCATGATAGAGAATTATGGCGAATCCTGGGGAAGTTCCATGTCCAACGACAGAAGTTAAAAGACTGATGATAATGATCACTGATACTGTCTGAATTTTTTTAAAAACCATATGAGAACCACGGGATTGATTTATCATAAACGTACATTGCAAATTGAACATCTAAATAAGGAGTAGATTTTCGAATTTTAAGCGTTCTGGATCCATTGATGTGGCCTTTGCAAGTGAGACATACATACAAATATACTAAGTCAGCTAGCCAACTAGACGAACTTAAAAAACTGGAGAAACGTATGTTAACAGTTCTGATGACAGTCTTAGAAGATGGTTCATAATAGTGTCCTTGTTTCACACTACAGTATTTATAACTTGATTGACTCAATTTTATAAACATAAATGTATATTTACAAATATAATCATATACTACTCTATCAATGTTGAGGATGTCAGATCTGGGAAAGGAGGTTTTTTGCTGCGAAATATGTTCCAAATGATCATTCATCATCATCGTCATCATCATCATCGTCATCATCATCATCGTCATCATCATCATCAGTCTTTTAGCGTCCTTCGTTGGACATAGAGCTTCCCCAGGATTTGCCACACTTCTCTATCATGGGCGTCACGGAGCCAGTACTTCCTGAACTTGTCTTGCTCGTCTCTCCATCTAACATTTTGCCGGCCTCGGTTGCGCATGTGGTCTCGGGGAATCCATGTTGTGAGTCCATCGATTATCTGCTATTCTTGTAACATGGCCAGCCCACCGCCATTTGATATTTTTCATGGATTCTATGATGTCTCTAACTCCTGTCTTTTCCCGGATGTACTGTGCTGAGCTTTTTACTGTACGACACACACACTGTCTTTCTCTCTCACTATCTTTCTCTTTCTCTCGATATTCATATATATATATATATATATATATATATATATATATATATATATATATATATATATATATATATAATTCTAGATAAGACTATTAAACAACAAATTGAGTGTTTTGTTGAAAAATGAAATGATATTTATATCTATATCGCAGGCAGTGTGAAGGGCTGCTGACCCTTGTGCAGGGTCACGGGATGCCGGGATCCCAAAAGTGAAATTTATTTCTGAAACCATCAACATCTGAAGGAATTGAAATAGGTAACCATCATGAGTTAGTACACCCAACCTAATCCCGCCTGAATAAGCCAACGTATTTGTCTGAATTTCACCGAAAAAAAAAAAAGCTAGATTTATCATAAATAAAAACAATATATAACGGAGGGATTCGTGACACCTCACCAGTTGTTCCATTTTCATAATTTTTTTTAGGTACGTATGTTGCAAACGAACATGTGTTTGACACTCAGTATATTGTCAGCAAGGAGATGCCATACGAGAAAAAATGCGAAATATACATACAAATACATGTCACAAAAACATACACATACTTGCATTCATGTGTATGTATGTATAAGTGTATGTATAAGTGCATGTATGTGACATATGATAATGTGTGTATGTGTGTGAAAAGGTGAAATGCGTATGTAAGTGAGAATATCGTATGAGTTTGTTTGCGGTATGTATGAATATGTTTTGTTTCTTTAGTTGTTCCATAATTTGCATTCATTTTCGATGGTCATCTGTTTGAGAGAGTCGATGTGCTGCACTAAAAAAAAAAAAAAAGAAAGAAAAACGGAAAAAAAAGAAAAGGGAAATATCAGCCAACAATGCAACTGAGAGAAGCAAATTTTTCTACGATTTAAGGAGGCTAAAAAACATCATTTTATTGTGATGATATAATCCAACTTTTGCAATCAATAACGATACCTTGCAATTTGGAATATGCAAAAGAAGAAAAAATAAAAAGTCACCCTTTCGTTCTTTTGACTCGAACAGTCTTGCATCAGAAAAGAATCCGAAGAGACTAATGTCCATCTTCAGTATATTTTATTACATATAACAATTAGTCAAACGTCTTTAAAACCGTTGATGCAAAAACCAAGTATCACTACGTCGGAAAATTTCACTTAATATAGCTGTCGAAATGCAATTGTATGTATTACATTAGGGAACGAAAAAAAATAAAATCATTCCCGAGTAATTATTGAAAACTTTTATGCACTGATGGCAAAAAGTGAGGCTTCATTTTGGATTTATAGTTTTTTTGTAAATAAAACCCTTTCCAAGTAAATACCCCCAGGTTAAAGTTATCAACATGCTAAATGTTTAAACTCACCAAGGAAACACGAGACCAGGAGAATCTTTTGAAAATATCTGAACTTTAGCTGTACAAATTACCAAGTTAGTGGGGGGTGACACTTCAAAGAAAACTTAATACATCAGGTAAAAAAGAAATGCTTCGATGAATTATGTCAAGATGATAGAACTGAAAACAACGAAGATCGCTTCAAAATTAAGGTTTTCCACCGAGTGCTTGACATTTTATATTCTCGATCACATGAACTTTTTAAATCCCTTAGATGTGTAGCTTGAAAAATTCCAATAGTAAACCTCAAAGTTTGGGACAGTGTTGACAAAAGTGAACTGTATAAATTGTCAAAATTATCATCCTTGTATTCATAACATGAAGGTGGATACAACAATGATTTGAAGGATGATTAATTAATTTTTGAACAGTTATTTAGGATATAATTGAAAAGGCTGAAAATATTAGACAGAGGGCCAAATCAATTATTTGTGAGATTTCTGGTGTTTGTACAGCTTATATTTTGTTTATAACTCAGCCCTTTGTGAGAGATGATTTTCAATACTTAAGTTGATTAAAAACGATCTTAGGTCACAAGAATGAATTTCGGCTCTGGACAGCTCATAAAATTGACTTCAACTATTCAATCGACTTATTCGTTGCCTCTAAGTTTTGAAAGAGAAGTTTTTCAATTGAAGTTAGAAAATAATACTATAGCAGCTCTGCCATGCACTTTCATCTACTTTATTGCAGATCTCTTTGGACGTTCGATTTTTGTTATAATTGAAAGACAATAACATAAATGTATTTATAAATGAAAGAAAAACACTGTCGGGTACTAACAAATGATTTCTGAGTGAAAGGGTTGATTTACGAGATATTTCCAGATAATTTACCGACAAATAATTCTCTCCACAACCAAAATACATTTAAAATTGAATCCACCTAGAAGATTTTATCAAAATCGGCTGATCAATATATTTTAGTAAGATTTTCAAATTCGTCCGTAAATTAGGTTAAATCTCCTGATAGGAATCTCCATACTTTACTATTTCACAAGTGTAAACAAGTTTTAACCTCAATTATTTCCGCGTATACATTGTTTACAAAAATCATTTTAGTTAATAATCTTCTACGATCTGTATTCCAATAAATAACACGAGGGTTATAACGATAAACTCATCATATGACAAGTTTCTGCCGAAAAGTCCATGGTTGTCGCTAAAACTTCATTCCCGAGACAATTCCATTTGAAAAGATCTTTTTCAACTTTGGAAAAAAAAAACTCTTTCGACTTTTTTTTACCCTTTTCATAGGTATAGTCTAAAATCAACATCTGTATTCTCTTGATCCCGTTCGTTCAGATTTTTGCACTACGCTTATTCAATTATCGCCTGTGAAGGTGAGATCGTTATTTCTTTCCCCAACTATTTACCCTCTTCTCAATTGACTTTGCTTTTTGTCACAGCTGAACTCAAGCTTCGTTCCATCCAGCAGTGAGTTAATAGAGGCATGAACACTGCCAGACATAAAATAAGGGATCGATTTGGCATAAACTTACATTGTAAATTGAAGCGTTCATTAAAACTTTTGGGGGGTAAAAATTAAAAAGAATTTTTTCTCCAGAATATGAAGCAGTTAACGATGACTTTTAAGCCCTCTTGCCCAGAAGGCACGACCTGTCTGCACGACACATACATAGCATGACATTCAGCTAGCCAGACCTGCTTACAAAACTGAATAAGTGTAGGTTGATGTCGACTGCGTTGATGTTGGCAACTTTGTTTGGTGTCCCTAATAAAAAACGTTAAATCTTCGTTGTGAATTTCTTACAATGACAGTTTTTAGTTCATTTTTTTAGTGGATGTCTCCTTGAATCTAAAACCTCTCTTAGCCATACACTTTTGATATCCATATGATGTTAGAGATTATTTTTGACGATAATTTTGGTCCGAAATTCAATCTATTGTCAACAATCTTTTTGTCCACATGGACACATAGCGTAGTGGTTACAGAATCAGACAAAATTACTGCAAGTAATATGATGGTTCTAGATTCAATCCCAGTGTGGGACAATAATAATAATACTACTAATGCTAAGAGGGGAGTGCAGTCAATATACCCCCGTCGGTTAAATAAAGGGTTCGGTTTGTTACTTCCCCATACCTACCAGATGATACCTGATGAAGGCCGTAGAGTACAACCGCCGAAACGTTGTATGAAACACAACCAAGATGAGGATGGTCCAAATAATAATAATACCTAATCTCAAAAATTCAGAGATAACACTTTTTTTTAATCAAAAATGTATATCGGTGATGCAACATCATAGGATTTTAGACAAATCAGAGAAGGCCAAAAATCTATCGGCCAAAATGTTGTTCATGGAAGAGAAATAATGAGAATAAATCCTGAGTGCAGAGTCAAACTCAACTCTTACTTCATCTTCCCGGCGTATTAGTCGAATAGAGATTTGTAGATGTGTCAGTTTTACTCAGCCAGGAAAATCACTGCCAAACAATCACTTGGCTGTAATTTCAGATCGTAGCAGGAAAATGCAAATTTTACATATCGGTGTGATTTGGCAGGCAGAAAACAGTGAAGAATCTACCTTCCTTTGGTTGGGTGAAGGTTGTTCTAGTGGTTACAGTAGTAAAACAGAAAGAATCTTTTTAGGACCGTTAACCCCGAATTGTTTTATTCAAACAATCATATTCTTAAAAACCTCATACATTTACTGTAATTAGCTGCCCTGGAACCTGTAAAACAATTTTCATTCCAATCGGTTTACTAACTCTAACATTCAATATTTTTGCGTGTTCACGTATCGTTATTTACATATAAAATGTAAATGAACAATTACATCAAATATAACTTACCATTTTCCAGTTCCCAAGGATTTATCATCATTATAAATGATTAGAGAAGTTTCCCAAACAAAATCAACATTTTTGCTAATAAAATATAAACTAACAACTTGATCAAATATCCTCCCGATCGAATCTCTCCACAAAACCACATACAAAATGTAATTGAAATATATTAAATATCCAATTGTAAAGTTATCCAATTGTGAAAAGGAAACGACAATGGCGACGACAGGCATTCACAGCAAATGATAGTCCTCTCATCTTTCCTGCTGGGATCAATAATGAAAATACATGATTCCAGAACTCCAGATAACTCTTTGTGGGCATAAAATGCGTCGAATGAAATTCTGTACAAAATACAACCCTAAATAAAAGTGATTTCAAAACATGTGTTGAGTTTTGATCACTAAACTTCTGCTCGCTAAAATGTCATCTAAATAAGATGCTCATCCTTTCCCTGCTTGGCTTCTTCCATGGTTTGTTTTATTAAACGGGAGGAAAACTTGCATGAATTACGTTCGATGGGATAGAGATAACTTCTTGCGAGAATTTAAATCTTGATAAATGGGTTCTGGACCAATGCTACCACATAAGCGGCTTATAAACAAATATCCAAGAAGTTTCATTGACACTTTCACATACTCCCGGCTTACAATATCTTGTAGTCCGACTCATAAAACAACTTCTCATAAATTCACATTAACATTGTTTTGCTTTATCATTCATCATTGTTATAAATATATGTATACACACACAGACGTACATGCACATACATATATATATATATGTGTGTGTGTGTGTGTGTGTGTGCGTGTGTGTGAATGCCTTGAATAGTGAAGTTTTGATTATATGGATTCTGCTCGAGTACGATTAAGGCATTGCTGTACAAATTAATGTAACTAAGTAAAAGCTGGAGATACACACACACGCACACAACGTTCCCTTTTTCAGGGTTGAGCACTCTTTAAGTGAGGTAACTCGTTCATTATGAGCTTAAGCAATGCTCTTCCAATAGGAATAGAGCACTCTGGTGGATGCAGAATAATGCAAGAATGGATATATTGCTTGAGTCCAACCTTACTGATCGTCCAGTTCTGCGTGGGGCAGAGATAAGATGTCAGCCTCTGGGTCTGAAGTGGAGGATTTGCTCCTACCTCGTGGTACTGAATAGGATAATGGATAGTCTATAGCCACACTGAAGAGTTGTAATACAACGAAACCGCTGTCTGTGGATGACAATTATCTAATTATATATATATATATATATATATATATATATATATATATATATATATATATGTACAAAATGAGGCGATCAAATAATGAGACTGTGTATTTAGCCATGTTTTCTGTTGGAGTGTGACTAATTCTAGTTTATCGTGATTTGTGTTACACGTAACAAATATTCTTGCCATCGTTGCTTTGATTAATTTCTGAAAAATATTTGCAAGAAAAAATAGCTGTTTTTGTCAATAAACTGTTCTTTTATTGATCAAAAGTCAATGGAAAATGCACGTTGAGTAAATTCAAACGTAAAACTATTCTTTCTTGTTCTTGATAAAAAGCATTTCAATCATACTCTCAGATGTTGTAAAATACTTGGAACTATATTTGATATGCTTTAAACTTCAATAAATAGTGAAAAAAAAAACTGTACTTGGAAAAAGATCGCACTATATTTTTTCATTAATCTTGTAACTTTTAGATTCGTACGCATATTATCATAGGGATTTTCTATACGTCTCGACCTCCGTGTTATCAGCATAGCGATTTTTCAAACTATGGAAATGTATTCATCGAACCAAATTAATTCCTAACGTAACACAGTTATACTATCTTGGCAGCGATTTCTGTCCAAGGGGATCTTTCCATTCAATGTACTGATAAATTCTTGCAAAGTGATTTTTCGAATAAAAACTTATAGAACTTCTGGCCTGTAGGAAAAGTTACGTAAATTCTTGAACTCTCCCATCCGTTGAAGACAGGCAGGTGAATATGCGACAGGATGTAACTAATCCAATTAAAGTTATTAGATACGCTAGCATCTCAAGATGGCTGTCACTGACTGACATACAGAAATGTTAATTGCGTCATTCGTAGAGTGTTACCGGTCTAATGTTTCCAAGTTTTGAATATCGATGATTTTCTTGCATCTACGAAAGTATGAACAATATGAACGCAGTTTTACAGGACAATCGACAAGGAATTTTTTAAATCGGCGTATCATTAGATTTTAATGATATTTTCAATACTTATTTATCAAAGAACGAACGTTCAACAAATATTTTTCAATTCCAAATATTTGAAAGAATAACTCTCAATGATTCTTACCATTTGATTGGGTATTACATTTATCCAATACTACTTTATTGCTTTGTATATATGTAACCTTTTTTAAAAAAGTACTCCAGGATTGCTCGAAGTGGGGGTCTTTCTTTGAGGATTGAGGAACAGGTAGAATATTTTTCTTTTTCGTTTTTATTTCGTTTTTTTTTTTTTTTATTAATTACAATTTAGGCTGATTTGAAATAAATATTTTCACCCAATATCAGAACATTTTTTTCAAAAAATTTTCATCATTTCTATTGATTACTCCAAGTTCGGGCAGTTTCGGAGCAGTTTTGTAAAAATGTCAAATACGATTAATACCTTGGAGGATGTATCTGTTGAATTTATGAGAATACAATGAAAACAAAAAATGAATCAAATCATCAAAATTATACCAGATGTGGTATGAATCATACGAAGATAAATCATTTTGAAATTTGGAATAGAAACCGGTTTTGTTTTGAATTTGTCCTTTATTGAATGAGTATAGAAAATTTTATTCAAAACGAATATTATGCTGATTTTTACCTGATGGTAAAATTCTTTAGAAGTCAATTTTCCAGTGAAAATTAACTTCATGTTGTTCATCCCTATCCCTAGACGTCAGAGATTTCTATTTACACTTATTATTAAAATGAGCTATAGTTTCCATTTAATATATAAATAAGTGATATTTCCATAAATGATATTTGAAGATTAATGTCACATTAAGTTATTAATAATATGTAACATATTTGTCTAGATTTTAAATATATATTTGGAGAATATAGATGTTTTTAGATTATTTATGATACTTTTAACTCAATTTCAGATGTAAATTTGAAAATAAATTTGGCAACAATGCCATTGATAACTATCCACACACGCAAAAAAAATACTAGCGCATCTACGATCTGATTTTCAATTTTGTTTTTCTCACTCTTCAGCAGGCGTTATAATGATGTGAACTGATGTCGTTTTTCTTCTCTGAACTGTATGTTATATTGGATGCACCGTTTCTAAGCTAATCTGCTTGCATAATTAATACGCCTGTTTGAAATTATCATGAAGGGTTGATGAAGACTGTCAGAATAGGTTTCTTCAGTTCTCAATTTGATCTGTCCGCTTGCCGACTGGCCGGCTGGCTGGCTGGCCGACTGTTCGGCTAGCTGGCCGGCTTGTTGGCTATTGGCCGGCTTGCTGGCCGTTGTCTGGCCAGCTGGCTAACTATGTATCACAAATACAGGGTACATCAAGGTTGCTAAGTGGTTGACATTTTCTATTATTACTCGAAAAATATTTTCTTAAAATTCTCCGGAATAACTTTTTTTTATTGGAGTGGGGGTCAAACTCACAATGTAAATTGATGCTAAATTGATCTCTTAGTTTGTTTCCAGCAGTATTGATATCACATATTATATTCTTATTTCGTTTAATAGACTTAGAGATGACAAGCACTTGATGTGGCGTCACTCACTGCACTTAGCTCTATTCTTTCTCGTTGCTGGTGGATAATGGATTAAAACCTTTCCCGAGGGCTTTAGTGCTGAATGAACACAGACTCTCACTGCTGGAGTTCGCTGCGTCCATTTTCCTGATTGATACCAGCTCAACCTCTCCCTACCTCCGATTTACTCCTAAGTGAAAAGCAAAAAGCGAAATTGAAGAATGGTGTCCAACTCCATTATCAAGTTAAATATTTTAATGATATGTTACATAGTTATACTGTTAGAATCCATTGTAAGACTTTTGGGGAGCTTTTGTATGTCGTGTTTAACTACGATATTTTACACCCGTAAGGCCAAAGATTATCATTTATGCCAATTTACGACGCGAAAAGTAACATGAATTCAAATATCTACTCGACCTTCTGGTCATCTGCCTCTTGATCTGTCGAACAGTTCATATTGTTAAGTGCCGGAGAATCTCATAGTAAACCGATTTAGTGGCGAGTGCTTATTACTAAAGACTTAGAAACCACTTTGAACCTGAATGAGAAAAGCCAAGAGCTCATTTCAAACGACTAAATCCATCTGAAATGTCAATTTAAATCCATCGGGAATCTTCGCTAATAGCAAAGTGGATTTGAAGCAAGTGTATCAAAGGTTAGTTGGGTTCTTTGCCGATTTAACAGTTTGTTCGAGATGGGTTAAAATGTCGATGATCTGCTTACAACTCATTCGATTTTGCAGTCAATCTTTGATCAGGCTATCAAATGATCGGATTTATGTTTCTTGCTTGTGTTGCCGATCTCATACTGACTTACTTCGTACACGTTTGTCTCGAAACAGCGGTCCTTGACCTTTCCGCACCATGCCCCACGCCGACAGCTCAGAAAATTCCACGTCGCAGTATTCTTGAATCTGTTTACAATATTTTTTTTTATTTGCTTGTAGTATACTTTAATTTGAATGTCATAGTTTTTGTTTTGCTCTCTGTGTTTTTTCATTTGCTCACCATATTTTTCAACTTGCTTACTGTATTTTTTAATTTGCTTATTGTATCTTTTAACTTGCTTACCATATTTTCAACTTGCTTACTGTATTTCTTAATTTGCTTTTTGCATCTTTTAACTTGCTTACCATATTTATCAACTTGTTTACAGTATTTTTTAATCTGCCAACTGCAGCCTTTGACTGATTGTATTTCTCAATTTACTTACTGAATTCTTTTTAATTTGCTTACTGCAATTTTCAACTTGCTGGTGGAAAAGGATAGACCAGTGGTTCCTGACCTTTCCACGCAGTGCCTCTCCCTTAACAGCTCAAAAATGTGATGTTCCCTAACATAAAAAAGTCGTTCAATTATACATCATGAGCCAAAAAGGACTGCGTCTCGAATGCTCTTGTATACGTATAACTAAGTACTTGGCCTTCAGCCAAATCGTGTGCCTTAGAGCTTTGATTAATTCTTCATGCTACAATAAAACAAATTTAGTGTTGAAGAGTCGAATTCAGAACCAACGAGGCAATTACTTCATGACTTTCATACCTGACAAGGTTCACCTACAGGACAGGGCAAAAATAATTGACTAAAAAATATTTTGGCTTGTAGTTGTTGATTATGTACCCCCTCTACATAGAAAGCAATTCAATTGTTTATAATGTGACATAGAAGACATGTTATATGCATGATTAATTCATACTCATTGCCATAAAACAAGTATTGTAATATAAGGTCTGATAATGTAAATTTTGATTCCAACGTTTACAAAAACTAGGATCGTGCCCGTGACAACTATCCATGTTTAGGAGGGACAAGGCTTCATATGTGTGGGGCAGCATACCTTAATTGTCATGTAAAATTCGGTTACTTGGGATATATAATATCTGAATTTAGATAATTATGAAAAGTGGATATTCAAGGGAGATAATGTACTTAACTTATGAAGAAAGGTCAAAACAATTTCATGCTACACAGCTTTGTTCGCTGGCGAATATATCTTTCCTAAGTACATGTAGTGGTCGACTTTCTTCAGTTCTGCATTTTCGATTTTAATTGTTGTGTGTTTATTTCCGGTGTAATTATTATACATGAACACATTTCCAAAATATTCCAAGAAGATGAAATCAAGCGAGGAATCACCCTAGGATGACAAGCCTTCGGTAGAGCAATTTCAGTCTTCAATAACAAAAATAACCTATTAGTCCTAAAAAGAAGGGTATACAACCAATGCATCCTCCTGTTAGTCACCTATGTAGCTGAAACATGGAAGTAAGAAAAGATATTGACCCATAAACTGAAAAGCATCCAACATGCACATGAGAGAACCAGGCTCAACGTTACATGGCAAGATCACAAAACTGCTCTATATATCAGGGGAAAAACGATTTTCCAAGACATCATACGATCCACTGAAAAACTCAAATAGCAATGGGCTGGTCATGTTGCAAGAATGGCAGACAACCGATTGACATCAGGATTTGCAACATGGATCGCAGGGATCAAATGTGCTACCAATATCGGCAGGATACAAGAATGAGAGACGAACTAGACAAATTTAGAGAGTATTGGCGTCGTGACGCCTATGATAGAAAAGCATGGTGAATCCTTGGTAACGTCTGTATCTAACGACAGTCGTTAACAGACTTATGATCATGATGATGAATATATCCGACGAATGTCAACTTTGTACAATGACCAGTTGTTGAAAAATCACAAGTACGCACGTATTCTGGTTCACAGAAAATTATTCAATTTAATTAGATTTACAGCTCTAGATTAGATTAATGCGTTAATCATTAGTTTCTCTGTAATTTATAATGAAGTTAGTAATTAATAGTATTGTGTAATTGGAAATTAATCTGTTAAACCATAACACGACTCAGGTTCAAGTAACAGAACGCTTTTCGCTCTTCACACCCGAATTCTGAATGTTTTCAAAGTGTCCTAAATTCGAATCGATTCAAATTTTTCGTCTGTTATACATGCGCACCACGTTTAAACTCACTGCTCTAGACCGTTGGTACTGTTAAATGCAAGTCATCTTTAGTTTGTTGGTCTTGTTTATATACCTGTCAACTATAATGCTCAGATGATGATTAGGTAGACATCAGTATTTATTTATTGATATGGATAAAGTACATGTCACTATTATTTTGTGTTGATTATTTACATGTCATAAGTAGTTTAGTGGTGTTGATATTCATGGATATGTGCTGAAGGCCTATAATTAGTCGACCTTAAATATTACTGTAGAAAATAAGTATGCATGAAGGAATGTCAGATCATGTTCGAACAATCTCAAGATGATAAGAATCATGCTCTCAGTTTTAAAGTTGCATTACCACGCTTATGCACTTCATCCACTCCGAATTTCTAATTATACCGGAATCTTCGTTTATGCATGAATGGTTTAAATTTATTTTTTCTTTCTTTTGGATGAAGCAACCATTATTATCATCAATTTTCTCATTTGTACACTCTTTGTTTTTGAGTTTTTGGTTGTTCCTATTGCAACACACTCTTGATGATATTCGAACACATGTCCCTTTTTGCCTCAGGGGATTTCTAATGACCATACCAACAGCTCTTACTGACTAAGCTACAAGAGCCTGGTGGTCTGCAGAAGATACAAACCTCAAATGTCAGTAAGTGAAGATGAAAACCAGTTAAACGTGAAGATGAAAGATAATACTACCCAGAACATTAAGAAATTTTCAATATCCAATGTTGAAGATCTCAAAATATGCAGATGGGAAAATAAAGAAACAGTCACTCAATAAAAGCAACCACGTGCCCAATATCTTTTAATAGCATGTTCTCTTGGGATAATTGATTTGAAAAGATAGGAAAAGGGACAATAAATGAAAGATTCACTTATGTTTGATCATTGAAGAGTCTGAAGAAAACAAAAACAAGCATAAAAGCTGCTGGACACAAAATCAGGGGTGAATTTAGCCTAAACTTCTATTGTAAATTCAACCCCTGGGAGGGCTTAAAAACGAAAAAACGTTTTTTTTTCTTTTCTTCTAGACAACTAGTAAATCTTTAGATTTTCAGATATCTAGCTCAACGTAGACAGCTTGTACGCGTTACACATGTTGACAGTTTTTTGTTTATGATGATAGCTTTGGTTTGAGAATGAAATAAAGATGATAGAGATTAAGTGGTAATAATGGTGATTTTATCGACGAACAGTCGAATAATAATTGACGATGCTTAATAAATTGATCTATTGAATAAAGAGCGAGGGGAAGAAGATTTTCTTATCTAATGATGGATAAATAGAGTTCATCCTTTATTTCTACCACACTAAATGATTACGGTAAACACAACCAACGGTGCTTTGTTTGGCTAAGTGGATAAAAAGAAATTCAATCACATTTTGGCAATTTGGATGTCATCATCTTACACAGATGATACTTTAGAGTTATGTTTTGGGGCTAGTTATCACTGTTAGTCAGTCAGTCACGGCGAATGTTAGTTTGATTTGAACCTTCTGGAAAACACTTCTATTTAGCGAGCAAAAAAAAAAGACGAACCGTAGTATCTGGAATAACCTAGTGTTGTGGGGATCAACGAAAAGGGCTTAGAAATTCCTGAAATAGGGTTAAACATGAAAAGAATGTGAACCCCAAATAGAATGTTGCGAGATCAGACCTTCAGTCAGCAAGCCTCGTCGGGGGTGATCAGTTAAAAAGATGAAAAAAGCTGTAATCACTGAAGTTACTTCTCTTGCATTTTGTCGGATAGTGAGGACTAAAAAGTCCTAATTTAATACAGAAAAAAACAAAAAAATCAAATGTGAATGCTGCTAGATACAAGCTTAAGGATCAATTTAGCATAAACGTACATGGTAAACCCACTCTAAAGAAACTATTTCTGTCAGAGGGGTAAAGCAAATATCTTGTCTACACATGACAAGTGGTAAATGTTGGAATTTTCAGCCCTCTAGCTCCATTTGTGCTGTCTTCACGCGCAAGAAATATATACATAGATAAATAGCCCACCGAGGTGAACCATTTAAAAACTGCAGATAAGTTTTTGAGGCAAACGATAAACGAATGATGGGGTCCAAAAGATGAGGCCGGGGGTTAAAGAAAAAGAAGAAAGAGAAGGGAGGAGACCATCTTATTGAAATAGTCAAGGGGGGTCTAAGATGAGACTGAGAAGTAGAATTGCTGGATTCGGGGGAAAAGAATAAGGGGGAAAAGAGAGGGAGAATAATTAATGGTTGAATACTTTTTGTGAGAGGATGAGAGAGTAAAAAGAGGTAGAGAGATTGAACTGTAGTATGAAGTGGGGACGGAGGCAGCAGCAGTAGTAGTAGTAGTAGTAGTAGTAGTTGTAGTAGTGGTGGGTAGGGTGGTCGGGTAGGAGAAGAGAAATAGGAAGAAGAAGAAGAAAGAAGGGGAGGAAAAAGAGGAGAAGGAAAGTGAAAAGACAATGTAAGACTGAATAATGAGCAAAAGAGTTGGAATTGAAGAAAATGGGAAAGGTCGATTAGAGTAGGAGGAGACAGTGTAAAAAAAGAAAGAGAGAATATGTACGGGTGTGGGAGGAGTGATAGAAGAGGAAGCAGAGACAGAAAAATTGAATAAGAGTAGGAGGATGAGGTAAAAATGAGAGACACTGAAATTGATTAGTTTTGGTCATTATGCGAGTTGAAGAAGTTGGAACAAGAAGAAAAAAGTTCTTGACACTAGGCAAGATACGAATGGGCTTGTGAAGAAAGACAGAGAGAAAGAGAGAGAAGAAAAGGAAGACAAGGAGAAAGAAAAAAGTGAGAGTCAACGGAAAGAATAGGAAAGAAGGAAGAAAGATGAAAAGACAGAAAGAAAGACATCAAGAAATAAGACGGAAAGAAAGATAGAAAAGAGAAATAAATAAAGAAAAAAAGAAATGAAAGAAAAAAGACCGATTAATTAAGGATTAAAAGACAGAAATAGGAGAAGAAAGAAAGAAAGCAAATAAAAAACGTCGGGGAGGGAAATAGAAAGAAAGTCAGAGGAAAAAAGATGAAGATTTGAAGAAATAGAGATGGAGGGAAGGAAGACAGATTGATATCAAACAGCAAAAAAAAAAAAAAAATAGTCAGACGAAATAAAAAGAAAGAAAAAAAGAGAAGAAGACAGAAAAAAAGAATTATAGGATTATTGAAGATAAAAGGGTGCGAAAAAAAAATCCACAACGAAGAAACAAATAACTGAAACCGTACCGCAAAAATAGTAACAAAATCATCACTTAGTGAAGGAATATCGATGTTTTCTCCTTTCAACTACATTTTTGCATTCCTCACCATGCCAGGATTCGAACCTGCTTACTGCATGGACATCATGCCACCACGACTGATCAGAGGTAATAACGCCACCCACACTTATTCGTTCATTTTACGTCATTCGCAGCTAAGCCATTCAACAGTTCAGGGAGGAGAGGCTAGAAAAGGTGTTCTCTTGACTGCATTATTGAGAATTAAATGTTGAAATCGGTTTCCTCATAGGAAGATTAACTTGATCTCCAGGGGTGGCTCTCAGCAAGATGCCCAGCTGATTCCGATGCCGGTAATACCCAGTTTGTTACCCATCTAGGTACTGGCCAGATTAACGTTGCTTTGCCTCGGTGATCGAACGAGAACCGGTGTATATAACGTGGTAAGGCCGTATAGTAACCACGCCACCACTTTCTAAGAGTCAAAACGAACTGACAAACTAAGAAGCATTGGTTGTCTGAAGAAGTATCAGTTTTTGCTACTATTGGAACTGCTACTTCGACACGACTTCGATATTCCAACTAATGACGTCATTTGATATGCTTCTTTCCTTTACTCGCTCTCTTAACCCACTCTCTCTGCCTCTTCCCTTCTCTCTCTCCCTGTCTCTCTCTCTCTCTTTGATTTAAGATCTATTTTCTTTACACTTTGTCAATCTTGGAGTCTGTCAATATTTTTTGATACGTCGCAGGCTTAGACAATCTCCTTTTTTGATTTGTCAGTCTCTATAAGTCACTGTGCTAGTCTCTCCGACTCTGTCTGTCTATCTGTCTGTCTATCTGTCCGTCTGTCTGTCTGTCTCTCTCTCCCCCTCTCTCTCTCTCTCTCTCTCTTTCTCTCTCTCTCTCTCTCTCTCTCTCCATATTTCTTTTCTCCATACTCTGTGAATCTTCTTATCTGTCTTTATTTATCAATACGTCACGGTCTTCAGCAATCATTTTTCTCCAAGTGTCTGTCTGTCTCTCTGTCTCTCTTTCCCTCTCACTCCCTCCCTCCACACCTCTTTCTCTCTCTAAGTATCTCTCCATCTATCTCTTTTTCTCTCTTAAATGAATAAAATGTATTTCCTTCTTCGTGTGTTCAATCTCAATCTTGCGGCCTGTCCGTATTTATCGATAAGTCAGAATCTTGAGCAATATCTTTTTTCTTCTTTTTCTCACACTATTTCTCCCGTTGCTGTCTCTGTCTGTCTGTCT
Organism: Thysanoteuthis rhombus; assembly: GCA_963457665.1. NCBI lineage: Eukaryota > Metazoa > Mollusca > Cephalopoda > Oegopsida > Thysanoteuthidae > Thysanoteuthis > Thysanoteuthis major. Next base: position 16,734,474 of record OY735212.1, on the reverse strand, counting down.
GTCTGTCCGTATGCACCCCCTCTGTCTGTCTGTCTGTCTGTCTGTCTCTCTCTCTCTCTCTCTCCCTCTCTATCGAATAAAATGTATTCCATTTTCCTTATAGCCTGTTTCAATCTCGCGGTCTGTTTATATTCATTGATGTGATTAAATTTTGGCATCAGCATTAAGCCGAAATCCCCATAATTAATATATGTATACAAAGCTTAGAGTACTGTGGCACAAGGTCAAAATAGTTGAGTGCCCTGTGAGGAACAGACCGACAACGAGAGAATCATTTCGAAGACTAACTTTCAAACCATCAGTCTACACTCCCTCCTCATTTATTGTTTTACTTCCTCTCATTCCTTTCTCTCTCCGTCTCTCTCTTCCTATCTCTCTCCCTCTCCCTCTCTCTCTCTCTCTCTCTCTATCTTAATTGGATAAACTCTATTTCTTCCGTTTACTCTTTGTCGATCTTTATCGATACGTTACCAAATAAAAGTCGTCAACCATATCATCGTCATGAATGTTTACTTACATAAAAACTTGCTTGCACGATCAGCAACGATATTTTAAAATTCTGTAAATAGGGCCCCCGAAAGGGGATGCAGCGGACACATCCCACTAGGGCCAGGGAAAAAATGGGATGATAATTTCTTGGGTGTATCTGAGTATCAAAAATTCCAAGTCAATATGATTTGTCCATTAATACAACAGGTTGACTATCTTTTACCGGCTACAAAACATCGTATAAACCACTAAAAATAGTGATAGCAAATGAAAATAGGATGGCCAATGGACGAGGGTATTTTTGCAGTGGGCAAAGGGAGATAAGCGTAAAGCAGCTTCACACTGCTTCACAGAATTCTTCTCTGGGCCCTAACTATGAATAGAGATACATAGAAAGGTTACCAAAGCATGACACACGGTTGAGATGGTTCAGCACCGTGAGAGAATGAGACGCGTTCCTCGACAGAAAGTCAGCAAAACTAACTCGTTAACATCCACTCTACTTCAAACGCTCAAGTAGATTGAATATCTGGTACAAGGTCAAAATAATTGAGCAGCTGGGCAATCCTAGGTTCTGGGAACGGAGACTATCTAACCATTGTGAATTGCGATTACGGAAGGGAATAAGGGCAGAACCAAATTGAACTAACTCAATTTGCTTGCATAATGACAATAATGAGTGAATGGAATTTCCTTAATAGTCCAATGTAATGAGTTTCCACCACAAAAAAAAACAATTAAAAGATTATTCAATCGCTTGAACTAAAATTTGAATATTCAAATATTCAAATATTCAATGATTTTGTATTTCGTTATAGCTATGATGAATATTAAATATTGATAAATAAATATGATTAGCGGTCAATAATATAATAATTCAAGTAGATCAATACTGAGTATCAAGTATTTTTCAAATTTATTCTCGAATGAAATAATCATCATTATCATCATCAGTCTTTCATCGTCTGTAGTTAGACATAAACCTTCTCTGGGATGCGCCACAACTCTCTATCGTGGGTGTTGCAGAGCCAGAACTTTCTAAATCCGTCAAGTTTGTCTCTCCATCTTATATTCTGCCGGCTTCGGTTGCACATGTGATCTCTGGGGATCTATGTTGTGAGTCGTGATATCAATCAGTTGTCTGCCATTTTTGCAATATGACCAGCCATTGTCATTCAAGTTTTCTTGTGGATTTTATGATGTCTCAGACTGTAGATTTCTCCCTGATATACTGTGCTGTCTTGCAGTGTCTTGCTGTGAGGTTGAGCATAATTATTTTATGCGCACGTTGCATGGTTCTCCGTCTGATGGTCTGTCCGATGGTTAAGTTCCATATTTCAGCTCCATAAGTGATTATCATGAGGATGCATTGATTGAATATTCTTGTTTTAAGGATTAATGGGATCTTGTTTTTGAAAGTTGTGCTCATTCTGCCCAGGACTTGCAATCTTGGAGTGATTTTCCGCTTGATTTCTTCTTCTTTTGTGGGTTTCAACGAGATTTGTTGTCCCAGGTAGGTGTAGCGGTCCATTCTTTGCAGCTTTGCATCCTTATTTCCGACATGACCATCATTTCGCTGAAGTTCATGTTTGGCCGACTTTCTTTCTTTCGGAGGTCATGCAAGTGTTCTGCAAAAAGGAGCGGTGTCGTCGGCAAATCTGATGTTGCCCAGATATTCGCCGTCTATTTTGATTCCTTCATTTTCCCAGTCTAGGTTTCGGGAGATAATCTTGAGGCAGGCTGTGAAGAGTTTGTGTGCGCTGATATCACTTTGTCTTGCACGTTTTTGGAGCAGGAGCAGCTCAGAGTCTTTGAGTAGTCTGATAAAGGAATTGCTGTTTTTGTATATATATTGCAGAACTGACGTATACAGGATCTATACCTTGTAAAGTGATGGCTTCCATGACTATAGGAATTTCCACAGAGTCAGAAGTCTTTTTGACGTATACACGTCCAACAGCAGTGGCATTTTGTATTCCGCTGCTTTTCCTTTTAGCTGATTTATTGAATGGGGATGGTCTATGGTGGAGTTGTTTCTTCTAAAGCCAGCTTGTTCCTGTGGTTGGATTTCATCTGGTGTTTTTGTGATCCAGTCGGTGATGATTTTTGTGAAAAGTTGATGCATTTGAGTAGGTTTACAGGCCTGTAGTTGTCAAGATTTTCCGGGTTTCCTCCTTAATCATTATGATTGGGATGTTCCAGTAATCCAGGACTTCACTTTGGATACAATTTGAATAGAATAGCTAAAGATATTGCAACTTTATCATGAATTTTTACTTGATTTTTCCTTCATCCAGATTTTCCGATGCTTTTTGTCACAACTTTGATTTGGACCGTAATTTTACGGCAACAATTGAACAGTGTCATCGGTAATAACTAGTGTCTATACTTTGGGAATTGAACTCATATCCTCTTTTCAGAAAGTATCTAGTATACGCCTGACCGCTTTAACAACGGGGAATTTACAATCAATCAGAAGTTGAATTCACATCACAAACCTAACGACCCAAAACTGATCCCTGGCTAGAATTACGGTCCAATTCAATGTTATAACTGAAAGTTACGATAAAGGTAAAAGCTATCTGATATTGATAATAATCAAGTATTTGATTTAGATAGTAATTCTTGAATTAAATAATTTCCGAAAGAATACGTATTTATATCTGTGAGCAATTCAGGTAAAAATGAGGTAAGCGTTCTGACCTTTATTAATCGTATATGGATGTCTCTCACTTTTGTATAATGTCAACTTGGAGTCAAAATTGATAACAGTTGAAATGTTCAAATTTAGAATTTTTCTCAGTTTGTTTAATTGCAATTCATTAGTATGTTTGTATCCACCGATTTTACATGCTATCTAAAAAAAACAAGCTCAACCCGGTATAACACTAATTATTATAGTGTAGTTCACGGTATAACTCTGTTGGACTTACTTGGACCCCAACTTCCGTCTGTACAACGTTTCTATCAAGAAAACATATTGTAAAACGAAATGGTGGAAAGCAAATTTGCAATCACCATTAATCTATATTGGAAAATCTTTTGAGCATTCCCAGACCCAAGATAGTAATGATGCTGAGTTACGCTGAGTTGTCAATAGTAAAGATAGTGAAAAGGACAAGTAAGTGGGGGAGGTAGGAGAGGGAGAGAAAGAGAGAGAGTGAGAGAGAGAGAGAGAGAGAATTTATCAAAAGTATCACCTGTTTTATTAATATGAATTAAATAAAACTATCACATTTTATAGAAATCATCTGAACAGCCATTTAGGGAAATCAGACGCAACCAAACCATCCAGAATTAGATTTAAAAAAAAAACATCTACATTGGCAACACCGGGTGGCAACACATTCCAGTATGTCAGTAAGTGACGGCAATCAATGCTAGAGACGCAAACCTATCTAAAAATAAGAACAAGGAGACACTGACCGAGAGCTATCAATCGATAGATGAATATGAACCTAGATACGAAAATACTGCGAAGGATATAAATACAAGGTGTGGCTATTCAATTTACAAGACTGGGCGTATGTAGGTTGAACCACAGCGCTTATGCATCAACTACATTGACCAATTAATTTGAATATTTTTTTTTTTTTGTATACTAACTCACGGGCGTGTTGGAAATCTTTGGTTAGGGGTTGGGCAAAAGGCTCGATGTGCCCAAAAATTTCTTCGGATTAAAAACAAAAGAAATAATTTCCAAAAAAAGTATTTTTATCACTTAATGATACACAATCTGTACAACTCACACAGCCTGGAACAAACAGTTTTTTCTGCCTTTATTCCCGGCAATAATGATTGCCAAAATTTTCACTACAGAATTTTTCGATTTGATGTTTGAACAAATTAAAAATCTATGGATTTTTATTCATAGCTATCAAATTCTTTGCTTTTACGAGGGCTCGAACTTGAGACTCAGGCATTAGTAGAAAAAAAGTGAAAACAAGTATAGCTGTCACCAATCAGGTGCATATATAGCTTACATTTGAAGACTAAATGATATTTAGAGGGTGAAATCAACTTTATGTTATTAAGGTGTCTTGTTCAAATCACAGAGAAAGGGTTAACAAAGTAATTCCATGATTACTCTTGAGCTCATGTGTTCCAGTTACACAAGTCATTTATATGTTGCTTGATTGATACTTATCGATATTTTACTACACGTCAGAAAATAATATCTGGAGACGCAAGCAGACAGGAACATTCAATGGTGGTTTATGCTTGTTCATTGTTCAATATATATATATATATATATATATATATATATATATATATATATATATATATATATATATGAAAGAACAATAATGAAATATACAACAAATGTGTTTATAAGAACCAATGTATTGAGTAGTTCAGAAACAGTGCTCCATAACATGAGTAGAGAGGTTATAAAAGTCACAATCTGTAATGAGTCATTAAAAAAATTTTCCACACACACACACACACATATATATATATATATATATATATATATATATATATATATATATATATATATATATATATATATATATATATATATATATATATATGTATATATATATATATATATATATATATATATATATATATATATATATATATATATATATATATATATATATATATATATATTGTAAATAGGATAAACATATACAAATAAAGTATACATAAATAAAATGGGTTTTTTTCAAATTTCAAAATATATATGTGTGTGTGTGTGTGTGTCTGCAGAATGGGGTACTTAGATGGATGGGATATTGTGCGTGAGTAAATATTTGAGGGATAGAATGGTTTTGGTCAAATCCATTGTCACTTCCTAAGAGCTAAAAGTTATTTCCCCCCCCCCATTTCATTCCTTTCTGTGAAAAAGAAACATTGTGATTATGGCCCCATCCTACTCGCACCAGAGATAACGTCTGTCCTTTCTTCTGCTTCGAGCAATCAACCAAAGAACTTTTATAAACCCTTTTTCCTCCAGTTTACAATTACATTTGGACATCCCAACCGCTAATTTTTCTTACAACAGTTGTCTGTGTGACTAAATGCTCCTTTCTGCAAAGAAATACTCAGCAAGGAAATTTCAGCGAAATACATCGGGCTTAGATTATGATAACAAAGGATTTTGATAGGTAAAACACTTGTTCTCAAATCTTTCACTCCCACACAATCAATTTATTACCCCTCTCTCTCTCTCTCTCTCTCTCTCTCTCTCTATATATATATATATATATATATATATATATATATATATATATATATATATCGTTAGCAGCATGTTCATATCTATGACTCAGATAGATAGATAGACGGATACAAACAAACCGAGATAGATTGATTCCAGCAGTCTGAACCAAGTACCTCATGATCAAAGGGATGCCTCGATCTTTCGTCAACAATACATTACTATTGATTTCATTTGATAAATAATGATAACAATAAGGCACGTATATTTATCTGTTTGTGTTATTCATTACGAGAAATAATATTATTCCAAAAAAATTCCTAAAATGTAACAAAAACAAAATGTAACGAAAATCATAGTAAGTATAATTGAGCCATTTTCACAAAAATTCCCTAAGTGGGTGCACATCTGTATAGATATAATAAAAAATAACACTACTTACATAATTATACTCTAAGAAAGTTTTTCGAATATTTCCGTCACTCCCAATAATCTTGAACGACCTTTTCTTTAGGAAATCCCAATCCTAGCCGATGGCCTCTTGTTGCTCTGATCTGACTCTTCTACGAAGTACAGGTGGGTTCCAGTAAATCAATCACAAATCTATGGATTAGTGAATAGATCATTGATCAATGAATCGAAATCTCCTCACCGACTGTCGCATATACCGATGTTACAATAAACCATTTGTCAATGATGCTTAATAGTTCATAGTGTGGACCTGAAGGTTTGGCATTGCCTCGTCTGTTCTCGCAAATCTATATCGTAGAAACTCCCAAGCAGGGCCTCCGAATTTATTTACGTGGTGCAAAGCTGTACACAGAATTGACATACACCCTCAGTCTTTAACCATTGTATTTCATCTGCTGTGAGATTTCTAGCATGCAATACTACACTTGCTCGACAGTGACCGATAGTCAATCGATTTCATGAATTGACATATCGTATTCAGGTCTAGTTTTGTTTTGTTTTTTTGGTCCCTCAGGCTCCGATGCAATGCATGGCTGCATTAATATCTCAAAGGGGTGGGTTCCCGAGCATAAAGTAATTTCAAAAAGAAAGGAAAACTGAACACTTGTAATTTACTTTCTATAATCTGCAATCTTTATTTGGATTCAATTGTTGAGAAACTCATTTCTATAATTAGATAAATATTGAAAATTAGAACAAACTAGTTGGCTTGTTGTGTCATATAGGATTTACTTGAAAGCCCTCTTATAAGATGAGTATACATGCCAAATTAGGTTGCACGAATCAGACGTTTTGTATCAAATAAAGATACATAGTAATCAGATCAGTATCATCAGAGCAAGAGCGAACACAAACGGCACCATTTTTTCACGAGAAGGGGAACTCTCTGCGAATATTACACTTACCTATAACGGTCCTACCAGAACAACCCCTGGTTAAATTCAAAAGTTTCTTACAAAAAGAGGACTCAACAGAAAATGTACTATTGCAAAATCATGTATCAAATTCAGAACAGCGATGAAGAAAGATTTTATGCATTTTCTAATTTCAAATGCTGACTACTGGGATTAAAATCAGCCGATAATAGATAGGTGAAGCATTTGTGGTGAAGTGGTTTTGTCAAAAGTTCATTCACCGAAGACGATTTCACTGCATTGAGCCGTTCAGTCAGTCGTCTGAGGTCCCATGATTTTAGGGATCCTGGAATTTTATCCTTAAAAAAAGGTGGTATTATTGGGTAACGCACATCTCATCTTAACCTTTATATTCATGTATAACAAAGATCTTGACTCTCTATTAAATCAATATTTTACAACGGATTTGGCACTGCAGCACGTGGTCTAAATCATGTACATTACTTTTCCTGGGGGAAGGGGCACTCCAATATTCTCGAGATGAACCCTCACTCATTTTCTTCTGATTTCATATAACAACAGCTGTGGAAATAGCAGCAGTTTCCAACAAAATCTTCATCGGGTTTGGTTGATTTTCTCTCACATTATGGGAATGCCTGGAGCGAAAGGAGATTTTGATATATATTGGCACTTCTTATATATATTCCTGCTTCTATTCTTCACGCAGATATTCATAATTTATAATTTTTCCAATTTCAATTCATGAACCCACCCGCTTTTTTTTTCTTTCAAAAGGAATCACTAATTCAATGATATGAACTTTTTAAAATGATGAGATGATGAGATTACAACGCTCAGCAGTTAATGTGATTTCAACTTGGCAGACGAGACGACGTTATATATTTACTATGCCTTTCCAATCTGATAAAATTGCTTTGTTTTCGCTAATTATTTAGACTCCGGGTGACGGAATATCTTACGATCTCTTGTAATGGTTAAAATGATTTCCTGGTGAATAAAAAAATTTTAGTTTCGCTAGGCATCCACACATAAAAATAGATTTATTTGCAAAAAAGGTTGATGTACGAACCTTAAGACATATGTAAACTTCAATACTTGAAAAAATAGTAATTCTTTTATTTTCTGCCATGCTACAAGAGGCAACTCTTCTATAGCCTCATAATCAGTCATGTGCAAAACAACAATAACGTCATATAAACGGTGTCAGCTAAAAAATCTGATACTTTCTGTTGTATCAATTTGGGGGGTTGAATTCAACATTCGATCCACGATTTTGATAAATATTGCCTAAATGTCCGGAGATCAATTGTCCATATTCTGTAATGTCGATGAATTTTCAGGCCACCTTTGTTATCTGAAATTCTGGGAATTTTGATCTTTTTTTGTGGTTTGTGTCACGCATCTAATTCATCTTTTACCGTCAAATCAGGAAAAAAATATCAAAACTTGTCGAAATATGTTCTGATTACATAACTTTATCTCAAAATTTCAAAATCACACAAGTATACAAATGTATATGAATATATATATATACATATACACACACCCACGCACACACATATACACACACACACACACACACACACATATATATTTATGTATATATATATATATATATATACACACACAGAGGGAGAGAGAGAGAGAGAATACACACATATATATATACATATATATAAATTATGAGACTTATGACATTCTGCCAAACTGTTCCAATGTTTCTGCCTCTTTTCACGCAATTGATCGCTGTCTATGATTTTTTAATATAATTTCATCTTACTATACCCTCAAGCCAATTCAAATATAGTAGGTCTTACCCGTTCTTTGGTAGCCCAATGATTATTCTGTTATCATAAAAATTCCTCAGGGACGGGATACAAGTTCGAATCTGGTGCATAGCGTCTCATGTCGAATTATTAATGCTCAGTCAGATATCTGAAGAAGAGAATGTTTAGAAATCTCATGATAAAAAAAAACATGGAAAATCTATGCAAATATAATGAGTACGTATAGAGCCGTAGCTAGTGTTGGGGGCTCGATTGCTTGGTTCCTAGAGAGGCAATCATCCAACATTTAAAAGAGTAAATAATAATGGAAACATTCCATGACTAAATTGTAAAACTACTTTAATGTACTACTCTTCCCATGGTGAGAACAGCAGTCAGAGACATCATAGAAACTATAAGAAAACCCAGATGGCAATGGGCAGGCCATGCTGCCAGAAATACAGACAACTGATGGACATCACGACTCACAACATGGATCCTCAGAGATCACATGAGAAACAGAGGCCGACAAAATACGAGATGGAGAGATGAAAAGGACAAATTAAGAAAAATGCAGGTTCTGCGACGCCCATGATAGAGAATTGGGGAGAATCCTGGGGAAGGTCTATGTCCAACAATGGACGTTAGAAGACGATGATGATGATGATGATGATGATGATATCACTACAACTATTACTTACTAGATTGGCAATATGATTGTGTGGAATAAAGTTGAATAGAGAATACATGGGTACAATCTCAAAAAATTCGAGTGTATTATTGAACGGTTTTATCTACTAGTATACAATATTGCTCTTTCTGCTTTGAAAGGAAAATCACAGAAGCAGTAAACAGAGCCTGCAGCGAACATCGAACGAGACGCAGACTGCCACCATCATGGAGTCCATTTCTGAATCGAAGTTTTTATTATCTGCTCAACGAGTCACTTCCGGTGCCTGCTAATTTTGACTGCTTCTAGACTTCCGGCATGCAACACTCCAGAACAGAACCAGAAAAATGGAAGACGTTCAGATAGACTTTGCCAGTGGGGGATCTCATCCGATTCAGTTATTTTTGTTGATAGCAATGGTTTGAAGTTATTTTATTTTTGTAGATTGCAGGAAAGAAACGATATGCGTTTTAAAGCGTCTACAACAAAGAAAACCAATAATGTATATCTACAAAATAAAATAGTTCTTTTTCTGATAAATTGTTGCTTTTACAGATTTGAATAGTTCTACTTGGTAGATGAGAACATGATCGATATAGTTATGCATATTCACAGCTTTTGAGTAAACGGAGCTAATTGGGACCCGAGAGTTACACATCCGAGGCACTACAATGTGTTCATTGATGAAAGAAGTTGATAATATCGTTACCAGAAAGCGAACATAATATGACATATTACAAAGGTTACAGCAAATTAGAACAGAATAATTCCGTGCAGTATGTGTGCTTGCAACCCCAAAACATCCTTTCGCTGTCGTATGAAATTTCTATCCGGTGCAGAAAACATGGAAGTACTTTCTTGAATTAGATCCTGCAATTTGAATCTGGGTCCTTAATACTTCATAAAGTCGACTCTTTTCTCTAAACAATTATTTGAATTTCTAATATAGTTATATCGGGACCCACTCAGAGGGTAAATGCAGCAGTGTCTTACTTCCTCGTGTCAGAGCAGAGTCTTATGGTGACATCATCATTAATTCCTTGTTTGTTTCTTTCTTTTCTCTTTCTTTTCTTTTTCTCCAATTGGTGTCGATCAGTTATTAATACTTTAACCTTCCTTTTTCCTTCTACTTCTTTTTTTCTCCCTCCTTCTTTCTATGTCTTTTTCACTCCATCTTTCTTTTTTCTTTAGCTTTTCCTTTTAAAAATATTGATTTAGCTCTCTGTTCTGTTTTTTACCCTCTTTTTCCTTTACTTTTAGATCATTCGTATGATTCCCTTCCTTTATCTCTTTTTTTCTTTCCTTCTTTCCTTTCTATTTGTCTTTTCGTTCTCTCTCTATCGATCCCTAATCAGAAGCCTGTATTATGGATGCTACTTTGTAAGTCATAGCTTCTTTTTAAGCTCGAAAACCAACCAGCTTCCAAGAAGGAAATTTGCAGCAATTTCATCGCTAACGCGATGAATGAATTGTATATAAAGCTCAACCCTGTACATGACTTTAAATTTTAAATACCCAATGAGAAGCAAACTTACTAAGGGTCTAGTCTAGTTATAAATAAATCCTCAACAGGGAAATTGATATCACAGTATGCAGGCTGATTACCCTTAAGCGTTTCATTGTAGTAACCATTAAGGGTTTAAATTGGTGACCTTCTTCTGAGTCAAAACTAGATCGTCGAAACTCACAATGTTGCCATTCTTCATGCTGAAACCAAAGTTGTCGAAACTATTATTATGATAAGTAATAAATCAAAATTAGATTGTTTACCTAAGCGTTAATTAAGTCATCGTTTCGTAATCGTTCTATGTATTTATCAATGATCAAAGGAAACTGTTGGAGTCTTTTTTATCTACTAATTAATGCTAACAATTAATAATGGGAAACCATGAATTATCACGCTCAGTACCCAAAATATTGAATCTCATCTGTACCGCAATTCAATCCAAATTCGATTACAGCACGTATTTTCTCTTTCATGGTAGGCACAAAGAGCCAAAAAGGAATGCATGTTCCAGGTATGTTATAGATTTACCAATAGACGTGTTTAAACATCAATATTGTATCATATTCGATACTTCACATAATTTTCAACGGTCTGGCAGTTCGGCAAACTGAATGCAACATAGTTCGGATCGACATAAAAGTTTACGACCAACTGCACTTGAATCATTAGTGATGGTTGAAATTTGCTGATTGAAATCCTCTGCAGAATTCCAACGGGATGAGAAAGAGAGAGAGAGAGAGAGAGAGAGAGAGAAATAGAGAGAGAGAGAGAGAGAGAGAGAGAAATAGAGAGAGAGAGAGAGAGAGAGAGGGAGAGAAAAATGATAAGAGAAACCCTTGTGGTCCGTGTTTTTAGTCAAGCTAAGTAAAAAGACTTTCTCAGCAGATCAATTGATAGCCAACTCCCCAGTTGTGTATGCCTAAACATTTTTTTAGTTTCAACAGCATTTCTATGTTTACAACTAAACAACAAAATTATGGTGTTCGAGACAAAAACGGAACGAGAGAAGAAAAAATGTGTTTCCTTATTGGCTAGCAGGGATAATTAGTTCAGAAAAAAAATACACTTTTACATTATGGCCTGTCTGGTAGTAGAGATATTTGCTTATCTACATGTTAATGTTAGAGGTTGCTGCTCAAAAGCAAGTAAATGCTAATATCCAAATAACCATTTCCAGGGTTGAATTCTTTTTCTCCAGGAATATTGGCTCAAAATTAATTTTGGAATTTCTGAATATTTGGACATGTTGCTTAAAGCTCTTTCAATAACTTTAGGTCTTATCACAATGACCGGCTGAACATTAATTTGAAGACATAAGCACAGCTTTCTATAAATTATCTTCTTAACTTTGAATATATATATATATATATATATATATATATATATATATATATATATATATATATATATATATATATATATGATAACAAAATGGAACGGGTTCGATGCAGGGTAAGGACAAAGAATTTTACCGACATACGTTACTTGGGAGCTATCAGTCACACATTGCACATCTAAATGATATTCAATTTCCAGCCAGATCGGTTAGGGATAGCTGTACGAGGCAGGGGTAAAGTGGCTGAAACAGCTTTCTCCAAATCGGGCAAAACAGGCGGTGGATTTGAGCTGTTGATATTCCTACTCCAAAAAGACAACTTTTTCTTAAACTTGCATATAGTGGGTTTTTTTATTTTATTTTTTTTCTATTCTAACTCTGTATTGTCATAAAACTTGATATTAGAAATAAAGGTACTAAAATAAAGAACTAAAATAATACTCATACACCCATGTGGTCAGAATATATCTTCATCAAATAGACATGGCTTCAATTCCTGCACCAGCCTCATTTTATTTATTTGTTTATAATATTTGCAATGCCTAAGCCAAGTGACTCATTTTTCGTGTAATAACAAGAAGTCAAACGGGAGTTCCAAATAATGTAGCACATTCATAACCATTCAGTCAGATTATATATCAGTTTCTTAAAAATATAATTTTCTGCGTCGAGAAACAACAATGCAGACATGGACAATAAATGATTAAGGAGTTGGTATAAAGCGGTTATCTAGGTCATCGTCTTTTTTACCGGGCTATTTACCTCAATAGGAAGAGCGACCCCACGATGAATCGGCTACTTTGACTTCCATGTGTCCAACAAATAAAATTCCATAGGATTTGTATCAAGTGACCAAGGCAGCCAGAAAATAGGTCCACCTCCTTTAATCTTCCGGCTAAGGAAATTCATGTATTAAGCCAGAATTTGAATATTGCCTTAATGTGTTACTACACTATGTTGAATCGTACTAATGTCTGTAAGATTATTTAATAATTGTGTTTTAATTGGTTTACCAAGTTGTAAAGAAGATTTGCGAGTATAAAAAAGGTTTTCGTAATATTCAAGTACACATGACATAACCATTGGTATAGGTTTTTCCAGTTTTTGAGCTAGTCTTGCTGGTTATGTATGCGTGTATGAATGCATCTCATGAACAATACATGTCCATGTAACATTTACTACTTATGATGTCTAAAAGAAAAAAAACGGAGCATTGACCCTTGTATTTGAAAATTTGGACTTTTTTTTCCAGTGATTGCTGCTCACAAGAAAATTAACTTATTCATTCGTCATCTTTTTCTGAATCGAATAAATAAACCTCGATTCAATTTTATAAAGTGTTGAGGAGGAGTAATTAAGGAAAGCATCAAAGTTGTTTTCCTTCTTATCATTGTTGTATTTCTACTGAAAATCCTGGAGATCATAGCCACAACCGGACCTGTACAGA
>OY735212.1:16711481-16715546 GCA_963457665.1 Thysanoteuthis rhombus | reverse complement strand
GATAAATTGTTGCTTTTACCGATTTGAATAGTTTTACTTCGTAGATGAGAACATGATCGATATAGTTATGCATATTCACAGCTTTTGAGTAAACGGAGCTAATTGGGACCCGAGAGTTACACATCCGAGGCACTACAATGTGTTCATTGATGAAAGAAGTTGATAATATCGTTACCAGAAAGCGAACATAATATGACATATTACAAAGGTTACAGCAAATTAGAACAGAATAATTCCGTGCAGTATGTGTGCTTGCAACCCCAAAACATCCTTTTTGCTGTCGTATGAAATTTCTTTCCGGGCAGAAAAACATGGAAGTACTTTCTTGAATTAGATCCTGCAATTTGAATCCGGATCCTTAATACTTCATAAAGTCGACTCTTTTCTCTAAACAATCATTTGAATTTCTAATATAGTTATATCGGGACCCACTCAGAGGGTAAATGCAGCAGTGTCTTACTTCCTCGTGTCAGAGCAGAGTTCTTATGGTGACATCATCATAAATTCCTTGTTTATTTCTTTCTTTTCTCTTTCTTTTCTTTTTCTCCAATTGGTGTCGATCAGTTATTAATACTTTAACCTTCCTTTTTCCTTGTACTTCTTTTTTTTCTCCCTCCTTCTTTCTATGTCTTTTTCACTCCATCCTTCTTTTTCTTTAGCTTTTCCTTTTAAAAATATTAATTTAGCTGTCTGTTCTGTTTTTTACCCTCTTTTTCCTTTACTTTTAGATCATTCGTATGATTCCCTTCCTTTATCTCTTTTTTTCTTTCTTTCTGTCCTTTCTATTTGTCTTTTCGTTCTCTCTCTATCGATCCCTAATCAGAAGCCTGTATTATGGATGTTACTTTGAAAGTCATAACTTCTTCTTAAGCTCGAAAACCAACCAGCTTCCAAGACGAAAATCTGCAGCAATTTCATCCCTAACGCATGACTGAATTGTATATAAAGCTCAACCCTGTACATGGCCTTAAATTTTGAATACCCAGTGAGAAGCAAACTTACTAAGGGTCTAGTCTAGTCATAACTAAATCCTCAGCAGGGAAATTAATATCACAGTATGCAGGCTGATTACCCTTAAGTGTTTCATTGTAGTAACCATTAAGGGTTTAAATTGGTGACTTTCTTCTGAGTCAAAACTAGATCGTCGAAACTTACAATGTTGCATTCTTCATGCTGAAACCAAAGTTGTCGAAACTATTATTATGATAAGTAATAAATCAAAATTAGATTGTTTACCTAAGCGTTAATTAAGTCATCGTTTCGTAATCGTTCTATGTATTTATCAATGATCAAAGGAAACAGTTGGAGTCTTTTTTATCTACTAATTAATGCTAACAATTAATAATGGGAAACCATGAATTATTACGCTCCGTACCCAAAATATTGAATCTCATCTGTACTGCAATTCAATCCAAATTCGATTACAGCACATATTTTCTCTTTCATGGTAGGCACAAAGAGCCAAAAAGGAATGCATGTTCCAGGTATGTTATAGATTTACCAATAGACGTGTTTAAACATCAATATTGTATCATATTCAATACTTCACATAATTTTCAACGGTCTGGCAGTTCGACAAACTGAATGCAACATAGTTCGGATTCGACATAAAAGTTTACGACCAACTGCACTTGAATCATTAGTGACGATTGAAATTTGCTGATTGAAATCCTCTGTAGAATCCCAACTGGATCAGATGAAGAGAGAGAGACAGACATATATATATATATATATATATATATATATAGAGAGAGAGAGAGAGAGAGAGAGAGAGAGAGAGAGAGAGAGAGGGGGGGAGAGAGAGAGAAAATGATAAGAGAAACCCTTGTGGTCCGTGTTTTTAGTCAAGCTAAGTAAAAAAGACTTTCTCAGCAGATCAATTGATAGCCAACTCCCCAGTTGTGTATGCCTAAACATTTTTTCAAGTTTCAACAGCATTTCTATGTTTACAACTAAACAACAAAATTATGGTGTTCGAGACAAAAACGGAACGAGAGAAGAAAAATTGTGTTTCCTTATTGGCTAGCAGGGATAATTAGTTCAGAAAAAAAATACACTTTTACATTATGGCCTGTCTGGTAGTAGAGATATTTGCTTATCTACATGTTAATGTGAGAGGTTGCTGCTCAAAAGCAAGTAAATGCTAATATCCAAATAACCATTTCCAGGGTTGAATTCTTTTCCTCCAGGAATATTGGCTCAAAATTAATTTTGGAATTTCTGAATATTTGGACATGTTGCTTAAAGCTCTTTCAATAACTTTAGGTCTTATCACAATGACCGGCTGAACATAATTTGAAGACATAAGCACGTAGCCGTACGAGGCAAGGGTAAAGTGGCTGAAACAGCTTTCTCCAAATCGGGCAAAACAGGGGGTGGATTTGAGCTGTTGATATTCCTACTCCAAAAAGACAACTTTTTCTTAAACTTGCATATTGTCAGAATATCTCTTCATCAAATAGACATGGCTTCAATTCTTGCACCAACCTCATTTTATTTATTTGTTTATAATATTTGCAATGCCTAAGCCAAGTGACTCATTTTTCGTGTAATAACAAGAAGTCAAATGGGAGTTCAAAATAATGTAGCGCATTCATAACCATTCAGTCGGATTATATATCAGTTTCTTAAAAACATAATTTTCTGCGTCGAGAAACAACAATGCAGACATGGACAATAAATGATTAAGGAGTAGATATAAAGCGGTTATCTATATCATCGTCTTTTTACCGGGCTATTTACCTCAATGGGAAGAGTGACCCCACGATGAATCGGCTACTTTGACTTCCATGTGTCCAACAAATAAAATTCCATAGGATTTGTATCAAATGACCAAGGCAGCCAGAAAATAGGTCCACCTCCTCCAATCTTCCGGCAAGGGAAATTCATGTATTATGCCAGAATTTGAATATTGCCTTAATGTGTTACTACTCTATGTTGAATCGTACTAATGTCCGTAAGATTATTTAATAATTGTGTTTTATTCGGTTTACCAAGTTGTAAAGAAAATTTGTGAATATAAAAAAGGCTTTCGTAATTGTCAAGTACACATGACATAACAAGTAGTGAAGTATTTATCGAACATCTTCAACCAAAACTATTAATATAGGTTTTTCCAGTTTTTAAGCTAGTCTGGCTGGTTATGTATGCGTGTATGAATGCATCTCATGAACAATACATGTCCATGTAACATTTAGTACTTATGATGTCTAAAAGAAAAAAACGGAGCATTGACCCTTGTATTTGAAAATTTGGACTTTTTTTCCAGTGATTGCTGCTCACAAGAAAATTAACTTATTCATTCGTCATCTTTTTCTGAATCGAATAAATAAACCTCGATTCAATTTTATAAAGTGTTGAGTAAGGAGTAATTAAGAAAAGCATCGAAGTTGTTTTCCTTCTTATCATTGTTGTATTTTATCTGAAAATCCTGGAGAGCCACAACCGGACCTGTACAGACTGAAATATAGGGATAGTCCTATTGAAGAATTCATTGAATCAGAACAATGGTTTATCTCAAAGATTCAATCAAGAATGTACTTTAATAAATTAATACACATGAAAATATATTTCTGCTTAACCTTCTCTCTTATCAAAATCTAATCCAAGTTGGATTTGACTTTGTGTCCCTCCCCCTGAACAAAAACAAGCCTCACCATATTTAAGGGTCTAAACTCCCCGTAATTTCTCTACCCTGGCAGGTTAAACCAAACGGATATACGAGACTAACATTTCCCTACCGTCCTTTGAGATCACAACCTAATGATTGTGAGGCAACTGTCTTACCGACTGAACCAAACATGCAAATCTTATATATTTACGAGTTTATCAATTTTACCCACCAAAAACAGGTAGCTCATGAAAAACCTATGTAGCTTACAGACTGAAAAATCTATGTAGGAATTAAATAGAAGTTGTGTTGCTTGTGTGTTAGGCACGACATCAACTGTCCCTCTCCGGACATTACGTACTGAAAGTTCCTCTGTCTCGGCTCGTTTGTTCAGGTTTGCGATATGTGGAATAGACATGGCGGTGATAAACACACGGATTGGCGTCACTTATTTC
>OY735212.1:16671481-16706481 GCA_963457665.1 Thysanoteuthis rhombus | reverse complement strand
TTTTTCCCTTATTTTATGTCAATTAAAAATGTGCAAATTTGCCCGGTATCAACTGGAAAGTGATTTTCAAATTATTGTTATCTTGGTCACTAAACGAAAGTTGGAAAAGAATGGTTGACATTTCCTATACTTTTAAGACGTAATTAACCAGAAATGCATACGTATAAACAGGAATAAAAAAGAATAATAAAAACGTTGCAAGGTGTAGCTGCAGTATAATAGCGGTATCATTTAATGACGTGTACTGTTATGTGTTTCATTGCGTGAATGGGTTCGTCAAGTGAAGCAAAGAAAGGAATAAGAGACCCAAGACTATGTTTGGATTCTACATCGAACCTGTTTTTATTATTACTTTGGCCGTCCGAAAATACATCGATAGTCTTCGCTTAAAAAATAAACAAAATCCTTAGTTAAACATAGAGAAAAAGAAAAAGGTAGAAATAGAGAGTGCGTGTGTCTGGTCGATCGGGCCAGTAGCCTTGCATCCCCAGATCCTTGACCTGCGTATCTGTCTCTCTATGTAACTACTCTCAACCTTTGGTCCCCTAACTTATGGGCTGAGCCCTTTTTTCTATTGCTAATTCTTTCACTAAATCAACTTCTTCTTTTACTTGATACCAGAACTAAAAGATCATCCAACCCCCTGTCTACTCTCAAGTCATTAAACATACAGCCTATTTCTCTTACTCCCACCGTTAGAAACCTTATGAACCTCCTCTTTTTATCAATCTCTTTTCACTTCTTCATTTCAATGTCTTTTCAATCAGGCGACTGTAACTGGCTATATATCTGATGGGATTCCAAGTGACCACGCTTTTTCTTATCATAATAAAACAACTTAAGATGTTTCTATCACCCCTTTTGGCGTCTGAAAAGGTTTACTCGATTTCACCCAGATACATATACATATATAAGTAAGTGACGTATCTCATCTTTGACTGAGTATGTGATTATAGTTCACACATACCCATCCACACAGAAAAGTATCTTTAACACGTCATAATGACATATAGAAATCAAATCAAATGTTCGAGAATAAAATGAAATATTCAGTTATACAGTTCCCATGAGGAATATTCCCATATTGTAACAAAATCAAACGTTTACTAAAGGGTTAAATTGGTACAAGTTTTTTCTTCTTACTGGTTGACGTAAATGTTCTTAAATTCACGCTTGTGGGGTTGGCTGACGTACAAATGTCATGTCTCGGCGTAGATTTGTGTCATTACTGTTTTTTGCAACGAATCAAGGTGACATTGATTTGGAGAAATAATGATGGGAAATGGGTCAGGATTGCGGAGATTTTGGCAGAGAGAAATTGGCCTCCATATATGGAATGTCAAAAAACAATACTTGCCTTGAAATTGAATGTATGGCCTTGAAGGCCGACTGGGATTTAGTATGGGACTTGGAAGAAGAAGAAGAAGAAGAAGAAGAAGAAGAAGAAGAAGAAGAAGAAGAAGAAGAAGAAGAAGAAGAAGAAGAAGAAGAAGAAGAAGAAGAAGAAGAAGAAGAAGAAGAAGAAGAAGAAGAAGAAGAAGAAGAAGAAGAAGAAGAAGAAGAAGAAGAAGAAGAAGAAGAAGAAGAAGAAGAAGAAGAAGAAGAAGAAGAAGAAGAAGAAGAAGAAGAAGAAGAAGAAGAAGAAGAAGAAGAAAAAGATGAGGAAGAAGAAAAAGTATTGGAAGAAAAATAGACAAGAGAAGTGGAGGACAAATAGAAAGAAGAAAAAGAGGAAGAAGAACAAAAAGAAACTGGTGAGATAGGGAAAAAAGAAAAATAGACGAGGAAGAAAAAGAAGAAACAAAATAGAAGAAGGAGAAAGAGAAGAAGGAGAAAAAGAAGGAAGAGAAGAAAGACAAGAAGGAGAAGAAAGAGGTTGAGGGGAAGGGTAATAGGTGGAGAAGATGGCAAACAAAATAAGGGGAAGGAAACTAATAAGAAAAAAATGAGAAGAAGGCAATATTAGAGCAAAAATGAGGAAAAAGAAGATAAAATTCTGAAGAGTACAAAGGAAAGACGGTTCAAAAGTAGAAGGAAAGATAAAGGAGAGACATGAAAAATAAAGGAGGATAACTAAAGAAAAACAAAAAAGTACAAAGAATGAAAGAAAAATATTATGATCGAAGGAAAAAAAAGTTGAAACAAAATGAAGAGAGAAATTGTAAAAAAAGAAAATACAACAACGAATCGGATCCACTGTTGCTATATTTGGTACTGAACCAAGCCATTTGGTTCCAAAAATGGAGATTTGGTATTGAAAAAAACTTCATAGAAGATAACTATCCTTGACACATGGATGATATGAACATAATCGTACATGAACCATAGTTTGTAAAAAAAATATTTCAGTCATATTTCCTCAAAACTTAATCTAGTGACTGCTTTTAAAATGTTTGACTATTTTGGTACTCAAGCTATTCAACTTGATTCCAAGGCCATACACAGTAGATTTTACGCAACAAAAGATATCTTGTAACGCCGTTGGGGACGAAAAAGGAGGATGTTGACAAGTATTCAAACCAGAAGCAAGGGAGAGCACTCATCCACCCCTATTCTTTGAGTCTCATCTCTACCATGCACTCAGAAAAGCAGAAGTCTCGTAAGATTCCTTGCGTCTGGGAGTAAAATGGAGATAACTTCTGAACATTTTCACGAATTCAGGATTATCCCCCTTTTTTGGGAACAGAAACAGCAATCATATTTCCGTGCAAACCTTCAGAGTTTCACAAATCTATCGACTAAATGTTAAAAACAGCGCAAAAAGAGAACAATTTTATTTCCATATAAAACGTCAAAGTTCAACAGATTCACCCATTCGATATAAAAAGTGTGTACAAATAGTTTGATTGGACTATGGTATTCATTACTAGAATACGTAGTGCTATCAACAAATGAAAGCAAATTTGGAAGAATTATGACTTGCCATCATAGTCAATAATTAAATGATCATATAGTCAAAATTTAAAGTCATTGGAAAAAACTCTATCCAAGAATAAAAATGGTCAGATTTAATTCCGTTTATGAAATTTGTGATGTTTTCCACTGTAAAACATCTAGGATAAAGTTCAAAACATATACATTCTTGAAAGTCTAAATCCTATTAATAAACCCGTCACACACACACACACACACGCACACACACACACATACATTGGGTTTTTATATAAAATTAAAGACATTTCCCTGTGTGTACGTGCATCACAAATGCTCAACAAGTGACCATTGCATGTGATTAACAATCGCCAGGTATGTTAGTCGGTACATAAAATTGGAGTTATTTGGAATAGTATATTCGAAGATACCAAACGAAGATAAACAAAATGAATGATAATCGATTTATCTTAGTAGCTTCTATAAGCAGAATCTCCAGCTTTAAGTCATTCAAAAATTATCCAAATTTAGATATAAAATATCTGAAATGACAACTCTGAATAGAAGTAATACAAATATTCCAAAGCCGTTGTTTCGTACGACGGACAGAGAATTACTTTAAATGGCAAATATGGCAGGCTACTCTACAATCAGTAAAGTCCAGCACAGAATAGAGAAACAGAGGCAGAGAAAAGAATTGAAATAATCGAATCAATATGTATACGTATATTTGGAAAGTATTCAAGAAATGAGCCTAGCTTAGTGATATTTTGTGGAACATGTTCTATGGTAAACCCCCTTCTCTTGTCTCCTGTAAGTATTTTTGATTTTCACAAATATTTATCGTAGATTTGCAGTTGTATAGAATTTTCTGTTAATCCTAATATCCTATGTTAATGAATTCTGTATTCATTTATGTATTCATACAGATATACAGTGAGTGCAAAATGTATCCGATATTTTTCAAAAGTTCAATTTAGCATCTTAACCAAACCTTGGAATTGACCGAATTTGGATCAATGATTTTGAATTTACAAAAGTAAAGACATATTGAAGCAAGATTGAAAAAACACTGAAAGTTTGTGGACAGAAATCAGAAATACTTAGTTGAAATTCTGTCAGGTTTCAAGATGTACAAATATGTTGAAGTAAACTTTTTGAACGTATTGGATATATATATATATATATATATATATATATATATATATATATATATATATATATATATATATATATATAGAGAGAGAGAGAGAGAGAGAGAGAGAGAGAGAGAGATAATGAGTAAATGAGTGCAAAATGTATCCAATACTGTCAAAAAAATTATTTTTACATACTTTAAAAAAAAGTTCAATATTATATCACGCAATATATGTAATATTGAAACTCTTATTTGAAATGATTTTCTGTCATTACACGGTTGATGTATCATTTGGTGTAGACAACGTAAATAGAGTAGTCAAAAAAAAAGGAAATGGGACAGGTGCAGGAATCGAGCCTGTACCGATGGTAAGCCACTACAACGTAACGTTGCACTTACCATAGAGCCAAACAGTCACAGATAGCATAAAAGTCTAAATACCTGTCTCAACTCCAAATTCTCATTTTTGCCTATTCATGGTCCAAGTGATATATTTATTAACCGTGTAATGACAGGAAATCATTTTCAACAAGAGTTTCAATATGATATAACGCAATTAATAATCATTCTGCTGGATCATATATCTCTTTCTTGATACATTAAATATACGTATATATATATATATATATATATATATATATATATATATATATATATATGTATATATATATATATATATTTATATATATATGTATATATATATTTATATATATATATATGTATATATATATATATTTATATATATATATATGTACATATATATATATATATTTATATATATATATGTACATATATATATACATGTATACATATATGTATATATATATATGCAATTTATTACTTTTATATATATATATATATATATGTATATATATATGTATATATATATATATAAAAGTAATAAATTGCATTATATTATGAACAAATTAATCTGAAATGATTTCCCGTCATTACACGGTTAATATATCATTCAATTTAGACATCGGAAATAGAATAAACAATTAAAAAAGATGGGCTGTTAAAGGAAATCATTTCAGATAAGTTTATATATGATATATAGCAAATTGTAATTCATTCTGTCTGAAAATGTCCATATCTTATATATATATATATATATATATATATATATATATATATATATATATATGTGTGTGTGTGTGTGTGTGTGTGTGTGTGTGTGTGTGTGTGTGTGTGTAAGAATGCGTAAGTGTTCTAGATTTTTAAAATACGGGACTAACATACTCATGATATAGAACTCTGGCTCATTTTACAAATGTTTATACCCAATGACGGACTCTAAGAAGCTACTCGTGATGATGAAGATTACTCACATATTAATTTTCAGATGGTTCTTTTGTTGACACCTCCAAGTAAACATACTGTAGAATGTACATCAGTGCGTAGTATTTACCCATCAGTTTACTATCGTAACAAATAAAAATCCATAAAACATGATGCAAACGTATGTCTAAGAACCCATTAGGGGTACACCACTCTCGGGCAAATAGAACAAAACCCGCACCATGCTTTTATCTACTTGTCCAAGATTTCGAATCGAATCCGTGAGAACCATTGTCTGTCTTGCAGGTTAAAATACAAAACACTGTCCACATCGACGATTTTCCCTTCACATTGTTGCATTTACGACCGCCCCCTGCCGTTACACATCAGGGCTTATCCTCTTAGATGCGTCGTTGAATAGGTACAACGGGTCTCTTTAGGAGCTTCTACAGAGAGACTTGGCTTCCATAGTGAGCTAGTGTGGTTCTATTGTGTCGACATTTCTAGATCGTATTATTGGTGTTCCGCTGATAATGGAAGTTCTCTGCTTGAGCAGATTGCTTTTGGATTCTTTTCTATTAGAAACTGTCAACCAAAACTGCAAACTCATCTTTTAACATACGTTTCTCGAGTTTTTAAATGATTTTGTAACGCGTACGTGTTTCATTAATGAGATAAGTGTCAACATTTCTAGATCGTATTAACAGTGCTCTACTTATAATGTAAGTCCTTGTTTGGGCTGATGGCTTTTGGCTTTTGGCTTTTTTTTTTTGTATTTGTATCCGTCAACTACAGCTGTCACCAAAATATTCAACATAGGTTTCTTGAGTTTTCAAGTGATTTTGTCACGCATACATGCCTTTCAAATGAAATTTGAGAGCTGAAAATTTGAGCTATAATTCCTCATTCTGTTTAATAATTACATTGTGACTTTTTCGGTTTTTTCCCATGGAATGCAATCCTCCTTATCCCTTCAAAAGTAAAATCTATCAGTTGTTCCAGCCAAGTATCAATACGTATGTGTTGGTTTCTGAACAGTTTTTAGCGTGAAATACAGAAAGACTGAAACAAGAGAAAATGAAAGAGAAAGGGAAGAAGAGAGAGAGAGGGGGGAAAGAGAGAAATACATAAAGTCCTTTGGTTTCTGAGGCCGTTGCATATATCTCAACAGAGCCAGTGATTAGAGTTCGAGTTCAGAAGGAGGCCATAATTTTGAATGCTGATTTACAAAGCAGACATGCCTGCCTTACCTGGAAGGTTGCCACAAAACAATCTGTCCGGTGGTTATTTTCCCACTTCTGCCGATCAACATATAAATTCATAACCGGGGGCTGTATTCCCTAAAGTCAATCTCGTTCTGGTAGTTCGTGCAACTATATTGATTTGAATTTAAAGTCTAATAATACACTAAAAAAGAGCCGATAAGCTAATTTCAGCTTGAAAAGGTCTAAATTGGCACCGTTACTGCAGCGATAAACGGTGAACGATGGGACCAGGGCTGCAAATTTGGCTCTTTTTGGCTATCTTGGCTTCTTTCTACGCAAATAGCCCCTGCACGTTTGCATCTAGCCCTTAGCTCCTAATTTATCCCCTTTTCAATTTATCAAACTTCTTTTACACATTTTTCTCATTCATGGAATACGTAATCAATATTAGGTAAATTAGTCACTAAGTGTTATGTCTTTCCTCTTGAGTGATTGACTGACACGCAACCTGTTGAACGATACATTAAGAAAGCTAAACATGTCTAGATGTACATGGTTTTGATGATTATGTTGGTTCACAGTCTTATACTTAGGAATAGAATCATTCTAAGTCTTGTTTGCATCCACTTGATTAACTCAAAAGTAGAGTGATATCAAGGTGAAAATAGTGCACATTCGACGCCCTAACTAGAAGATTATATTGTAAATTAAGTCGACAGTAAACTTGAACAACCATTAAATTGAAATGAATTGGTCACCATTCAAAGCAATCTTGCAATGCGCGTTTCAGTAACACTTACTAAGTACGTTTTAGAAAACTGCCATTAATTTTGCGTCACTTAACTAGATTGAAATTTTTACATTGAAAAAATAGATGTCTTTCAAAAGTGATCCAAGTGATTTAGAATGATCCAAGAGAAAAGGCCAAAAATCTATGGTTGGAATTCAAGCAGGTTAAGAGGACATCTACCGCATTGGGAAGTGCTTTCTTTCCAATATAATAGTCACTGAAGGTTAAGTAGCAAATAAATGATCGAGCTCTTTACAGTATCGATCAATGGCTATATTTCCGTTTTGGTCACTTTCTATATGTTTTTTTGTGAGTGCTGATAGATCAGTTAACAGTGTACAAAAAGGACTGGCCGAAATACATGCAAGTTCAAAACTCTGAATGAGATTGGAGCTAAAGCTCTTGGGAAAGACATTTATCTCCACAGCTATGAGTAAAAAGCGTATGGCGAAGTGAGTGACCCGACTAAGTTTGTTTTTTGGGGTTTTTTTTCTCACAAATACTAACTATTCACGTTTTCTTTTGCAACATCCATGTTTTTTCATCTTGTGTTTTCTGTGCTTATGGAGTTTTTTTTCCTTTTTTCTTTCTCTTTCCGTTCATTTACATGACTTGGGCCTTTTCACATCTTTTTCTGTTACACAAAACTGGGAAGAATACACTTCCATTTTGTTTGAGAATCACAGAGTGTGCCGATGTTATCTTTTTCGACTTTCCACCTGACCGTCTCCTAAAATCATGTTCTTTGAATTTTTGCTTCCTCAAAACTACTATTTTAGTCAATTTGCATTTTAGTGAGACAAAGTTACTATTATTCTGTTAAGAAAAGGTGGCACCTACACTTCTCTCAAATAACATTTGGACTGATTGGAACCGAAGGCTTTCTGGGGTGGATTCATTGTTATCCAAAAGTAATGTATGCCTCACCAAGCTTGACGAAGGATTCTACTTTCTATTTCAATAAATGTGGGGAAAAAAGATACAAAAAAGGCAAATATTTACTTCTAACCAAGAGTGATAAGAAATTTGACACCAAATCGAGAATGTGGACACGTCAGAGATAATCTCCAGTTTGAATACCGAGATTTAGAATTTCTCTTTTGAGAGTCAAGGAAAGGAGAAATTATCGATGTTTTAACGGATTGATAATAATAATAATAATGATAATAATAATAATAATAATGATAATAATAATAATAATGATAATAATAATAATGAACATGGTAATAAAATTAATAATAATAATGATAGTAACAATAGTGATGGTGATGATGATAATAATATCAATGATAATAATAATGATGATGATTATGAAAAATAATGAGGATGATGATAATATTCGTGATAATAATAATAGTAATAATGATAGTAATAATAATGAAGATGGTAATAAAATTGATGATAATAATAGCAAGAATAATGGTAGTGATAATGATAATAATGTTGATGATGATAATGATGATGGGGATAATAAAAAACAATGAGGATGATGATAAAATTCATAATAATAATAAGGATAATAATAATGATAATAATGGTGGAGATGATGATGATGATGATGAAGGCGATGATGATGATGGAATACAATGCAGGCCTGATGGGTAACAAAAGCTTAAAAGTAGAGACAGAAAATCAAGAATAATAGAATAGACGGTTTTGCGATTTCCAGTCGGTCTTAAAGCGATGGTAATGCAAAGGCGGAAACGAGAAGAACAATTATCTGCCTACAAATATTTGCGTTGAGTCTGAGTAGAGCTTAGGTAAACAGTGTCCAACTAAACACCAACACACAGGGACAAGCGTGCCACGGCGTACGCACATCAACACGCACACGCAACACTCCAGCAAGCAGACACAAACCCACACACACTAACACACACAACTAGAGTGTCCGTGTGGGCCTTAAATTCACATGCATGCACATACGTATACGTCTATATATGTTTCCAAACAATCTTATTATTATAATTCAACCGAGTCCGTCTGTCCAATCATATTTGTACGTGGCAGACGCAACTTAAACCTATATACTTTTCTGTGTGTACAATTGTGACCCTGGGGAAGGCTTTTACCCTTTTTTTTAAAATCACCCAGCTCCGAATATGTTTGGAGACAAGTGTCGATCTGCAATTTAAATTAATGCTGAAGTGGCTACATCTTTTTGCCCGCTTCTTAGTTAAAAATGATGGAAAAAAATTAGTGAAACCTCTGTTTATAGACAGGAAGGGATAGTAAGAGGGAGAATTATTGTTAATAGGCTGTTGATCTTTTGGTATTGTTCACAGAGATCAGCGAAGAGTAAAAGGAAGAATGAGTGTTTATTGTAAGCAGTGTGTATGTAAATTTCGTATTTTCTGAGATTGTAAGGAACCTTCTGAAATATCCCTTTTAAAAAACATAATACTCAACAATTTTATCAATCTATATCGTTATATTTCTTGACAGCAATTTGCTGCGACGGTTTGGCAGAGATTTAGTCTTGCAACACATAATTCAGTTGCCTATTTATCTATTCACTCTGGAACTGAATGTTATTTGTCAACTTATCAGCCGTCTTTTTAAGCATCAAATTTCTCTCCATCGAGGATCATATAAGTAAGTTTATTACTTATGTACATGGAACCTCATCAAAAGACGGATGTGGAAACTGAGAAGCATGTAACGCGTGCATCAGAGAATCATGCTCAGCTTTAAATTGGGAGATCATAAGATAGCACAGTATATTAGGAAGAAAGCATGAGTCCGAGACTTTATAGAAACTATCAAAAAAAAAAACTTAAATGACAATGAGCAAGCCATGTCGCAAGAATGAAAGACAACTGATGGACATTACGACTCACAACATGGATCCCAGAGATCACATGCGCAACAGAGGCCGGCAGAATTTTAGATGGACAAATGAGCTTGACAAATTCAGAAAGTACTGGCTCCATGACTCCCATGATTGAGAAATGTGGTGAATCCTGGGGAGAGGCCCATGTCCAACGACGAATAATAAAAGAATGATGATGATAATGATGACCTTTGCTGGATAGTCAACTTATCTGTCGAATACTGAACTAAAGTAACAACTTAATTTGGGGGCAGGCAAATACACTGGCATAAGTAAGAGCATTATTTGCAAGAATTCTGTTCGTTCAACACGTGTTCACCAAAGCAATAATTTTGACTGGATTAACTATTGAGTATCCCCAGAGATCACATAAGAGATCGAGGCCGACAGAACACAAGATGGAGAGATGAACTAGACAGATTCAGGAAATACTGGCTCCGCGACGCCCATGATAGAGAATTGTGGCGAATCCTGGGGAAGGTCTATGTCCAACAACGGACGTTAAAAGATTAATGATGATAATGATGAGAAAACTCCTGCTACTTCTTTTAAACGAAACATAGAAGGATCTTATCATTTCGAGTGGAACATTACTCGGTCAAAACAGATTTCATCTGATGTTATTTATGGACGAACTCAGCAGCATTGAAACTTAGTTGTCACATCATTTTCTCGTGGAGGTTTACCCATTTTTGGCTGACAACATATTCATCTGTTTTGGATACACAATTTGAATTTAAAGCTGAATATAAGTAAGCGTGTTGTGCTCATTTATAAGCGATACACTAGATGACCAATTTGCGGGTTACCAAAACAAGAATGCCCAATGAGAAATGTAGGATGGATAAAAAACGAATGAGAATTTATTGTTTTTAAGAAATCTTTGAATCAAAATGGTTGAGGTATTCCGGTTCAGTTGATCTTTTAAGGCAATATCGGGGTTGAACGCTCGGTGAATAAAGTGAGATTCTGTGATTAAAGAAATGATTATTGATCCTTTTTTAATGCTTTGCATCAGCAGAGGAGGCGAGAAAATGGACGTTTGTAGGCATGTCCACCGCCTGTTTTGTCGGTCAGTCAAGGATCAATCCTTTTTGATGTCTCCCGGTTAAAGTTTTCCATAAAGAAAGCAAGATTCTCGCTAACATACATTCAATCACTATTTTTACATTCTCAGCAATCTCTCTCTCTCTCTTTCTCTCTCTCACTGTCACTCTCCGTCTCTTTCTCTCTCTCTTTCTCTCTTTCACGCGCACACACATACATACACACACACAGATGCATACACACGAGCTTACATAAAAAATATACTTTCAATTTTGTTACCGATCAGTTTCACTGAGTATTTTTTTCTATTTTCGTCCAATCTTTATGTACAAGTAGAGTGTTGTTTTATGGGTTATTTTTCTCTTATATTTTCTGGGCCAAACATGACCCTGCTGACCGTAACACCAGTACACAAGACTAAAGAGCAATAAAAAATAAATAAACAAGAGAAAATCACCCCATAAAAACAACACTCTACTTGTACATGAAGTCACGATGAAGACAGAAAAACAGTCGTCCGTCAATTGCAATAAGAAACAACAAAATAGAGAATATCTATCAATTCACGCTCTGTCTTAACAAATCAAGCACAATCATGATAGATATAGCAACCCTTAAAGATAGTAGATACACACACATACTCGAATACCTCTACAATCATGTCACATACACGTACACATATATATACTCGTATATAAATCTAAGATATAAGTAAGAAGTAAGCAAAACCCACCTTGGATGAATATCACTTCATATTTATCTTACATTCATTGTACCCCTTCAGCGAAATACAAGTACTTTTTTCTTTATATATCTGTATATAAACCAAATTCAGTGACAAATGATTTTCTGTTATACGCCGATTGCATTTTTCACGCTTAAGATGGTAATTTGGTCTTTAAAATATATTGAGCATTGTGAATTTACTGACCTTAACAAACATATATTTATATATTTTTGCAAGATCCCAATTATATATATATATATATATATATATATATATATATATATATAAAGCAAAAAATAGTATTTACTCACACGTCAGGGATTTTGAAGTCTTTCCCAACTTGTCACTTACTAAATGTGCAAGTATGTATCCTTGTGTGTGTTTGTAACGGCAAATCTTTCAATTTCCCCATAAAATATATTTGTATTCTGACCTTTACGACGATAAAGATTTCTTATTTAATATTTTCACTCTAGATCACTTTCACTCCATTCGCATTAATTTTGTGTTCTTTATTCACTTCCATCCATCTTATCGTCTGCAGTTAATTCAAATTTTATCTCGTGTCTTTATCAATCATTTCTATCTTAATCGAAATGTCACAATCCCAAATATTTTGCAAGTAATCAGAGCAAGCAGAAACCATCAGCTGTGTACTTTTTCCAATCCGCCATTTTGGGCCAAACGATTTCTTATCTGTGCGACTGCATCATTTACTTCCCCTTCTTTGTTCTCGCTTGGAAGATTAATTCTGACCTGGATTCCGAACCGTAAAATATATTTATTGCTTTTTTGCTCTATTAAATAATTTGATTTTATTTATTTCACATTTAATGGTGCGATTATTAAAATATAAATATAAACATACTAAATACTTTTTTTGTGTGTTTCTTATTTATTCATTTATTTCTTTTTTTTTTTGAATCAGTAGAGCCTCATTTTTCTTGATTCTTTGAAACTTTTTCATTGATTTTGGCCTCATCTTGCACAGTTTATTTTTACTTCTGTCATTTCCAATTGATTTATCCAATATATACATATATATATATATATATATATATATATATATATATATATATATATATATATATATATATATATGTATATTGTATCAATTTATCTAAGGTTCAATATCATAAAATGATATTCATTAAATTCCCCCAAACTTGTTATGTTTACCCTAAAGACTTTTTTGAAAAATTGTTCTTTTCAAGATACCTGCAAGTACATATATATATATATGTATATATATATGTGTGTGTGTGTGTGTGTGTGTGTGTGTGTGTACACACACACACATATATTTACTAATATTCCACACAACAATGGTTAAATAAGTGTAAGAGTTAGGTAAAAAATAAAGGAAAAGCCACTGTGGCTGGAGATCATTTGATATTTGATAACCCGTATATTTTGTGAGAAATACAGCTATTAATGCAATCCTTTTTTACTGAGTATGCAAACTTTTGAATATCAAGTAATCTCCGAACTACGACTTTTCCTTACTTTTCAAACTCATGCACATGAATTATATATATATATATATATATATATATATATATATATATATATATATATATATATATATGTATTCACTCCGCAGACTAAATTCTTTAGAAGGGTTTTCCACAGCAGTATGACTATAGACGATGGGGCTTTCACGTGGGAAATGTGCATAGAATAACCTTCTAGCCTGTGCGATGGAGTTTTAAAATGAAATATTACTTGCAGATGGCCGACCAAATCCTTTAAACCAAGGGTTAGCATCCTATGGTGCGCTGAGGTGGCTCGAATGGAGCAAGATCTCAAAGTTGTGGGTGTGACAGAAGTGCCATACTCCAACCAGATGGAGCTAGCTACCTCCCCATCGTTGGAATGTTCCATCGTTACGAATAGTTGTGAAAAACAAAAGAGCGTCAGCATATTTTTTCAAGTCTCCGGTATCTCCAACCATTTAGCTTTGAACTACTCAGCCTGACATACCATTAGAGTAATTGCTTCTTCACTTTACGCTATTTTAGCCGAACATAAGTTTTTATTGGGAAAATCTATTCATTTTTGTTCCCTGTCAAGGTTTTTAAGGTTTCCATGCCTTTTTTGAGGGCAGTATTGTGAAGGATAGGCATGAATATATCCCACTGTCCCTTAGCTAAGGGTACAATAGAAACAAGTCTAAAAAAAAGGAAAACTAATCCAAAATTAAAAACTAAACAGGACTGGATTATGACTGACCACTTGGCTTTAATGCTTTAATTGTCAAGTACACTCATGCAGAAACAAGCTCAAAAAACAAGCTGGCGGGCAGGCTGGCTGGCTGGCAGGCAGGCTGGCTTGCTGGCTAGCTGGCTGGCTTGCTGGCTAGCTGGCTGGCTTGCTGGCTGGCGGGCAGGCAGGCTGGCTGACGGGCAGGCTGGCTGACGGGCAGGCTGGCTAGTGGGTAGGCTGGCTGGCAGGCAGGCTGGCTGGCTTGCGCGTATGCTGGCTGGCGGGCTGGCTGGCGGGCAGACCGCCAGACAAACTGGCTGGTGAACAGGCTGGCTATGCACGTATGTAATAATCACGTGTACTAGATGCCTCAATGGAGCTGGACATTTTAATATGTACTCCTTATTAGGTTTAGAAAAACTTTTAGGCTTTTGGTAAAGAGTCTATTTTGAAATATAAATTTATGCTATATTGATCCTACAGTTCATGTTGAGCAACATTCCCGATTTGGTTATTTTTAATTTTTTTATTTATTTAACTCATTCTTCTCGAAAATCTCAATCTTTCTTTTTTTTCCTTTTTTGAATAATTCATTTTGATAGTATTTATTTTTCAAATAGAATTTACTTAAATGACTACAAATTTTGACAGTACGATAATTCAGTTACTCACTGTGATGGCAGCTTTAATATATTCCTCCTTTTTCAGTGTTTAATTCCGACACGGAATCATCAATTGATCAAATAATATCAAAAAATGTTATCGATGAAAGTAGAACGATGCATAATATGCTGAGTAAACAAAGTAAAGGATACACATTTTTGTTAAGTGATCAATTTGACTTGTTGAGAATTCATTATCCACGATTGTTGCATATTTTGTGAAGCCACTCACGTTGGTTACTGATTAGAAAATATGGTTTGATATCATCATCAATCTTTCACCATCCGCCGTTGGACGTAGACCTGCCCCAGGATTTCCCACACTTCTATTTCATAGGCGTCACAGATCCAGTATTTTTCAAATTGTCTAGCTCGTCCCCCCATTTAAGTTTCTGCCGGCCACGGTTGTACATGTAATCTTGGGGTATCCATGTTCTTAGTCGCTATGTCCATCGGTTGTCCGCCATTCTAGCAACATGGCCAGCCCACTGCCATTTGAGTTTTTAACTGATTCTATGATGTCTCTGACTCTTCTATTTTCCCGGACGTACTGTACTGTCTTGTGATCTCTCCATGTGGGGCCCAGCATTATTCTTTCATGTACACATTGCATGGTTCACAGTTTGCAGATCTGTTTCTTGGTTATGATCCATGTTTCAGCTCCATAAGTGACTATTTGGTGGATGCATTGGTTATACACCCTTCTTTTTAAGATTTATGGGATCTTTTTTTTTTGACAGTTGAGCTTGCTCTACCATAAGCTTGTCATCCTAGTGTGATTCTTCGCTTGATTTCTTCCTCTTTTGAGGGTCTCATGGAGATTCGTTGTCCAAGGTAGATGTAGTGATCCATTTTCTCCAGTTTTGACATATCCATCTTCAACCACTTATCAAATATCCAGACTTACTTTATAAACACGGTTTTCGAATTGTCATCCGTGCGTCGAACAAAGAAGGTGGTGCTTTATTTCATATATTTTACTCTGTTGTGCAAAGAGCTAAATTTTACATTTAATTAATGTAATATTTAATTATCGGAGTCAATCAAAACTATTTTTGTTTATAATTGGCTGTATGTTTTTGAAGCTGATGTAAAGCTCAACATATGATATATTTCAAGTGGTGTGTAGTGTATGGTGCTTTTTATCTTGGATGTGCTGCGTGCTACCGATGTGAAAATCTCAAAAATATCCTTCGTCCGTAAAAAAAAACATGGACAGTGAAAACCTTTTTTTACAATGTAGGGAAGGTGGTTCCGACTTCACACCCTTGCTCATTTGATGTTTCAGACTGAAAACAAATAAAAAGAAATAAGATAACCAATCCTCTTATAAGAGCGTCTATCTAAATTTTTTTTCTTCATTAATTCTCTAAATTCTACCATCGGGGCTGTATTCCCTACACTGTGTCCAAGAAGCTTCAACTGTCCATTGTTTTTGCAGACAGTAAAATATTTTTGCGTCTATGTGCATCCATAGCATTTAGTTCATTGTGTATACGCAATAACCTTTGGATTAGAGGTCTGGAAAAAACGTTAATACTCTTGATACATCGTAACATGTTCCGTCAATTTTTAGCGTCATCGATTTACAACAGATAAACAAAGCTCTCGATTATCACCAAACATTGCTAAGAAGGTAGCTAAACCAGACATGTCAAACGCTTGAATTCAAAATAATATCTCAAAATTGTCAGATTCCCAATATCACTTGTATTTGCCTTTATAATATCTGAAAAGAAAAGGTACAGCTTATTAGTACGAAGAAGAAGAAGAAGAAGAAGAAGAAGAAGAAGAAGGAGTTCAACAAATATATAAGCCTATTTGTCTGATCCCCAGCGAAAAGAAAGTAAAGTTTGTTGTTGAGATACCGCACACGCTAATGTGTGAATAGGCCATCAACAAAAAATATATCTATTCTTTACAACTATTGTCGCAGGGACATAGGAATGCTGCTCCTTATCTAATAAGTTAATATCCCAAACGGCTTTGGCTCCACATCTGCATTTATCTGGTCTTTAATGATCATCTGAACGATGGAAGATGGAATGATGCAATAATTGAGTAAGAAATCATTCTGCAACAGGACATGGAAGAGACAGCAAGAGACGGAAGCCAACAACTAATGATTAATCCTGAAGACTTGAAGTTGTTAGCTGCAAGATGCTCTCTTGGAAATGAACTGGAATCCAACGGGACAGAAATAAGAAGTTTAATAATCATGCTAATGTCATAGATGGTCTTTATATGTGTAAAGATTTACAAAAAAATGAAAATTCTTTCGATGCACCCCAATATTTATATATCATTCTGCTTCCATGAATTTCGTTAATATCCGATTAGATCTGTCTAACTTTTTTATCTGATCTTTTGTTGCTCCAATATTTTTCTCCTTTTGTTTACTTCATTAATCAAATTCCTCTTTTTCTATACTCGTTGAGTTAATTATGTTTGACCTTCTTTCATTTGACTAATTACTTTTTTTTACTTTGAGACATCAGCGTTTGTTTCCAGTCTCGTTTTCATTTTAGTTGTTCATTCCCTTGTTCACAAATTAAGGCCACGTTTCCCGTTGTTTTTAATTTGCAAGTTCACTTGTAATTTTTTTTATCTTTTGCTGTTGTTTATTGTTCAATTTTTTTTCTAATCTATCCCTGCTCGTTTTTTTTTTCTAATTAGTGATAATTTTTTATTTATTGCTGGTTAATTTATTTTCTTATATTTCTATTTCAGCGAAAGAAGTCGGTGCAAAATAGAATCCCAATGAATCCATCTACATTCAAAACAAAGACTGCTAATCTCCTTTCTGCCTGTTAATTAACGCATTATAACACACACATATATATATAGTTGTCACTAGATGCTATTCATCATTATACCAATGAATACCAGAACATGAGGGCTTTAACTCATGAATTCTTACCATGTGATGCAGATATAAATTCAAAGATAGTAGCTTTTGATTGAACTTACATGCCTTGTACTTTTTAATAATTATAAAAACATCCCTTCAATTCAGTTGGAAAAAAAAATTACATTTTCTAAATTTCATTTATTGAAGCATTACAAGCTTATAAATCTAAGAGCGGAAAAAATATTTTTCTTCTATTAATTCAAGTTGATAACAATAGAACAAAACATGATATAAGAACTTTGTTTTACCGATCGACGTTTCCCAGTGGTAGAAGGTTTGCGTTTGGTTTAGTAGGCTGTGGTCTGATATGACCCCAAAGCATTTTGAATACATTAGTTCTATCTTCTATGGTATCAACCGCTAGACAATTTCATCCTCCTCACAACAAATATATGATTTTTTTTTCAAACTATGTTCGATCAAATAAAAACAAATCCTGGATTTGGATCTTTTAAAATCTCATTACCTCCTTTTTATACAGATGAAGTCTGTAAGGTTTCAATGAAATTTGAAATATCCAATTTCAGAACTTTAAAAAAAAAACAATTAAACACATTTATTTGATATGGACCTTATCGCGTTTTCGGAACCACCATCTTCATGTCATCCGTCTAAATAATTCGATCGTTCTTTTCTCTACTGAAGAGTCATTTATGGGCTTAGACGAATATGAAAGAAATTGTTATATCTCTTTTCGATTAAAGAAGAAAAGATTGGAGGAAAATGACACACGTACGTCTTTGAGTTTTCCCTTCGGCGATGATAAATGGGACTTGTGGCAACTGAAAAAAAATAGTATTGTAGAGGATTTGCCTTGTGTTTTATAGAACGGCAAGATGACAGGGGATGATGTTATCAAGCGCCTACTTTTGTCGGAGTCGGATTCAAAATGTCTTCTACTTGAGATTCGTATTCCAAATCAAAATGAGAAAATAAGATGTTTTATAAAGAAAGACCCTTGAATATCTTGATATTTATCACTCCAGAGTGCAGTTTTGGTTCAATATAACGGCTTAGAAAAATCTGACCAAAACTTATTGGATAAAAATGTTCTATTGAAACTGTACTCTGAAGTACATTAATCCACTAACGGAAAATACATAAATTCTCATTCTCTCTCCCCCCTCTCTCTCTCTCTCACTCTCCATCTATCTATCTATCTATCTATCTGTCTGTTTATCTATCTATCTATCTATCTATCTATCTATATATATATATATATATATATATATATATATATATATATACATATAAACACATAAACACACCTATACACACACACACACACACACACATATATATACATATATATATATATATATATATATATATATATATATATATATATTTACATATATATATATATATATATATATATATATATATATATATATATATACATATATATATATATATATATATATATATATATATTCAAAATATACATGAAGCGACTGAGATCGGAACGAAGAGAGAAAGAAGAACAAAGTTGATTAATGCCTTCCCAAAGAGCTGGAGTTAAAAGTGAATTCAAACTTTTTAGCGGTGAATAGAAATTGGTTGAAAGGTTAAATATTTTGTTGCAGTAAGTTGCCCTGAAAATTCACGAATTTTTACGTTTCAGGTGAATTAAAACCTTATTTGTTGCCCTAAACTTGCCTTGTGCCAGATACTGCAAAAAAAGAGTAGCTTGCTTGTAGGATCGGATAGTATTGTACTCTCTGCAGGCGTTATTGGTTGCTCGTTTAAATGCTAGGATTTCGAAAGCTTATATATCTATCGATTTATCACTACTTATATCTAAATATCTATCTCAGTCTGTTCATATCTATCTGATAAATTATTGCTTCCGCCTAAAAAGCTCATATGCCTTCAAGCAACGGCTACGCAAGTGCAAAGGTCATAGGCTTAAGATAGGCTTATATATATATATATATATATATATATATATATATATATATATATATATATATATCGGTAGTTTTGTCAATAGATAAATCGATACAAATACACTCACATGTTACATTGTAGTGCGTTCTGTAAGCTTGTTCGTTTTTTCTGAAGGATGAAGGTGACTCCAATGACATGCTCATTAACCACCGATATTTAATTAAAAAATGTCTTGCTATCAATTTAATTAATATATCAATGTTTATTCTCATCATCACCAGAATGAAATGAGGTGGGTGAAGAAAGTGCAAACCGTCAAAAATTCAAGACAACAAGATATTATTAGTGTTCCAGAAATTGTCCACAGCTACTGCCCTTGGCACCACTGCTTCTAGTAAAATGGGGGGATTCTGTCTAGGGGGTAGATTGGTATGAAACACATTCCATTCCAGTCAAGAATGACTAAAATTCCTCGCTAAACCCTGGTTAGTTATAGTCGACAACCAATGTATCCTCCCAATAATCGGCTACGGAGCTGGAACATGGGACATAACCAAAAGATTGCCCCTCAAACTGAAGACCATGCAACGAGTATATAAGACAATCAAGTTCAACATCACATGGAGAGATCATAAGACATCACTGTATATTCGAGAGGAAAACAGTAGTCATACGATCCATTATTAAAAAAAATGGCGATGGGCTGGTCAAGTTGCAAGAAGCCTTGACTACAGCTGGATATCATTACTAACAACATGGAACTTCAGAGATAATATGGAATAATTGATCAATCAAAATGAAAATATAATGAATAATAAGACTTGCAGCTTTATAAGTAAGGGGCGTCAATTTGTATTCTTTGCCTCTTGTCCCTTGCCCCTTGCCCTTTCCAGTCTTCCAGCATCCCATAGGTGGTGGTGCGACCCACTTTGGGAACAGCTGGTCTAAAACTCTCTAATTTCTATTACCGTTTTATTCCCTATTGTTTTACTCACTTGAAGACCTTTCACTTTTGATCTACAGAGAAAGCAATCTTGCTCCATTATTTCCTCCTTTTTTTTCTTCCTTTTGGCTCTGTGCCATTCTTCTTTCGATATCCAGTTCCTCAAAGCTGCCCCCCCTGTTTAAGCCGCCTACACAAATATCTACCTCATCGATCCTACAACTTCGACCATCTAAATATCAATAGTGAATGAGGAATCTGAGATGTCTTGACAGTAATGGCCGTGGCTTTGCGCCTGTTCCTCTTCAAAGAATTTACCATCCTTCACAAGATGCCAAACTCAAGTCGCATTGATCTGATTCACGACGGATGAAATTGGAGGCAAAATTCCACAGAAGTCGATGAAAGGGATTTTTCTGGTTTTATATATATATATATATATATATATATATATATATATATATATATATATACGTACAACTATGTACATATTTATGCATGGACAAATAAATACTGTGGCTCAAAGAAAATACACGTTTCTTCGAAGTTACAAACCTATTTAACAACAATAATCAAAAACCTGAAATCAGAAATTAGTTCAAATCAATATGCAATTATACAAGGTATGAAATAACATGTGTTATTGTGGCAATCAGAGAAGTAGTTGAAAAAAACGTGTATTATTGTGATTATCAGGTATTTGATTAGAAAAAATATGTATCATGGTGACAATCAAATATAGTTTTTTTTAAAATGTAATATGGTGACAATCAGAAATATAATTAGAGAATATGTATCATCTTGACTATAAGGGATATAAATGAAGAACCTTAATTATTGTGACTAATGGAAATATAATTAAAAAAACAAAAATTACTGTGACTATCAGATATATAAAGGAAAGACATTTATGATTCTAACAAACAGAAATATTTGAAAAAAATAAGTATGATTTTGACTATCAGAGATGTGATTAAAAAATTAATTATTGTGACCTACAGAAATATAGTTAAAAGCATTTAGTATTATGACTATCGGGAATATGATTAAAATCCTTGAATTTAGGGGACTATCGGAATATGATTAAAAATGTCTATTATTGTGACAATCAGAAAAATAATTCCAGAAACATTTATTATTGTGACCTTCTGAAATATGATTAAAACATTTATCATTGTGACTATCAGAAATATAAATATGAACATTTATTATTGTGACTGACAGAAACATAATTAAAAAAAACATGTATCATTCCGACTATCATAAATATAATTAAAAACGTGATTTATTGTGACTATCAGCAATATATATTAAAACATTAATTATTGTAACAAACAAAAATATAATGAAAAATATACGTATAATCGTGATTATTAGAAATATAATCAAAAACATGAAATATTGTGACGATTAGAAATGTAAATAGAAATATTTATCATTGTGATTATCAGAAAATTAAATAAAACATTTATTATCGTGACCAACAGAAAGATATTTTAAAAAATCATTTATCACTGTGATAAATCAAACAAGTTATATTCATTTTTTTCTCCAAGAAATCTTATTCTCCTATCACATTTTAGAGCCTATGAAATTAGTTCCAAAGGCAGGCTAATTATTCCATCTCTCCCGATGATTTCAGTTTTTTGTCACTATGAATTATACCATTTATGTTATGAAATGATATAAATCTATATTTACAATATTTCTATGGAAACTTTGAAATTGAGATATCTAATAAAAGGCAGGTCAACAAGAGATGAACTAATTCATCGATATGTTGTAATTTGAATTCGTACAACTCATTTTTTTTTTACAAAAAAAAAAGGATATGATATGCAGGCATTATCCGGTCTTGACAGCAATACACATTATACACCTGACTGTATACGTACGTTTAAAATTTACGGACACAGATGAGAACGGCTGCACACTCGACCAAGAAAGACTTCGATGATTTTCAGGGGTTTTTATCTTTATTAACTCAATAATGTGCATATCTTTGTGCACGATCAAACGAATACTGTGGCTTAACTGTTTGCTTTTTGTTTTTCCTTAAACTGATTTCACAAAGGTAATGATACACGTTAGACATATTAGTGTCTCCGGATACCTACAGTCGACGTACAGATACAAGAACGACTGCACGCTCAAATGATAAACATGTTGATGCTTTTTTTTTCAACTGGCGATATTTATACAAACATTGAGATTATACTCATTTGAAGTTATTTTCTTCAGAATGGATACACATATAAGTTATGTCTCATTCAAGACAGATGTTGCATATAGACGAATTCATTGATAGATACAAAGTGGAATCATTATTTTTTTTCGCATGCAAGTATTAACTTGTTGTATAACCGTATGCAAACTTGTTAGCATTGGCACATGTGCGGCTCTGAAGAAAAACCATTGAGATTTAAACAGTTTGTTGAAGTCTCAGAGAGCAGCGTCCAAAAAAAATAATGAAGAAAACTACGTACGGCAAAGCTGGACAAAAACCTGGAGAGGGAAAGGAAGGGCTCAAATTTGACAAAATTAGAAAACGTTGAACGAACTGCTCCCTTGGATAAAAGCCCTGTTATTATTCATAGTTGGCCACAATATTCGTAGCTAGTTCCTTTTCTATTCTCCAACTTACACGCTAGCAGAGAGATAGGAGAGACATGTGTAGGACACCCTGTCGCCGATTCGTTATTACAATCCAAATCCCTTCCCTCGTTCCATTGCTTTGAAAATTGAACCAATGAGTAGAATTACGCGTAAGCTGTCCGTTGATTGGCTAAACAGACAATACTATTTCGTAAAACACCCTGTGATTGGCCAACCTACCCAATAGGTGATTCGTGCTTAAACTAACAACCCATGTTTGAACGTCCAATCGGGCATGCACGTGTGCATCACAAATTCCCATTTAGACAAAGATTTTTTTTTGTTGTTGTTTGAACTTATCTACACAGGCCTGCGTATTTTGCTACGGCAGTAGGAATATTTATACCTATTCCTTCTCACTATTGTTATTTTCTAAATAAATGAGTATGAAAATGATCGAAGATATTCCGGCAACTCATCTTTTATTTTCGTCTTGAGATTGAGTCATTGTTTTAGGGTTAGTGATCAGTGAGACTGACTAAAGGTTAGTTTGCTGGTGTCGTTGCTTATTTCTATTTACATTTATTCTGATAACAAAATGTAGTGATCTGTTACAGCTATAATTATTCAGTTTTGTGGATACCAACGAGGAAGGCCTTGAGCATGTAATGATTGTTATATGGCTGAGATATTATGAGGAACGGATCCGTCGATTCGATAGAGTCTGCCTTAATAACCACTATTCTAAATACCTTGTTTATTTGTTTATAAAACGCACGTTTCCAAATTTTTAAAACCTTTACCCATTATCACCTGCGTGCATTATTTACAAGTGCGTATGATACAAAAATAAATACGCTAATTGGATTAACTGTTTTGGAATATTCAAATCTGATAGCATTACATAATACACAAATATCTCAGCATCATTCAGATAACTAGACCAAAATATGAGCATTGCAGATATTAAAATTCAGGAATGGCAAAACGTAAAAGCAGCAATATCTATTTGTTTACCGACACGATGTCATTGGTTTAAAATTCGAAGAATTTATTTGATTCAGGATCTAAACCAAGCATTTAAATTTATGAAAAAGATATGACTCCATGAATCTAGGCTTGTTTATGTTACGCTTAAGGAAATGATAATATGGCCTTGAAGCTCAGAAACAAACAGTCGTTGAATCAATATTGTTCAGTAGCAGTCTGATTTAAGATTTTATCTCGGCTTCTTGCTATAAAATACTGTAAAATACAAACAAGTTTAGCTGCGCTATAGATCGATGACACCAAATGATTTTGCCAAGTGAAGAATTTGAAGTTTGCTGTAATAGTGACTGAAATTCCTGGAATAAAGAAAGGACCACGTTGACACCGTGGCCACAGCTCAGACACTGATATAATGAAACTTTCAGCAACAAGTCAAGACTGAACATCAGAAAATGGTACTGGAAGAGGAAGCTGAAAAACGCTCTGATATGTATTTTTATTGGGTATCAGGAAGACTGCCACCGAAGAATTTCCCTAAATAAGATCATTGTCCCTGGATAACGAACCCCATCAAAAAATAACTCTGGACAATCTCTCCTTCGACAATATCCCATCATTTAAATGGCCAACTGTTTAATTCCCATAAACTTTGGCTTTCACGCAGTTATTCTACGCTAAGGGGGGCGATTATCACTGGCCAATTATCCAGAAGGTAGTTTGCCCCGAATCTTTCTAATGATAAGCTATCACGGACATTATGTGACTAACTTTGACTAAATGAACAACATCAGTAACATAACTGATCACGAGCAAATTCATTTATTTATCTCATATATATATATATATATATATATATATATATATATATATATATATATATATGTCCCAGAAAGCTTTCCGGCTTTAAACTCTACACATGTACAAAGCAGATGTCATTACTGTCAACTATTTCCCAATATCAGTTAATATAATTTATGTAATTATTCTAGTGGTTTTTTGTTCACACGGAACTAAATGATATAGTACTTTGTGTAAATTTCTTATTGGGATCATCAGCTACTTATCATGTAACAGTTTCGGGTATTCAAGAACAAAGCAGATGTATCATTATGACTCTTAATAGTGTTGATCAAACACCGAATTACCAATATACATGTCGTATATGAATTGACTTTTTGACAGTCAAGTGTATAATGTGTATTGCTGTCAAGACCAGATAATGCTAGCAAATTATATACTTTTTCTTTGTAGTAATGCAAAATTTTCAAATAAAAGGAAAGGCTGCTTATATTGATGGATGAACGGTAAGATTATTCCACACTCTGTGAGAAAAAAGTAACTTGATCCTGAGAATTTCCTTAATAAGATGATCTTGATGATACAAAGGAAATTATGAACTCCACTAATTAGATCGCCGCACATCAATGTCGGGTTGACAAACCATAAAACTAATAACTAAAGAAAAACAACCATTATTCCCTAAATTATCAAGCTGCATTGGTCAGGCTGAATCAAGACAGGTCAAACCGTTTTTCCCTTAATCTAAATGGATGTTGAAAACATATCACTGAATAGTGGAAACTACACTCTCCTTCCTTCGATAGTACCCGAGATATGCAGCAGTTTTGTGACCAACACATTTGATAAGAGCCAACTTATCTTCGATTCGGTTGCAACAAGAAGACAAAAAAAAACTTCTGTTAATTAAAATTCATGTATTAAATATTTTTTTTAGAAATTGAAAATGCATTTGGCCGTACGTAATTACGTCTATAATTAAAAGAAAATAGATAGGCAGGTTGTTTTCTTCTTCATATTTATCTATTATTTATGTATCTATTCACCTCAGTCTTTTCTAAGACTCATCTAACACGATACATAATTATCTAAAACTATATAAATTTCTAAACTATATATATGAATATATCAGTCTCCCTTTAATTCTCTCTATCTCTCTGTTACTCCATCTATCTATCTATCTATCTATCTATCTATCTATCTATCTCTCTCTCTCTCTCTCTCTCTATATATATATATATATATATATTTATATATATATATATATATATATATATATATATATCTTACTCTCTCTCTCTCTCTCTCTCTCTCTTCCTCTCCCCTTATTAATCAATCAATTGGTTTATTTCGGTCAGATCTTACCAAAATTGATATGAACAGGCTTAAATAGATAGATAGATAGATAGATAGATAGATGGATGGATAGATAGATAAACAGAAACAAAGTGAAAAAGAAACAGACAGTGACCAATAATCGCTATAAAATCAACTGCCTCTACTCTTGCAGGTGTGATGAATCTTCGGGGATGAGTGACCTTTCTTTGCGTAATCTCTGAACAAGGAATGAATCAGACACTTGATCTCTGTTTTAAATCGAATCAGCTCTTGACCTTTCAACCCTTACAATTGTCCACGCTTCAATGATTCCCCTCAGACAGAGAATAAGAATATTTCAATGGGGTCTGGTCAATCGTGTGTATATTGACTGCCTTTGGTCATCAGGCGTTAATCGAACACCATCTTGGATTGTAGGTTCAAGTTAACCAGTGGGAACATTGGAGAGTCTGCCTACTGGTTTCTTCCCCATCTGATGATATTCTTATTCTTATTCTTATTCTTATTCTTATTCTTTTTCTTCTTCTTCTTCTTCTTCTTCTTCTTCTTCTTCTTCTTCTTCTTCTTCTTCTTCTTCTTCTTCTTATTATTATTATTATTATTATTATTATTATTATTATTATTATTATTATTATTATTA
Organism: Thysanoteuthis rhombus; assembly: GCA_963457665.1. Classification (NCBI taxonomy): domain Eukaryota; kingdom Metazoa; phylum Mollusca; class Cephalopoda; order Oegopsida; family Thysanoteuthidae; genus Thysanoteuthis; species Thysanoteuthis major. The sequence goes on along the minus strand of OY735212.1, from coordinate 16,679,617 downwards.
TTATTATTATTATTATTATTATTACCAATTTCATGCCATTTGCCTGGTGGTTTCCGTAAGCTTTCTCTAGTCTCCAGCCCTCTTCTCCACACTCTCATAGTCCACAGCTATACAGTGGTTTATAGTTTCACACCAGTTGCCCGGTGGTCATAATAATAATAATAATAATAATAATAGACAGCAAATGCCGAATGTGCGGTGAAAGAGATGAGACAGTAAACCACATAACTAGTGAATGTAGTCAAGAAGGAGTATAAGCATGGACACGATAGGGTAGCAACGATGATACACTGGGAATTAAGCAAACAAATAGGATTCAACCATGTGGAAAAGTGGTATCAGCACAAGCAAGAGAAGGGTCCAGAAGAATGACAACCACAAACTACACTGGGACTTTGACATCCAAACTGACCACTGCATCCAGGCAAGAAGACTGGACTTGGTAATAGTAGATAAAAAAAGAAAGGCCTGCCAAATAGTAAATGTGGCTGTACCTGCAGACCATAGAGTAAAACAGAAGGAGAGTGAAAAACGGGAAAAATACCAGGACCTAGGTAGTACCCCTCATAGTTGGCGCACTAGGAACTGTCCAAAAAATGCCGAGGGCGAGACTGGAGGAGATCGGGATTAGGGGAAGGATTGAGACCGTACAGACCAAAGCACTACTAGGAACTGCACGGATACTGAGGAAGTTGCTAGAGATATTAGGACTGCAACGAATTGCAGCCCTGACATGATAGGTGAAAGAGAGTGGAGAAGTTAGCTGAAGACCTGAGGAGACTTATTGTCACTCAGCCTTCAGCGATAACCACTGGGCAACCGGTGTGAAACTGTAAATCGCAGAATTACTGCGACCTATGAGTACTAGGAGAGGAGGGCTGGAGACTTGAGGAGACTTGCTGTCATTCAAACTCCAGCGGTTGCCACCAGGCAACTGGTGTGAGATTCCAAATAATAATAATAAAAATTAAAAAAAACCACAGTACTAGCATAATAGGCGAAAAAGAGAAGAGATGTTGTCTGAAGACCTGAGGAGACTTATTATTCAGCGATGACCACTGGGCAACCGGTGTGAAAATGTAAACTACAGTATTATTGTGACCTACGAGCACTAGGAGAGAAGGGTTGGAGACTCGAGGACAATTACTGTCACTCAAACTCCAGCGGTAACCACCAGTCAACTGGTGTTAGATTGCAAATGATAATAATGATGATGATGATAATGATGATGATGATGAATAAATAAATTGATGAATAATTAATTTGAAGAAATCAACAAAAACAACTATACATGACCGTCGCGTTGAAAGAAACAAACAGACTAAAAAATGGAACGAAATGAGATTTTGAGTACAAAGCATTTATTAAGGCCTTTGAATTATCTGTTTAGTTCATTGGGGAGAACATTGGTAGGTTGAAGCAGCTACCCTATCGGCAGCAGCGTTGATTCTTGCTGCAACCCCATTTTTTAATTGTTTATTCCATTCATGTTGTCTAGGATAAGTGATATAATAACCGTGCGACGACGGGAGATCATCAAACAAGTTTATATATGATATAACGCAATCTATGATTCGTACACACTCATATATACATACATATATATATATATATATATATATAGAGAGAGAGAGAGAGAGAAAGAGAGATAGAGAGAGAGGGAGAGGGAGAGAGAGATATAGAGAGAGAGGGAGAGAGAGAGAGAGATATATATTGATAGCAAAGGACAGATTCATAATTACATGAAACTTAGAAGAACATGAGATTTTCCTGCAAGAACCCGATGATTCCCCGATCGGAAAGGGCCCGAAACAAGTTAGAAGTATAGATAAATATCTTGTTACCATTTTGTTTATCGATTACCTCGTTCGTTCTGAGGCATTTCCCCCATAATTAATTTTAATCACAACATACTTCACTTCCCTTCACTTCCAAATATGTTTGACCTTGAATGAAAAAATCAATCATAATCAATTACGTTTTCTACGCAATTTCTATTCTCCTCAAACACACACACACGCACATATATGTATGAGTGTATGTGCGTGTGTGTGTGTGTGCGTGTGTGTGTTTATGTGTATGTGTGTGTGCAAATATAATTAATTCAAGTATATAGGACTGAGTCAAGACCAATGATTTGGGACCAAAAAACCTGCTGGTCCGATTGCCAGGACAATCTTTTAATACACGAAATTCTGCCCTTCCTTTAAGTCTATAGAAACAACTCACATAAGAACCGCAAAAAAATTTTTCTCCATTAGTGGTTTTTTTCTACTCAAAATTTCACAAAAATGAATGGGAGGAATGTGTTTTGAAAACTACAGATATACTTGATCTATTTTCATTTAAAAAAAATGTAATCCGGTAGCCTTACTAATTGGTCCTAATAAACAGAGGATTATCAATGATTAACAAAGTGGATTAGCAAAAATTACCCATGTTTGAATCAGCTCTTACAAAATTGATCCAATTGTGCGGCTGACCCTGGAAAACCGTACTCCCATTATGCAAAATCTTTTCATGCATGCACTCACAGACACGCTTAAAGATTCCATGTAACACAAATCTTTCGGGATGTATGACACTGAGTAATTCACCACGCATGTACTTATGGGATCTGAATATGCCCCTGTTGATATAAGAAGTATCGAACTATGAGAAAAACAGGGACAAAAAATTATAAATATGATCTTTTTATTTTGAATATAATAGCTGCAGAATGTCTTCTGCTAGAAACGTTAATCAGAAGATCAGAATGAACAACTCCTATTAACGTTGTCTAGGGTGAGTTATATTCTAACAATGTGATGACGGGAGATCATTTAGAATAATTTTCTATATAATACAATGCAATTTATAATCATATATATAAAACATGTATGGACTATAGACATATAAGGATTAATAAACCTTACCACCAAAAACTTCACTCCCGAGTCTGTCTCACTCTCTAAAGTACACATTATACATACCTTACTGAGACATGGAGAAGGAACACATTCCTACAACAACTATCACTTCTGACAAGGACAACCACCCTAACACCACAATGGAACCAACCTCTTCAGACAACATCACAACATGGTCGGTGAGACTCTACCGAAGAAGAGAAAAAATTACCCGCTTTGAGTCACATCTAGACTTCCTAAAGTCCTGTAAGGACAATAAACTCACTCCCGTGAATTTCAGGATCTCCCTACACCCCTCCATAGGGAACCAGGATGCAGATTTCCTTAATCTATGGAACAACAAGATCCACACACTTTCTATGGATCTTTTAGATGACACCATCCAATTCTGCCAAAAAACCATCAAAGACACTCTAACAGATATCAGCGAATTGGAACAAAAATTACAGCAACACACATACACAGATGAATACAATGAAATACAGGAAGCGATCAACATCAACATAGGAGGAAGAAAAAAACAACTTAACCTCACCAAAACTAAAAAATACAACAAACTTAGACACAATATCACACACAGATCTGCGATTCCACAGAATATGAGAGAAATTAAGATACAACCCACCAAAAGAGCCACCAGGCCCCTGTTACCTACCCCCAACCTACCACCTACATACCCCAAAAAAAACAATTCCCCCACCAAACACAGATTTAACACTAGACACACAGACACAGGCTACCCAACAAGAATCACCAATACTGACAAAAACATCATCCATACCCACACGAACAACGATAGAAATAGACACTCGCATACGAACAAACAAAACAAAAACACCTACACTAGCACTAACAATACTAACACCTATAACAGACACACACATATGAACAAACATAACAGAAACACCTACACAAATACTAATATTACTGACACCAATATTGTGAACAGACACAGCTATATGAACAAACACAACTACAAAAACCAGCATACAGATAATAGAAACAAGAAAACTAGACTCCATAAGGGCCTCAGACCTACTACCCCTCATACCCTGCAAGAGGAAAGCCCTAAGAGTAGCATCCTCCCTCAACCCATCACATTGACCCTTGGAAAGCATCCTGAAGACCCAAGCAAACACCCTGACCAGCAGGTAACCCCTACATCAACTCACACACACACTCTACCAAAAAATGAGGAAAGCCCCCTACCACTAAATATGGAAGGGGAGTTAGAAAACCTGATTCCAACACTAGTAAGCAGTTTAGAAAACTTACTAAAACACTACTACACACCATCAAAATACTAAACTGAACAACCCTCACCACACAGAACACTAATACACACAACTCCTACCATTAATATCCTCACACCCACATCTTAGAAACATTCAATAATGGAAGCTTCAAAGTCGCCTAGACCCATAGGAAAATCTTCACCTTAGCCTGTTATAACCCTTGTTCAACTCATAGCCGAAACATTTTCAGTAACTTTTAAGGTTGATACCTATGTAGCTCCATAACCCCACCACCCCTCCTACACTACCCCAAACATACCAGAAAATCCACCTCTACAACACTACCCCCTACCTTGACACACTCTGCCCTCCCCAAGGCAAACTGCTGCTGCTTTACCAAAATCCCAATACCTGCTGGTCATTCTTACATTCAGCAGGAGGCATCTAGTAGCCCTGACAACAAAACTTACCCACAATGCATAGCCCCTGGCAGTGGACTCTGGTTCCACATGGTACATTTTAATCCACACTCACACAACATTCACCACTGATGATGGGAGAAATCCCGAAACATGTATGGACTATAGACATATAAGGATTAATAAACCTTACCACCAAAAACTTCACTCCCGAGTCTGTCTCACTCTCTAAAGTACACATTATATATATATATATATATATATATATATATATGTTTATGCTTGTATATTATGCATATATATATATATATATACTTACCTATACATATACATATAAACATAAATAAACTCATATATTCGGACACATAAGCATACACACATATACGTACACACATACACACACACGCACACACACACAAACACACACATATATATATATATATATATATATATATATATACATATATACATATATACTAATGGTGGGGAATACTAAAAATTACCTGGTCGTTTTATGATTGTGTTGTTAATCGATCCAGCTAAAAAAAAAAAAGCACAAAGGACCAAACTTGAACAAATCTCAAAAAAAAACGTCGGTGCATTGAAACTGTCTTCTTATCGACCAGCAATACATTATCCAACGTCAAAGTGATGGCAAAAATTCAGACAAAACCAGTTGTGAAGCAATATACAATATCGTCCACCATTCCCCTTTCACTCTGTCTCCCTCTCTGAATATATATATATATATATATATATATATATATATATATATATATATATATATATATATATAAGGAACACGGATCGGATCAATCGTGACTTGCATGGCACATGGCCGGGGATACTTTAGGACTATTCATGAAATTATTCAAAAGGGATTCTCTTCCAAAACTATGTATAATCATTTGCATGCATCTGTGTGCGTCCGTTACACTAATGCTGTGAAATTATTATTATGAAGTTTATCAATGGTATAATTTCAACAAGTGTTTGATACTGTCCATAATGAAATCGATCTACAGTGGATGTCTCACGACTGTTGCTTGATGTTAAACTAAATATATCCAATATATACACAGCTTAGTTTATTTAAATATTTGTTTACACAACAAGTACTGCTCATAAGTAAATATATATAGAAAGAGAGAGAGAAAAACAAGTAGTATTCCATCTTATATGTTTTACAAAACTATGTTATCAGAGTATTCAAAGATAACACGAATCATAATTAAATGTATTGATTTTGCACCGAAAATTGATTTTTAGTTGTAAGAATGGTCAATCAAGGCGGCAAAATTAGTAAGATTTATAACGATTTCCTAAAGCCATGACTCAACATCCTGATTCTTTCGAAACTCATCAGCTCGACCAAAATAAAACAACAGTGAAACTCAAATTATTAAATTAGATAAGATTATATTAATGTTTAGGGAGTTAGGTAACTAAAAAAATATGTATTTAGTTTTGTCAGTGGGAAAGATAATCATTTTAACGAGAACCAAGGAAAGGGGAAAACATTCGTCATATTTTCTGCCTAGTTGGTAGTTGGGCAAGTAGTAGATCGAACATGGAATGCAAAGTAACGAATAGTCGAAATCTATATATGGAATAGTCCATTGAGGTGTTACTGCTGGCTAAACTGTGGTTTGTTTCATTTCAACCATGTATGAATGGCTAATTTATTTGATGTTTTTCGGAGAAAAAAAGATTGGTGGAAACGAGATGGTATACTACGTTGGGAAATCAACTTTGATATTCGTGGGGGAAAATTGTCGAATTCTTCAGTTGGATATGTTGGTAAAAAATCAACCCGAAGATTTTTTTCTGTGTAATCAGTATTCGTAAATATGATATCATATGTCAGTCTGCATGCTGTCCGAGTACAAAAGTGACACAAAGGATTTAATATTAACATTGGTGAACACACAACAGAAGTGACACGAACAACGAGTACCGTCTGTTGTTTTACTTACTAATCGCCCATTGTCAAATATTCTGTAGACATAAGTTATCCCATTGTTTCAAAATATCGAACAATGTGTAGCATAAAATAGGCAATACATTATGATACTCAATATGAAATACCTTACGTGTAGTACGTTATAAGATCTATATTAAAATCATAGCATGAAACAATAACGAAACTTGAAGAATACGTTAACAATATTATAAGAATAAACTAGATGAATAATGTATATTGAAATGAATAAATTTGTATAAATGTTGAAGGATAACCAAAAGAGATGGACCCAGTTTTTCTCAGAGAGAAACATTTTGTATGACCGATGGATCGTTTCGCAGGGAGATCAAACATGGAATACAAAGATACAATTACTTAAGTATATTAATGAAAAAACTCATTGAGGTGTCACTACCCACAAGAAAATTGTTTGGTTTCGTTTCAACCGAGTATATGACGATTATTTGTTTGATAATTTAAAAGAAAAAAAAAATTGATGGAAGCTCAATGGTATATGACGTGGGAGAAATTAATTCAAGGTTTGAGGGGAAATTGTCAAATTCTCCGGTCAGATATGTTAGTAGAAAATCAGCTCGAAGGAATTTTATTCGTTATTAGTTTTCTGAAAAGTAATATCATTAATTCATATAGGTGAACACTCAATAGAAGTGATATAAACAGCGGGATCACGCCTGATGTTAAACAGGTAAATCAATAATCAGGGAATGGGTTACAGGGTACCTATTTTCCGATCTCCTGATGCATCAAACATTGTGGCATATCAGTGATGTGACCTTTTGCCAAGATATTTAGCGATGAGCATAGCGTAAGGAGATGTCTGTTCAGGTCTTTCATCCCTGCATTCGGGCAAATGGACACAATTAGCCTCTGCTGGAATTTGTAATTTCCTCCTCGATTCTGCACATGTATCGATGTTCATTACCTCTCGTTTGGCCCCCTTCATTATATTTTAAATTTCATTGGATATCAGCACACTGAGGAATATATTTAACTTAGACAACAAATCAGCAGTAAAAAATGAAATGAATCAGACTAAAACAATTCAGTAGTCAACGAAGGAGACTTTTATATCAGCTTATTGATAAACGCATCCTATCCTTCATTCGAGCGTCTCTCAGTGGACATGGACTTCTTGGAAAGAGTCCAAGACATCTCTGTTATTGGCTTTGTGGATCCAATAATTTCTGAACGTATTTGTCGCTAAAAAAGCCCCGGTCTAGGAAAAGGATCACACACGCGGCACCAGTGAGAGATAGTTGCAGCACACTATTGTGCCACGGCACACAGTCAGGGAACCACTGGTCTAACAGGCAAATTACTGCTCACTTAAGCCCCCAGTGGTTGTCTGAGTGCACTTTGTACGTCTTCTTGATGTCAATGTCACATCGTTCATTCAGGAGTGGCCAGTTATTGAACGCTCCTCGTTGCTTCGAACCAACACTGCCGTTACTCATTGGTTTAATCGGTGTATAAGCCATTTCAGGATTCATTTGCGACTGACCATCTGTAGAAAAACCGGACAGTGAACTTCCGCTACTTTTGGGTTCAATGGAGAGGTAACGAGTCGTCTAGATTATCGTTTCATTCAC
>OY735212.1:16616481-16666481 GCA_963457665.1 Thysanoteuthis rhombus | reverse complement strand
CCATATTGAGTTTCTTCTATTTTGAATTTCCTGCTTCTCTCACAAACTCTTCCCTCTAATCCTTTTCCAATTTCTCATTTCAACAACACCTAAATTCTATTCCCATCACACCCCAACACTCTCTCTCTCTCTCTCTCTCTCTCTCTATATATATATATATATATATATATATATATATATTATATATATATATATATATATATATATATATGCTCAAATTTGGGAACATGTTAACTTCATCTTCTGGTGCTTGTTGGAAAATCCCAACCATGCCATTTTATCTGCGTGGTTGTCTCATTTGTTGAGTCAGCCAAAATGTTAAATGACCTCTGAAAGGTTTAAGGTTTCTTTGTATCAGAAAATGTAGCTAGAACAGACCTGAATCGGGAATTATGACATTTCAATATTCATCCAGGTTTTTATTCAAATGTCAAATCACGGGATGAAACCAGACATAAAATTTTAAAGACAAGAAAAGTTATTTCTCTTTGACTATCCACCTTTCCCAGTCTTGTTTTTACAGCTATCCCTCGGTACTGGGCTGGTACCATTTGTTCTCCTTTTTTTCTCTGCTTCAATTCCCGTTTACATACTGAAGACTCCCCCCTACTGCCTTTACAAAAATTCTGATATCTTTGTTCCATTATTTTCCTGCAAAAATCAAAAAGTTCTTTGTATCACCTGACTAATCTAGGGGCAGTCCACAGGATTTCAATTCTGTTATTAGACTCTAGTGATAATCTACAGATTTAACATCGTACTCTCTGTCTTTCTCCCATCACTTCCAACAAATTTCTGTTGTATTTTGCTGGCTGTTCTGGTGAGCATCTACCTAAATTGCCAAAGATCCTATATTTATTTTATTTCTCCGTTATTTCACTACTGTATTTACTTTTTGATCTCTCTCTCCCTCTCTCTCTCTTCTCTCTCTCTCTCTCTCTCTCTCTATATATATATATATATATCCCATTTGTTTCTCTTCTATCTTTTCCTCCTTTTATCTTCCAAGTAAAATTCTTTTACTCCCCCCGTCAATCTCCCTCTTCTTACCTTCTCCGAAACCCAACAACTGATTTTCATCTCCAGGCGTTTCTTAGAAACCCTTCATAAACCTGGCTGCAAATGTTTCCTAATATTTATTGTCAGATCAACAATGGCCCGTGATGCCGTTTTATTTTTTTGCCAAAAGCAATGGAAGTGGAAGTTATTTGTCTTCGTTTTGCAATAAATCATAATTTTCTCCTCTGGATCTTAGCACTGTCAACCTAAACTCTTACCAATATTCTTTTTCTTTTTTTTCAGTTGGTCTGACTGACTAACTGGCTGACTGGCTGACTGGCTGGCTGAGAGCAGGCTATGTATGTATGTGTGTGCGTACAGGCTGCACCAATAGAGCTAGAGGGACGAAAATTTCAAACATTTTTATCGTATCTGTTCAGATTTGCCCATAGAACATTGCAGATGGCAACACTATCACGACCATCATGGACGGAGATGGAAAAGACTTTTGAACAGCTGTCAATTATAACTGATTCTTAAAAAGTCTAGACAAAACGTTTTTTGCCCCCCCCCCCCCAATGTTTGGTTTTGGGAATGCCACTTACACAGTAATCTATTGTAAATTCATCACAAAGTGTGTCCGGCTGCATTCAATCTTGATTTTTGAAAATTCAGTCTTTTCCTGTGATCCCTGTCTAACTAAAGGCGAGAAAAGTAACTAATTCATTGATCACCTTTTTTTTTTTCATTTTTCAACATGCTTATCAAAAGACGTTGGTCATGCGATGGTTTTTATTGAGTGACCAACTAGACCTGTTGTTCACTTCGCCACGAATCATGATTTTCTTCAAATAATTTTTCTCTGTGGTTTTGTTCATCAATACTAACTGCCTTCTGCTCTGTCCGAAGGACCTTTTACTCGTTTTCATTATTACATGACAATGTCTTTTATCGTGGAAAGTGAATATACACGAGTTCGTAGAAATGATTTGGCATCAATCTTCGTCTCCAACTACTTGCTCTTCTCTCCTTTGATGCCCTTTACAGAATAACCGAAGCCATCAAAGATGGCAACTGATTCTTCCCTTTATATATATATGGGTGTGTTTGTGAGATTTTTATGAGTTTGTGAGTTTCTTTTTTTATGTGTGTTTGTGTTTCAGTGCTCTTAGCATTTCGTCTACAGACTTGTAATTGGCATGAATACTCTACTAGACTGTCTAAAACACTTCTTTTTGTTTTGGAGAAAAAAAGGCTTCTTGACTGCATTTGGCCCTTATTTTGACAGATTTATTTACAATGTCTACATTTTCTACAATCTAGATAATTCCAGATGTTTTTTTTTGTATGTTAGCTGTCTTTTTTTTCTTTTTGCTATGAAAAACACCGGTGATGTCATAAACAGAATTTACTCTGTCCATATTTATGATTCCATTGATTCGGTTGTTTTTTTTGGGGGGGGGCTACCTTTTTACCTCACTACTCATTTTAACGCTATGGTAATTCAATCATTGAATGTGATGGCGACTTCGTTGTATTTTCGTGTCATGAACGTCTGTGTCAGAATCTCATGCTTTAGTACTTTCTTGCTCCTCTAATAATGATGAAAGAATTGGAGTACCAGATATGGTTAGTCATTCAATTTATACTGTAACGTGACTAACATTCTTTGGCTGTGTGCTGTGACGAGGGAGGAGTTGATCGATTTTGGTAAAGCTATTTTGAAGTATGAATCGCTTCTCTTGCTTTTGTTTTCCATTGATTATCAATTAAAAGTAGGAATTTTCAACAACAAAAAAACAAAAACAAGCGTGAACGCTGCTAAACACAAATTGAGAGGCCAATTGAGCACAATTATACATTGTAAATTGAGCCCGCTCTACCTTTTCAACTTATTTGATTGGGATTTTCAAAAAGAAAAAAGATCGTTAGAATAATGGGAAAATGTTTTGATCCCCTCCCCCTATCGAAGCAGCCTGTCTGCACAAAACATGTAAAAAGTGATAAATAACTCTGGCAGATAGACGGACTTGAAAACAAAAAAAAACTCACATTCACAGTTTTGGTGACGGTTTTGATTGGCAATATCTTAACGTTTAAGAATAAACAAGTCTGGTTAGTCACTCAATGGAAATCATCACATCTTTTGACAACATACCGTGTTGGGGGGTCATTGACTGAAACATTAGAAGGAGTGATTAAAGATAAGTTCTCTTGCACTCTATGGGGGGGGTAATCGTTAAAAACAAGCAGGAAATACAGAATAATTTAGCATAAAGTTACATTGCAAACGAATCCTCCAAATTAAAAGACTATTCAGAGGAATCATCTAGAATAGGTTTTTCGAAAACGTCATTTTTAGTCCAGTAGCTCCATTTACGCTACGTAACAGGTACTTGTGAGATACAAGATTGGCAATTTGAGAGTGATTTTGTACGTCGAAAATATGCGTGCATGCAGGCCTTTGATAAAATAGCTGTATGTTGCTGTTGTTGTTCTGTTCCCATCCCCTTTTCACGAGAAATGAATGGTGCCAGGGGCCAAGAGTAGCTGACTTCTTCCCCATGATAGCTGACCAGAGAAGGGACGAGTTGAAGATTAGTACTGACAGGGGTGATAAGTGTTCATATAATGTGTGTGAACTTATGTGTAGGTTGTGGTGACACACAGGTTGATGTATGCGTGCATCAACTCAACAGATTAAGAGATAGAGAAGGACAAATTTTAGAAAAGGAGTTTAGCCTGGTTTCAAGGATAGTGGAGAGTTGTGTGTGTCTCAGAAAAGAAGCCAAGTTAAACCGGATTTTGCATATCGTTTGCGTAAAATGCTATATGGAAAAGTAGCACTTTAAATGCAGGAATATTCTACTGCTTTTTCATCCGATCTCTCTTTCAAGGGTGAGACATAGCATAACACATGGATTGGTTTCCTAATCGAATTCCTCCGTTTTTCCTATGGAACCAGTCCACATCAATTCACAGATGCAGCTATTTCCTTGTGGCGGATTTGTCATCATGTTTCTCCGCGACTGGATCTGAATTCAACGGGCCTTCTGGAAGATCGTATCAACGGTGTCGTTGTAAGTGTAATATGCACAAATCGAAGAGACCGCGCAGCCGACATCCGGGGACATGGCGACTGTCCCTTGCAGGAAAGGATTCGGGCATTGTGTCCACGCCGCTATTGTCCAACATTGCGGCTTGTCAGACCCGCTTAAAAGCTTGAGGAACATATTCTGAGAGTGTTGGTGTCAGTTTTGGTTGACGTGTCTAAACAAAGAAACATGAGGGAAAAAGGAAAAATGAAAGAAGAATGAGCGTGAAAAAAGAAATTTCATTCTGAAAAGTTGAAGGGAACAAGAAGAAGAGGAAGAAAAAGAAGAAATAATGATAGAACAGAAGAAAAAGAAAAAATGAAAGAGAAGAAAAAGAAGAAGAAGAAGAAGAAGAAGAAGAAGAAAAAGAAGAAGAAGAAGAAGAAGAAGAAGAAGAAGAAGAAGAAGAAGAAGAAGAAGAAGAAGAAGAAGAAGAAGAAGAAGAAGAATGAGAAAAAGGAAAAGAAAAAATAATGACGTAATGGAACAGTTGAAGAACAAAAAATGATAATGAAGTGTTGGGACAGTTGAAGAAAAGAAGAAGAAGAAGAAGAAGAAGAAGAAGAAGAAGAAGAAGAAGAAGAAGAAGAAGAAGAAGAAGAAGAAGAAGAAGAAGGAGAAGAAGAAGAAACAATGACGGGACGGGAGAAGAAAAAGAAGAAAGAGCTAATTACTATCTGAATATTGTGATTATATGGACAATTAACCTTCTCAACACTAATCACCAAACCTGTTATTGTGGTTATCATTCGAATAAATATTTCTATCAACAGTAATAATATTGTTAAATCATAATCGAATATACAGAGAGTGTTGATGACGTTAGAAAACCTCCTTCCCGAGACAAAATTTGCTCACAATAGAAAGTGAAAGAATGAAAGCAATGTAGGACCTTTAATGACAAGTCAATCCCATTCTTATTCAGCTGTGCATATTCTTCTCTCCCCGACACTTTTCAGGTTTCTCCAAAACTGACCTTCACTGACCCATGACTGGGCCAAGTGCCACTTTGCAGTGACCTTTCCTACCAATTATTGAGGCGATTTGCGCTGAGAAAAAGTCCAAGCCTGACTTTCTCCCCTCGGTTACGATCAATAACGAAATAATTTGCTAATTGACACCAACTCTCACCTCTGGAAACCCGATCAACACACCTCAGAGAGTGAACAAGCTTCCCGTTTCCTTTTTTTTCTCTTACCCTTCCGTCTTCGAATCGGTGTTGTTATTGCTGTCCTCATTTTCGTAAAAGGCCACACTCGACTATGTTACTTTTCGACGGAAGCTTTACTTTTCCACCTAATTTTCTTTCTTCGTACTATCCTCTCTTTCCTGCCCTCAGATTAAACTATCTAACTGACTTTTCCATCAACTACCATCTTACCCTCTTATTAGACTAGCATTTTTCTCTCCTTTGCTTTCATACCCTCTAAATAAACTTTTTTTCCACTTTTATTTATCTTTCTATTCATTTGCTTTTCTCCCTATTTTTGTAATAAAATTACCTAACATTCCAGACGTACCTTTGCTATCAACATATTCAACTATCTTCTTTTTTTTTTGTCCCGTCTTTCTTTCAACTCGCTGATACAACTACCTAATTCTTTCACACCTCACATTCTATCCTAATATCAAACTACCTAGTTTTGATACGACGATGAAACTGAAATTTTGAAAATGTGAGGCATGCGCAATTTCTACAACTCAGAGAACATTGCTTTCGATGTAATTGCTTTCATGGCAGTAAAGGCCGAGGGATACCCTGTATATGCCCTGAAATGAAATGGTATGTAAAATTCCTGCATTCGTAACATATATATATATATATATATATATATATATATATATATATATATATATATATATAGAGAGAGAGAGAGAGAGAGAGAGAGAGAGAGAGAGAGAGAGAGACTAATATTCATTTGTTTCTGAAAAAGATATACATGCATGTATATATAAAATTACATATATATATATATATATGAGTCGAAAAAAGAGCATATGCATGTGCATGCTTTCTTGTGTACCAGTGCATGCATGTGTGTGTACGTATGTATTTGAGTGCGTACCTGCATCAGTGTGTGTTCCTTTTGCTTGTGGGCAGAGCTGTAATAAATTTCTTCTATGAGATACGAAACGACGGCGTCATTGCTAAAATAATTTGGCAACAATCCTCGTATGGCATATTGACAGATGCTCCCTTCGCCGCTGGCATCTGGACCTCTGTACAAACCAAGAGGTAAAGTACGTAGAGAAGTTTTAATGAAAATTTCCACAAAGGTCCTAAGGGAAAGCAATATAAAACCCTATTTGCTCATCTCGGCATCAACGGGATTGGTAACTCTCTCGTCATTTTGTCCAGATGATAGATCATAGCTGGTAGTGCTGTTTACTCGATGGAAACTGTGGTGTGACCAACGTCTTTTGGCAGCATGCTGTGTTGGAAGTGATCAACAAATGAATTTTTTAAAAAAGCTGATTGATAGATAAATTACTTCTTTCCCTAGCGTATTTGATCATAAAAAGTCTAAAGTTTAAAAGACAAATCTGAAAGATACTGGGTACAGGAGAAGAGGACTAAATTACATTGTAAATTGAACCCAATTCTTAATTTGTATTCGACGGATGGAATTTTCAGAATAAAATAAGCAGTAAATGTTTAGATTTCAAGACCTCTGTTCCTGTGGCCTGTACACATTACATGTAGATAAATACATGCACAGCCAGCTAGCTAGAGTCACTTCAAAAATGGACAAACTTATCTCAAAAGCTGTAGTTGATATTGAAATTATAGTTGACGGTTTCTAGAAAATTAAAAAGATCAATTTGATTTTTTTTAATCTAAAAAGTACAGACACAGGAAGAGATATGTTTACTGAGTTTAATTCAGTCTGACACAAGGCCAAGATTGTGAAAGTTCAAATGATGATAGAACTGCGAGAAAAATAGTCTTTATATTGATTTTTGATCACAGAAAGGCAGATATGAGTGTGTGTATATGTTTTACATGAATACATGTGTGTGTTTATGTGTATATGAATATATGTGTATAGTATGGCTTTTCGAAAATAATTACATATTTCACTGCGTTACATTATGAGCCAATCATTTATGACAAAATTTGGGTTAAATTGCTCGAAACGGCGTCTGAGTTTAGTTAATCATTTGTTCTATTCCATGTACAGCGTATAGTACAGTTTAACCTCATAGGAGATATAGACTTTGAAATGGGTGGATGCAAAATCTATCGGAGGAAGAATCAAAAAGTCAACTTTCGGTTGCATTGTGGTCATTGATCATGATGGGGATCACATTATTGATAAATAGTTGTAAATTAAACCTTGCCGGCTTTTGTTTCCATCTCTTCTTCAAATATACGTAATTTTTTGAACGCAAAATCATAAACAAGAATTACCTTCCCTACGTCTCAATGATAATAATATATACACACCACATAGTATTGCCATAACAGTCTAAACTATATCTCGAAAGGTTTTCAGTGATTTTCAATTAAAATTTGAGGAAAGATAGACAATAGGCAATGAAAGGGTAATTCAATTTCAAATCATTGAAATTCACTGAGGAATTTCGGAGATATCATGAGGATAGTCAGGAACTTTCAGCGATATCATTATTTTGAAGTATACTGCGTACTCTTCCACAAATCTCATTGAAAACTTATGGCATGGGTATGTACATAAATGCATGGAACAAGCCAGGAAAATATCTCTCAATGAAAATTCATTGTTACCGCCTAATTCTCAAAGTCTATGCTCCTATCCCAGGAAAATATCATAGAAATTGATTCAAGCACTTTTGGTGATGTCCTGTGAACAGACAAATAGAAAATGAACACAACCAAATACATATACACCTTGGGCTTCGCTAACAAAAGTAATCATGAAAAATGTACCCATGCTTTCAAAAAGTGACGCTAATATTCAAATTGTGTAAAAACTTATCTAAATCATACGAAGGGCACAGCGCTACTGCACGTGTCCGATTTATATCTCATTTGAATGGTATTTGTATAGTTTCAGGAACATTATGCTGCGCAGCATTTTTTGTTTACGCTCAATATTTCATGAATAACTAAAGCGAAAGGTGAAAATATTTTTTTAATCGATATGGGCGAATTGCCTATCCTGGCGTTTTGTATAAATATTGAAAAGTGCCAAACACGCTTTTTTGTATGCATACATCCACTAATACACAGAAAGACAGACATACGCATACATACACGTGTAATTGCATATATATATATATATATATATATAGAGAGAGAGAGAGAGAGAGAGAGAGAGAGGGAGAGAGAGAGAGAGAGAGTCTTCTCTGATAAAAAAAATTACCCTTCTCCAAAGAATTGACGGATTGCATTTTGTTCACCTTTGAATAAATATTGAATTTTATTAATTTATCAAGTTGGGCTTAGCATAACATAAAAACCCCTTCTAGTACGTCACCAGAAACCTTCAATTACAAGAAAAATCCATTAGTTTTCAAAAGAAGGGTAAAAAACCAATGCACCCTTCTGATAGTCACATATGGGGCTGAAACATGGTACCAGACTGAACTATCGACCTTCAGACTCCGAAACAAACAATGTGCAGAGGAGATAATCACGTTCAACATCGTATGGAGTGATCACAAAACAGCACAATATATCAGAAGAAAAAACAGGAGTCACAGAGACTATGAGAAAATGTAAATTGCAATGGGCTGGTCACGTTGCAAGAACGTCAAATAACGGTTGGATATCACAACTCACAACTTCTATCTCCAGAAATCATGTGCAAAACTGTGGAAAGCAAAAAAGATGTCCTGGTGAACTACACAGGTACAGAAAATGTTGACTCCGTAACATCCATGATAGAGAGGTAAGTCGAATTTTGGGGAAGGTATATGACGAACGACAGACGCTTGAAGGCTGATGAAGTTGATGAAGTGATGAAGCAAACAAACCACTCGATTCTCTCATATAATAATTAGTGATGTGCATTTGATGTCTGTCACGCTTACGTCAACAATGACGTCTGGTAACGTAACTTGGTTAAAATATAATTTAATGTTACGTTGAACTAAATAAATTGGATATCTACTTGATTTTACTTTTATGTTAATTTGATATTCAGGCAATACGGATTGCAGACGTGAAAATGATACACAAGATTTTTTTTTCAAATATTTTATAAGTAAAATGCAATTGACAAATTACTTAATTATAGCTGTCATTTTTTGACAGCTAGGGTAAACTAGTGCCAATATAGAAAAGTCGTGTCTGTTAGCGTGCCAGAATATATACAAATGATAGAATACACGTTGCGTTTTATCATGTGCAAAGATTATGTCTTTTGTATTTCATGCCTGTGTTTTGTCGGATGTCATAAGTGGGCATCTGTTTGGGTTGAAGGTTAAACAAAAGCACGTCGATTTCACTCAGCAGACCTTTCAGCATCGCCTGCCAGCGCTTAATGACCATAAATTCACATTTCTTAAGGTTAGACTCCTAGCGAACTCCACCTCGTAAATCAATGGCATCGTCTGCATTGGACGACGACGAATTCTGGAGCAGAAAAACATTTTTCTTTAACATTTGCACAGATAAGGAAAGATTTACCCTTCCCACCCAACCCCCGAAAAAGAATAGACAATTGCTCTGCTTTACTTTTGCAATGAACTTAGAAGATGTATATGCATCGCTCATGCCTCTTGGCCCATACAATGTATACAAAAGTTCTTCATGAATACCAATGAGATTTTTTTAGAAAAGTGATCCATTGACCACGGAAGTATTGATACGATTATAGGGCTGATACAGTTCCTTTTTTGGTAGGGGGAATAGAGAGACATTTAACTCAACAAAGGTATATGTATTGAGTCATTTTTTTTCACACGATATCTCTAATAGTTTTCAATTAATATTAATGAAATTTTGAGAGGGTATTTTATGAGCTAAGGAAGATGTATAAATTATCGGGCAATAGTAGTCTTTTTTTATGGGGAGATATTTAACTCTATCAGGTTATATGAATTCATTCATGCTTGCATGTCTATACAATATATCTGAAAGTTCTCAATGACAATTTGTGAAAGGGTGATCAATGGGCTACGGAATAGGTAATAATAGGTTGAGTACAGGGGTTTTTTTTGCAGTTTTTTTCTTGATGTAGTGATATTCAACTCCCCGTTAGTTCTCAATGAATTCCAATGAATATTCTTTATAATGATGGTCCATTGACTACAAAAAATTAATAAATGTAAGGTGGTAAACAGTTTTTTAGATTTTGTGATGAACACATCTTTAACTCTACCAATATACATATATATATATATATATATATATATATATATATATATATATATATATATATATATATATATATATATCCATTCATGTTTGATTGTTCAGACAATATCTCCAAAGTTCTTAGGTAATTTTATGGACCTAAATGGGGGGAGTTGACACTGTTACAATCCCTCCCCTACACACAGAAAATCAAACCTTTTTATTTTTTTGCATACATCACGTCGATCAATAAACTGATGATTCAACCCCGAAATTTCACCTTGTTCATTTACAGACTATGTGTGCTTCATTCATTTCTTTCAACATGACTACGTATCGTTGAACATTACCGTTGGCTGTTTTGCTCAATGGTAAGAGCAACGCTACGTTTCTTTAATTGTTTATTCTATTCACAGTGTCAAAGTTAAATGATACATCCACCATGTGATAACGGGAGATCATTTCAAATGAAAGATTTGATATGATATAAATCAATTCATAATGATCCTGTCGGATCATTTATATCCATTTCTTGATAACATAATTGTCACGTTGAAAGAAACAAATAGATCAGATAAGGAAAGTGAATGAATAAATATATTTTGTCCTTAAAATCCCTGGAATAGTTATGTTCTAAAAAGGATTTTTCTTATTGTTTTTAGTCTTTGTAAAGCTTTCTAGACTATATATATATATATATATACATATATATATATATATATATATATATATATATATATATATATATATATATATATATATGTATGTATATAGATATATATGTATACATATATGTATGTATACATATATATATATACATATATATATATACATATATGTATATATATATGTATATATATATATATATATATGTGTGTGTGTGTGTGTGTGTGTGTGTGCGTGTATAATGGGTAAAACACAGTATGGATGAAAAGGTATTTATTTGCAGGCACAGACACAATTTCCTTTAACTCAGAAAATAAAGAAGAACCAATCTTACTCAAATCCTTACTTACGTGTCTATTTCCTATCAATCGTAGACAGCATGATAACAGATATAAGAACCCTCATCCCAAAGAAAATCAAGCCAGCCACAGAAAACCATATAAATTGCTATCATTCCGATCTGTGTTCACCTCATGGAACACAATTTCACTATTATGTCGGAAAACCTTTCCCTTCAGTATATATATATATATATATATATATATATATATATATATATATATATATATATATATATACATGTGTGTGTGTGTGTGTGTGTATTCATATATATATATATATATATGAAGAGAGAGAGAGAGGGAGAATGAGATAGATAGATAGATTGATAAATAGATAGATTGATTAATTTATTTTACGACTTCAAGTTTCATGCATAAGAATTAAACTATTGGCCCCTTACAATCGTATATATGAGAAAATATTAATTTAATCTTTTCCATCTTTTTCCTTTAGGCATAACATTGGGTCAGTTAGTCTGACCTTAAAATTATTTCTTGTCTAATCGTATGAAATCTTTTTGCTTATTTCATATTATTGCTTATTTTGTTTAATGTGTGTATGTATACGTTCTCTTTTACTTGAAATAATTGCGTGTCTGTTAGTATTGCTATATGTTTGTTAAAGTGTGTATATGTGTGCAATTAAGGATGTGTATATGTGTGTATTATTTCTCTTTTTCTTCAATATTTCTTCGAATTCTGCGGGATAAATTAAATGTTTTTTAGAGTTAAATTTCTACTTTATCCCTTCTATCTTGTATGTGTATATCTCTTGATTTTCTCTTATCGTTCTTTTTTCTTTAATTATCTTTATGTATATATATATATATATAAAGATGGATAGATGGATAAATAAATAGATAGATAAGTGTGTGTATGTGCACAAACAGACAGACAGACACACACACACACAAACACACACACATATATATATATAGTATTGGGGGATCACAGATTTTAGAAATGAATAGAATTCACGTTGGCATTATAAGCTAAATGTCTTTAAACTTCATAAAAATGCAAAGATCAAACAGATTTAAGGCAGTTAATACTAAACGAGGTAATTCAAAACAACGTATGGCATATCGATATTATCATGGTTATTAGTCAATTAGAGACGCCCGGTGAAGAGGTTGTTGCTATTTGGATAAAGATTACCTCAACCCTACGTATCACCTGTGTGATTCACTTGTCATTAACATCAAACATTCATTGCTGATGAAACAGTTCATCCCACATTCTTTTCTTCACAAATAACCCTTACATAATGTAGACCAGGGCTAGAAGGGGACATAAGGCTGTTGATAATTGCTGAATACTACGTGCTGTTGGACGATGGCTAGAGATGAACATTTTAGCCCAGGTCCTTGACCCAAACAGTTAAGTGCATCGCATGGCAGATCCAGAGATAAGTGCTAGTCCCTGAAGACGAGAAAAATAAAAAATAAACTATGGAAGACTGAAGAAAGACTTGTTATCAGTGTTTGTGGAAGACTAAGTACTTCAAAAAATGAATTTGTAAGACTTTTTTGCCCAGTTGCCTTCCTGCGATCGTTGAGGTCGCAAACAAAATTGGTGACTTTGCTTTCAAACGGGACCAGCTCCACTTGAAGACTTTTCAACTAACTTTGCGAACAGCCCAGCCACAGTGCCTCGAATTCAATGTTACCTTAGGAGGTGTCGGCTGAGATTGACATGTTGAAGCAGAGCAGAGATCTCTCTCGTTCTCACGTTCTCTTGTTCTCGTTCTCTACCCTCTCTCTCCCCCTCTCTCTCTCTCTCCCTCTCTTTCTCTTTATATATATATATATATATATATATATATATATATGCGTGTGAATGTGTTTGTGTGTGTTGCCTATCATTAGAAAACGATCCCACATACAAAAATTGATCATCAAGTCTATATCTGTCTATTGCTTACATGAATAAAAAATGTTTCAGAACATTTACTTCCATGAAACATGGTTTTGAAATCCTCAAAAGAAGAAGAAATCGTGCAAAGAATCACTTTAGGTTAGCAAGCCTCCAAAATAGCAAGTAAAATCTTCAAAAACAAGAATATCCCATTACTTCCAGAAAGAAGGATATACAACCAATGTAGTTTTTTTGATAGTCACCTATGAAGCTGAAACATGGAACAAGAGACTGACCCACAAACTGAGAAGCATGCAACGTGGTCGTGAAAGACCTATGCTCAACCTCACATGGAGATATTACAAAACAGCAAAATATATTAGAGAAAAGGAACGGAAGTCTAAAACATCATAGAATCAATTAAAATCCGAAAATGACAATGGGCTGATCATATTGCAAAGATGGCAGACAGCCTATGGACATCACAACTCACAACGTGGATTCGTAATACAATATGAAGGATGCAAAATAAAGAGACAAACAAGACAAATTCAGAAAGTATTGGCTCAGCAATGCCCTTGATAGAGAGGTGTGGTGAATTTTGGGGATGGTCTGTGTCCAACAGCAGATGCGTTAAAACACTAATGATTATCCAATGGATATCAAAAAATAAAAACCATAAGGATTGCAGCCATGAGACAAAGTTAGTGAATACATTCACTAAGGTCAAGGGACAGAACTATATATATATATATATATATATATATATATATATATATATATATATATATAGAGAGAGAGAGAGAGAGAGAGAGAGAGAAAGAGAGAGATGGATGTATATGATACAGCAGAATGATTATCATTGTCTATTCTACTTACTCTGTCTAGAGCAAGTGATACATTAACCGTGTAACGACGGTAGATCATTTCAAATTAGTTTCAACGTAATATGACGCAATTTATAATCATATCTATGGTCTAAACAGCTTTAAACATAGAAAAACTTTTTATATGTTGGGTCATTTCCAACTGATGGGCAACATACACAAACACACTCAACCAGACATACACACGCATACACACACACACATAAATATGTATATATATATATATATATATATATATATATATATATATATATATATATATGTGTGTGTGTGCGTGTGTGTGTATGTGTGCATATATATTTATATATATATATATATATATATATATATATATATATATATATATATATATATATATATATAAGTCCCAAGCTTCTCTTGGAAAAGTTTCACTACGCCAATACCCTCTACGCATATATTGTGTTAGGAAAACTACAAATGTGATGTTGACAAAAGTAGTTGGAACATCTTCAAGCCGGGATAGTCTCGTTATATATATATATATATATATATATATATATATATATATATATACATATATATATGTGTGTGTGTGTGTGTGTGTGTGTAAATATATATAGTTACTAGTATCCCACAAGAGCAGTTCAAAAGGTGTAAGATATAAGCAAGGAATAAGATGTTGATTAACTGGTTGGAGATTATTTTGTATTTGATAACTTGAATATTTAGTAAGAAGGTTTTATGCTCATAGTAGTATTTTTCAGCTCACAGAATAAAAATTCTTGACCGGTTTCAATGAGATTTCAAAGAGAGAAGAAAAATCATATCCCTGTCTCTGTCTCTGTCTTCTGTCTGTCTGTCTGTCTGTCTGTCTCTCTCTCTCTCTCTCTCTCTCTCTATATATATATATATATATATATATATATATATATCTGTCCGAAATGACGGACTTATTTATATGGATCGACACTATGGGGCTATTTATTTTTTTAATCACTCAAGTATCGTAATTCTTCATATTCACAACCCAAATCAAACTATTTCAATGTGATCAGATATTTGAAGTCTTGAAATTTTTCTATACGTCTGCAACGAACATTAAATTAGTGAAAATTGAATATAAACTCATTATAAGCTAATATATATATATATATCTATAAGTTGATATATATATATATATATATATATACACCCATATATATGTATATATATATATACATACATACATACATACATACATACATATATATATATATATGCATATATATATACATATATATATATATGTGAGTGCGTGTATATAAAGAAAAAACTACTCCAATTGACATAATTAAAGTTCTAGAGAAACATGAAGATATGTGGATCAACAAACTCAAAACCCTATATCCTAATGGATTAAACACTAAACTTAACAACCATCATCACACAGAACGCTAATGCACAAAACTCCTACCAATAATATCCTCACACCCACATCTAAAATACATTCAATTATGGAAGCTTTAAAGTCACCCAGACCCATAGAAAATATTCACCTTAGCCAGTTATACCTCCTGTCCAAATAATATATATATATATATATATATATATATATATATATATATATATATATATATTCATCAAGAATGCATTGTATTCCAAATAAGTGAATGTGACATACCGATTGTTTCGAAAGTATATCGACGCTAGTATCATCTTGGAATGTATTACTAAGCGAAAAAACTATTTAATTGACTTTCTCCTCATGAAAGAAGATATAAGTACTGCTACATTTTATTTTATGGCTTCTCCTGGTTCGTTGACTGAAGAATACAACTTTTGTTCTGTTGCTGGCTAATAAGTCTTATTTCCTGATTGATTATGTTT
This sequence comes from Thysanoteuthis rhombus, assembly GCA_963457665.1. Lineage (NCBI taxonomy): Eukaryota > Metazoa > Mollusca > Cephalopoda > Oegopsida > Thysanoteuthidae > Thysanoteuthis > Thysanoteuthis major. Next base: position 16,650,526 of record OY735212.1, on the reverse strand, counting down.
GAAATGTATAGAAAATAGATATTATCCTGTTCAAACTTTGCTTTTGTAAACAGAGCGCTGATATTTAGTTATTTGTCTGTTTTGCCCGAGGCGGGTTAGAGAACTTACTTGGAAGCTAAAGATGCGACAAATTATTTCATCAGATTATATTTTATGTTCACTGGTGGAATTTTATGTGCTCCCATGTGATGTTGATCATCCTCAAATAAATTGTGCCCAATCAAACCTTTGATAGAGTGCCAAACCCACTCCTGTCGTCCCAAAGGTAAAAGATAGCAGAAAAACTTGGAGAACCTTCAGGGATGCTACAATCTCAAAGTCCCCAATGATATATACTGAATAAAAATGAATGTTCTTAACAGAAATATTTCTAATAATGAGTAGATATTTATATGAATTTGCTCACTAGAGTGAGTTCACTATGACAGAAGTGCCCAGCCTAGTGTGGTTTCATACTTGAGGCGTCTACAAAGGGTCAGGCATCGTTGTATTAGAATAGGTCCTGATCCCTGATAAGCATATCGAAATAGGCTGCGCAAAGCTCAGCAGAGTACTCACTGAGGCATGGGTGAAAGCCCCTGTAAAAGTAATCGTCGATCAGTGAACGTACTCTTCCTCGTTATGGAAAATAATCCTTTTCAGTCGAGGATTTAGTGTTCGAAGCTTGAGTAAATTACGGAGAAATGAGAATCCAATTGTTTCTAAATCAGGTAGAAAAAAAGCAAGTAATTCTTTAGAAACCATCAACCAAAAATGTCATCTAAAGTCTCAACATAGGTCTTTTTCAGTTTTTAAGTTGCTCAGTCTGACTGACTGACTGGCCATGTATATATTCCTGTGAGCAGGTTGCATCGTTGCAGCCAGAGGTCTGAAAATTCAATCATTATTTAACATCCCTAGAAAAAATGCATTTCTTTATTTCGTTTTGTTTTTTTAGAAGATCATACCACCAGAATAAGTTTTCAGAAGAATTCAGTATGCAATGCAAGTTTTTGCTAAATTGATCCCTAAGTTTCCGTCCGGCAACATTCACACTGGCTCATGAAAATGTTGACTATTTGGTGTTCACTACCCAACAAAAGACAAGAGAGGTAACTTATTCACTGATCACCCTTTTCACTCAAATTTTCAACTGATCACCCTTAACAGGAAATGCTGCCAAAATATATAGTCAGCATGTCAGTTTCTATTAAATGACTAACAAGACCAGTTCATTCTTCCTCTGCTGTTGTTCGGGAGAGGAAAATCCACCATTCCTCGGAAATGTCGACCAGATGTTGATATATTTGACATCAACTCATTTTGCCACGATTGCGATTTCATAGCAAGTACAGAAATAAATCAATTGCCAAATCCTATACCATCAACAAGATGGTGGATGCATATGCGAATTTGTAAAGTAGCTAGAAAATGTGCAAATTTGAACTCACTTAAGAAGAAATCTTTTTCAGTCGGAATGTGAAATAATTAATATGGATGTTCCAAATCGAGAAAGTACCGCAGGGAAAGATTTTAGCGCAAAATAACCTGGTTTTATATTCGTGGAATCAGTAAGACTACTATAAAAGGAAAAAATTGTTCCAAAAATGACTCATACATGAAAATAAAATTAGAAGAATATTTTGCAAACTCGATTTCTCAAGATGTCTGAAAGAAGGAAAAATAAAAATGTTTTTTTATATACACATATGCATATCCAAACAATTGCTGACGTTTTATTTGTTCGTTTGTTTATTTATTTAGTTTCTGTCACGCTGAAGAAAAACCAATACTCAGAATTAAGTGTAACTGCCGATGTGAACTTCTGCAGTTTTATGATTTGCCTATTGGGAAACGGTACACTGAGGACACAGCGTTGGAATTCTGATCATAAATTTTCTTGGTAAAATTGTATACATTGGGGAGAGGAGAAATACATCAAAGCAGCTTATGGTATGTTGACACAACAAAAACGAAAAAAAAAAACCCTCGGTATGCTGATTCATGCTTTCATCGCACAATAACGGGAGTTCATTTCAAACAGAACCGGAAGTAATTGTATACAATAATATCTTATTGATTATAAATCCATTTCTTCGAAAATAATTGTCCATATTGAGAAACAATAGACCATATTTGCACAGTGAATGAACAAAATATGAATTCGGTCTTAGAGCAGTTATTTAAACCTTCGACTTACTGGTAGCAAGTTAGCTCAATGGTGAAAGCGACGCCACGTTAAGACGGCACCCTATCAATTGCAACTTAAATTACTACGGCAAGCTATTTTTTTTACTGTTTATATGTTTTTTGTTTCAGCAAAATGACACCTCACTGTGTGATAACGGGGTTCATTTCAAATGGGAATTCAAATGATATAACGCATTTATGATTATTCCTGTCGGTATATACATCTATTTCTCAATGATATATACATTATCGATATGTGTGTGTGCATTTATATATATATATATATATATATATATATATATATATATATATATATATATATATATGTAGTGTGTCCATAAGAAACTCTTGAAACAGTGTGCCAATGAGAGGTTTTAGCGTGCCTTGACTGAAACATCATGTTCCAATCCGTGGACCGTGTGTAAGGGAAAACTTCATCAACCTACGTTGACTAGTTTTTAAGCTATGCCTGGCCGTGTTCTCCACTGAGTTGAACAATGGAAATTTTCAAAGAGTATTGTATTCATTGAAGATTTTGCTTAGAAATGGAAGAAACATTTTGAGAAACATTTTTAATGTTGCAACAGGCCTATGGGGAAGATTGTTCGAGCTGTATGCTGCCAGCAGTACTTGTGTTTCAAATTGATAAGAACATCAACCAAAGAATATACCAAATTTGGATGATATTTCATGACGACGATGCGTGCTGTGATTTGTGGAAATTGACACCTGACTGTCTGCAAAGTTTCTGAAAACATAGTAATCTGTAAAAGTTTGTACAACATGATTTTAGTAGAAAATTTGATGGTGCATCATGTCGCCATAAAATGTGCACCGCGTCTGCTGACATGGATAAAATGCAACAAAATACATCATCAGTTTTTCTTTGAAATTGCGTTGCAAAAAAGTTTATCTCTTGATGGTTACTTGATGGAGAGTCAGACAACGATTTCAACAAATCATTTTAAATCCTCTATTGCTCAGTTTGAAATTATTAAAAAAAACAACGTCACGCTAAAAATCCTATTGCTGGACTACTTTAAAAATTCAGCTCTTTCATGGCAGTCAGCGTATATTGTGTACATATATATATATACATGTATGTATGTAGAGAGAGAGAGAGAGAGAGAGAGAGAGAGCGAGATACACACACATCTCTACGATAAAAACTCCAAACTTATTTAGTTATGGCTTGTCTATTTTTTTCAGTAATGGAGAAATGTCTTTTGGTGGACTGGAGCTGGAGCTGGAGCATCTTTTCGGAGAGGTCTTATCTTGATCAGTCCCGTTGTGTCCCTGCTTTTGCTCTCATCTTTTCGTCGTCCAGGTTCTCCACATCTATTTGATGAATGATTCTCCTCTCATTGGAAGTTTGCCTTTTCTCATTGCTGGATGTAGGATGAATCAGTGCCTTGTCCTCCAAGATATTCCAATGAGGTTCTCAGTGAGTATTGCCCGTTGTATGACAGGCCTGGTTGCTCATTTCCACCAAGACCTAATTGTGATGTCGGCTTCCTTGAATCCTGGTAAATCATAGTGAGCTCGTACAAGGGGGACTGCAGCTGGTCAGATCTTATGTACAAGTCTATTAATGTGAAACTAGGAGAGTTCCCCAGGCATCTCCGGGGGTATTTATGCATCTCCATTCCTTCCACCACGGATAATGATATGTGATACACTGTGCACAGCTGTGTTGATATTGGTAAGAAGCCGTGCAGCAGAAGCCATGCCTTGGATTCTCCAGGCAAATCAAATTTGTTGACTTCATTCCCGTTGTTTCCCGTTGCTAACGATGTTGTTTTTATCAGAGAATGTTTCACTGAGCCATTTTCTTAGGCTCTCGATTGACTTTTTCTTCGATCGATTGAATTGTCTCGTCTTGAACCTGTAGTCATCTTGACTGTTCACTCAAGCTGGATGTTGATTCGCTGATGGCCACTTTCCCGGTTTTGGTCACTTGGAATTTTTTGTTTAAGGTTTTTAACTCCCTTCTCAGGTGTTGATCTCTCTCTCTCTCTCTCTCTATCTATCTATCTATCTATCTATCTATCTCTTGTTTGCTCCTTTGGTCCAACTGCTCTTCTTGCCACACTCTCTGCACCAAACTGCCCCCTCGTTAGGTTGTCGAATACCGGTTGAAAGAGCACCCACTTTTGTCTCGGCTTTCTCGACCAGAACCGTCTCTAGAATGCTATTTTGACCCTCCTCGAGATATGACAATTCTTTTGCCTTCAATTATGTTGGGGCAAATGGATCGTCTCATCTCAGGCTTGGTCATGTTTTTGAGGATATCAATAGCCTGCGCCTGCTTGTGAATCAGAGAAGAAGATAAGAGTCCAATACTCTATTTCTATTGCGTCTCACCCACTCCTGTTTCTATGTGCTCTATCTAGTTCTGGTATCCACATCTTTATCCCCATTTTATTTGGGCAGATCTTTCTGCAATGGTATCTGGCCCCTCTTGTCAGTGTTGTTTACTTAATCCTCTTTCACTTCACGTTAGTCTTGGTCATATTACCATTTTTTTTTCAGTTCCTATGAGTCAACTTCCCCTTCTTTGGAGACCCTGTCGTAATGTTCCTTTGGGTCAACCGAAGCCTAATAAGGTGCCCAAATCCAAGTGCTTCACTTGAGGTAACCAACCCCACTCGCCCATGCAGGTCTTTCCTCGGGGTCAGCTGTCTTCCAAGCGTCACCATTCTTCCACGATTACTGCCTAGATCTTCCAAGTAGTCACCGAATTCCTGTGCGGCGTGGATTTATATACATCTCAACGATGTTGTATATATGGTATTTTCACGGACTTTTTGCATATTTCAACAGTGTTCATATAGAGATAATGATAATCATATCCAACTGAGACAAAATACAAAAAAATATTTGTAAGAGGTTCAACTTAACTGCTTCCCTACCAAACGAAAGGAAATACAAACACTGAATGCCTTCAGCCTGGAAATAAATACGTAATCAGAATGGTGCGAAATAGCGATAAGGCAACAGAGAGTGAGAAATTATGAATCTCTGAAAGAAAGTGTTGATAGATTTTAACTTGCTGTTCACGATGGCGTTTCTGATGAAAGATATTTTAAGAATAAAGGCTTCAGCGTTTCAACAGTTGACGTTGAATTCAATTAATTTTGACGCTTTTCCCCTGATTCTTTCCTTCTTTTTTTTTTTTTTTGTTCATTTTGCTTTCATATTTTATTTCTTTGTTTTGTATCTTTTTTTTTTTTGTTTTACAAGACAAACACTGTAAGAAGATTCTCGGATATGCAGCCTCCCCCGACTTCTTCGTTAATCAGACTCTCTCTCTCTCTCTCTCCCTCCCTCTGTCTCCCTCCCCCTCTCTCTCTCTCTTTTTCTGTCTTTATCTATTTCTCTCTGTCTGTCTGTCTGTCTGTCTCTCTCTCTCTCTGTACGCATTTGTATTTCTCTTTCTTCTTTTCTTTATTCCTTTTCCCTCACTTTTTTTCTTCCGTTTTTCTTTCCTTTTTTTCTCTTTTTTCTTACTTTCCTTTTTTCGCTCCTCTTTCTGGAAAATCAAAATATTTGATGTGTATGTATTGCAAAAAAAAAAGCCTCAAATTTCTTTATCACCTCATAAGACGCAGCTTTATACCCAAGTTCCTGACTGCAGAACGAATTTGAAAATCATTTATGCTGTGCTTTCTCCCATTTGTTTTCCCCAATCAAAGATAATACGTGTGAGGAATTATCGACTTTCTTCTCTCTCATTTTTCCCCCAGATTCGTCAACCGTCGATGAAGTGTGAAATTTTCGTTGGAGTTTCGTCTCACATCGTTTTGTTTGGCTGATATTGATGCAATAACTGTCATACTCCAGTCCAAGTTGGAGGTTGAAATTTACTTTACCTTTCTTCTGTAACAAGGAAAGTAATCCACGTTTAATGTAGGGAGTAAACTCCCCTAATTTAATCACTTCAAGTTAAACTAAACTGACATTCAAAATATACATTTTCTCATGTGATTTGAAATCAGGACTTGGTGTTTGATAAGCAAATCTCGTACCGACTGAGCCTAACTATCAAGTCCTATATAACTACGAAAATTTACGTTGAAAAACAGCAAGGTCTTATTTTAGACTTATTGATAAATATACTTAAACTGAGAGAATTTTTTTCGTCTTTTAAAATTATTATGTTCACAATGGGAATTTTCAGTTGGAATATAGGTAGGAGAGAGTTTGACCTTGCAAAAGTCAGGCCTGTCTAATATACAACACCATCATCATCAGTCTTTTAGCGTCCGTCGTTGGACATAGACCTTCCCGAGGATTTGCCACACCTCCCTATCATGGGCGTCACAGAGCCAGTATTTCCTGGACTTGTCTGGTTCGTCTCTCCATCTAACACTTTGTCGGCCTCGGTTGCGTATGTGGTCTCGGGGGATCCATGTTGTGAGTTGCGAACACCATGTGTATTTAATTATTTTTCCCCTCTATCACGAGAAGGGTTGCAACTGATATTGTAAATAAGAATTCAATGTTCAGATGATCTAACAGAATTTTTTAAAAAAGGTTCTAAAAATAAAAATATAAAAATACCTCTCGTTGTCAACATCAACAGAAAGCTATTCGCAAATCGTGCTGAAATTCAAATTTCTTTCATCCACGTACATGAAATGCAATGAATTTCATTTATGCCGTCATCTTCGAATGCTCAGGTAAACTGCTGCTACTTCTGCTGCTGCTGCAGCTGCTACTGCTACTGCTGATACTGATAATGACGATGATGATGATGATGTTGTTGTTGTTGTTGGTGGTGGTGGTGGTGGTGGCTGGACATGACGTTCCTCTGAGGGGATCACAGGTAAACTACAAAAATTACACAATTAAGAACTACTCAATTTTAGCCTGTACAACCCCAGGCACTGTCTCGGGGCAGCTCCCCGATTTGGCTGATATGCAAACCGAATTAGACATCTTTTCAACGAACAGTTCAAATATTCATTATCAAGACACCTGCCCAGTTTATATCTCGAATCTTAACAAGCCACACCACATGGCACTTTTTTTACGGTAGGTGTGAATATAAGGTGGAGTCGGAATATCTAGCATATCTTGTTTCCTTTGGTACAGGCTGACCTCAACGGTAGCTTCCTAATGATGTAACAGCACACCGCTTGGAGTTTAGTCAGCATGGACTGTTGGATGATACAGTACTGTGTTATGCAGTAGAAATATTCATCAATCAAACTCAACAGTGTTAATATGCCATTTAATGCTTTGATGAACGTGTTTAGTGTAAAACATCGTGCAGTATCGTCCAACGATGCATGCTGAGTAAGCTCCAAGCAGTGAAACTGTCAGAGCATTAGGAAGCTGGCAGTGAAGTCAACAAGTAACAAAAGAAATGACATTTTAAAAAGTGTCAGGTGTTTCTGCTACACCCTGTATCCTGTGAGTTTAGTTGAGCCTGGTGCAAAGCAGGAATAGGAGTCTCTTTACTGAATAAAGTTTGATATTCACTAATTATTGTTCCAAATGTGCTATGATCAGAGTCATCCCCTCTTTTTTAAGTCTCACGAGTCTTTTCGCAAACGTTTTTGGAACTTTCTCGTGTGATCTAGTGATTATTATCATGACCCTTTCTTTTCAGTGAGACATCATAGAATCCATTGCAAAATCTTAAATGACAATGGGTTTGTCATATTGTACGAATGGCAGACAGCCGATGGGCATAATTACTTATAAAATGAATCCCTGGAGATCACATGCGTAACCAAGGCCGACAAAATACAAGAAAGAAAGACGAACTAGACAAGTTCTGGAAGTATTGGCTCTGTAACACCCATGATAGAGAAATCTTGCAAATCCTGGGGAAGGTCTCTGTCCAACGACGGATGATAAAAGACTGATGATAATGATTTGTCAAGAAACACCTTTTTACAGCAGTAACTACAACAGAAAACCATTTCCGTCCAATGTTTTATCTTAGGAGAAATATTCTAATTTCACTAAGAACTCCTGCCGCAGAGATATGACTTGGAAATTAACCCCGCGAGCCATTCTTGGAGACTTTGGTTTTCTTGAGTGCTTTGCTGTTATGTCCTTGTGAACACGTAGACTAAATCAATAAGTATCTGACAGCATCTAGCATAAAGTGATAACTACAAGACACTTTGATGAGAGGCAAAGGACAGACAATTCTGATCGATAGATTCTACTTCGTCTACTTTCAGATATTTTCTGTACAATCGTATTTTTGTTTTGAAAATAGAAGCTCAATTTTAAAAATAATATTGAAATTCAACCTTCAACGTATGATTTTTGACTGACTCCATGGTGATGGCGGGGGGGCGTTGATAAAGTATTTACGCAAAAAAGGTGGGGGCGGTAGTCCAAAAGAGTTCAAGAAACACTGCTCTGCAGGATACATCTGCTTTGTGAGAATATAAATCTATCGCGTAATACACGAGGTGTTAAACAAGAGATAAATGTGTCCATTCATGCTTTATCTATCACTTGATAGCAACTCGGCAGTTTAAAATAAGAGGCTGTTTTTACAGCACTAGTTCTTAACCAGTAATTTCAAGAGTGGGTGCTAGCCTGTTGTAGAAGGGGCGAGAATATCTCTAATCATTTTAGGAATTATTTCAATGTTTTAGCATGATATCGAGATGAACATAACGTATCCAAATTTGATTATTTTCCAAAATAGACAGAACTTGTTTGAAACTAATCATATAGTTTGATCTTGTTGTGGGTAAATGAACTCAAGGTTCAACTAATAAAGGTGTTGGTGCAGTGTTGAAAATATCAGGAACCACTGTTTTGAAGTGATAAAGGACTTAAACAGACCGGGTACCAAATAGGATATAACAGTGGTTGAAAGTGTGTATACATTTATAACGGGAATACATAATGTTAAATCAATACAGCTATAAAACATTGATTTGTCTGAAGACACTGCAAAAATGCAACTTTTGGTCTGTTTTTCAAACTGATTTTTATCATTCGGTAGAAAGGAAAAGACAAGGAAGCATTTTTATTCGCGTCATCACATATTGAATGGAGTCGATGGATCAGATAAAATGGAGCCGCGGGTTGGATATGGCCCCGCTGGCCGCATTTGTGGGCCCCTGTTTCATAGAATGTGCAATTCTATGTGTTATTTAGTGCCTACAAAATTATGTGAGTCAATGGAACAGGGCTAAGGGAAAAGTGGATTCATGTCTTTACTTTTAACGAAGTTTGAAAAAAGAGCATCGGATGAAATTCGAAATTCCGAACGTTCTTGGATCCTCTTTCCAAGCATTGTAAACATGACACTTCCTCGGAACACAATTTCACAAAATTCAACTATCATGAACCATCCACTAATACTGTCGACACCGTCAACGTAGGTTTCTTTAGTTTTTGAGTGATCCTTGCTGGCTGGCAATCTGACTGGCTATCTATCCGTGAGTCACGCACACAGGCTGCACCAATAGAGTTAAAAGACTAAATATGTTAACATTCATTTATTAAGACTGCATAAAGATTTTTTTGTTCTGATGTCATAGTCCCCCCCGCCCCAAAAAAAGGTTTGGAGTATCTACATTAAAAATTCATGCTAAATTAATCGCTCACTTTGTGTCCGGCAGCATCCACGTTTGTTTTTAGAAAATTCAGACTATTTATTAACGCCTTTTTTTTCGATTATCAAAATGGTCAACCATAGGTCGGCATGCTGCAAGAAGACGCTGGTTATGTGACACACTCTTTTGAGAGACAAGCTTGACCGGTTCGAAATTGCACTGTCATGATTATTCACTCGATCAGATCTATTCCTACTCTCACACAAAGCCCGCCGAAGGGAGAAACTTATATAGACATTTGTTTTTCAATACATATGTTTCAGTTATATTGATGGCGCGCCTACTTCAAGAACTCCCTTCAGGTTTAATTTACGAATTACACGTCTGTGTTGAATATTATAAAGTGTGTTGATAATTTATTCGGTGTTTATAACACTAACACCGTACACGTGCAAGCACTATTCGTGACAATAAAAAATGCTATACAAAACGTCGCTGAAAGTGTGATATGATTGGGTATTATCAATGTGTTTTGGTCAAATATTGTTTTAGAAAATTCACATGTACAATAAATGCAAAGATGCCCCCACATCGGTGAATGGCATAGCTTAAAGTATCAATACAAATGTTCACTTTGTGATAGAGACACCGGATTTGGCAAATGTGTTGATAGATATATTGGAAACACAACTGGATATTGGGCCATTACAAATCCGCCCTCCAGTGGCTGTGGCTGCCATTTTTCAAAATAGCCATCAGCAATTTCTCAAACTTCGTCATTCCACAGGGAGCGCACGAAGTTACGGCCGTAATCTGGATCCTATTAACCCTGAAAGCCAAAATGGTACTCACTTACAATTTTACTCGACTCGACAAATGAATGGATCATTCCAATACGTTATTATTGTGTTATATAACATGTATATGATGTTATGTTATGTTTGTGCCGTGAATTATAGTGTTGTCAACCGTTGGCAATTTTCAGTTATCGGTCATATGGGAACATACCTTTCAATTACAAGGATATGATCTGCAAATCTCTCCATTGACCCCAAAATTTCCGATTTGTTATAAAACACAGAAGTGATCTAACCTGTTAGTGGACTAATTTAATTGATAATTTATCAATGTATTCATTTTAATTATATGAAACTTGCATGATTATATTGAGTTGTTATCGCGTGACTGAATTTTTCTTTTTCTCTTCACCAAACAAAAAATAGATTCATTTTCCTGTGTATATAGAATAACTCTATTATACACAAAATTCACACTACGGTGTCATTTGTTCAGAAGTATCCGTTTACTTTTGAAAATGTGTGTTTTGTATCATTGCAGGCCCATAATCACCCAATTGATTGATCGACTGTGTTGAAAAAAGATTTCTCCAGAAAGACTCAGACTGTCCAACATTCGTAACATCTTATTTATAGCCTGAAAACTATGTGAACTGGGCATCTTGTGTCATCTGCCAACGAGACCCAGGACAAGATAAGGATTACCCCAATCCTGATGAAGGAGAAGGACGATGGGAGCGCATTGACATCGTTAGTTGTTGTTTTTTTCAGAATGAATGTACTAGAAGTATTTACATGGAGAAAGTAGATGTATATAAGGGTCTCCGGTTGTCTTTACAGCTCGATGACACCAATTGTATAGGCTAACCTCCTTCAAAACAAGAGCTCAATGGACAAATGAGAGAGCTCTGGGGAAGTCTTGTACTATTTGCTTTGTAGAACACCAGAGGCCATACTTCTAACACTGAAAAGCCAGCAATGGAAGTATTGTTTTTTTGTTTTTTTTTTCTTGGTTCAAGCCAGCTGGTACTGATGGTTCTCGCGAAGTAGCAATGTTTCAGCTTAACAACCGTTTGCAGAACTCTCAAAAGACACAGAACTGCTGGCTCGACTTTATATGCATGAAATAGGTTTCAAATATCACTATAAATGCTTGGTGAACATCTACAATAATGCTTGAAAACACAATACTATGGAAAACTAGGAAACTGATGAGGAAAAGTGCTATAAGGAATCATTTTTCCATCGAATTGTCATGTGCGTAGAGGAAGCCTGCCTCCTTGACATCAATGCATCAGTGATCAAACGTAATGATCCGGCCAAACAGTACAGATCAAGAAGGGATCAGGTAAGAATCAAGTTCGATACAAGAGTGAACACACTCTTGGCTGATATCCCAGACCTGTTGACTTAGATCTAGAAGCTGGATGCACTTTTTGCATTTTCAGATAATATTCCTGCATCCCTGTCTTGAACATGTGAATGGCTCAGGGGCAGTGATGCCATGCACTTTCGACCATGCGATGCAAATTATGCATCTGTACGTGTTTGATGGTCAGAAAACCTTTTTTAAGGTCCCAAGAAAACTGCCAAACCTAACTCTGGAACTGGCAAACATGGTTCTTGAAACATCCATACTTATGTATGTACACCTGGCAATCCATACCCAAACCTGAAAGAGGGGGCCTTTGGATCAGCTTTCACATGTGTATTGTGGTGTAACGCATGCATTTGTGGAGCCCTTCAAGAAAACACTCTACAAGGGTGACCACAACTGTGGTAAGATACTGTTGCCAGATCCTATTCTGCCGACACAACCTGGTTTGAGCGAGTGAAGGCAGAAAGTCTGTCTGAGAGCCACTTAATGACGTTTCCATAAGCATCAAAGTCTAGCCTCAAAGTTATAAGAGTGGTTGTTAGAAGAGCTACAAGTACAAGAAGGCTGCACTTCAGTGCAGAAGCCCCTGAGAAAGTTCCGGCTGACTCAAGGAATATATATGTTGAGACGGACAACAGAAAGAGAAAGAGAGAGAGAGAGAGAGAGAGAGAGAGAGAGAGAGAGAATGAAACAGAGAGAAAGGGTGAGAGATAGGGTGAGAAAAAAGAATAACATTTTGCTCAAGTTGTCCTCCTATGTCTGAAATGACAATCACTGTTGAAAATTCCTGGTAGCTAAAGCTGAAAAAATTAATTTTCCTGAACGACTTGGATTCATAATCCAATACCTCAGTACAAGGCTTTGTGACCTTTAACGTGTTGATAGGGCGATTATCACGGATGTGTCTTGGCCGAGAAAGCCCAACGCTCCTTCAATTCCAATCCAACAGAGTGGCATTGTACACTATTTTCAAAGTCCTTGTTATTACGCGGTAATGGATTGAACCACTGTCTCCAAAGTGGAGTCGAGCATCCTATCACTGAGCCATCGTGAATGATAGATTTCATAAACAGATAGAGACATTCTACAAACGCCTTCTATCAGGAATTTCTTACAATATAAATCATGTACACCAAATCTTTTTGTTCACGTTGTGTGGAAGTTGAGTAAAAATTATGACGAGACATAAGAGTCTGCTGAATTGGAAGGCATCAAATAAACTTACCAAGTTTCTTTTATCCAAGATCTGAGAAGAATACGTCTGCGATTCTATTCATAGAAGAAATGATAATCCCCCTAAAATATTCACGAAATTCATCATCATCATCATCATCATCATCATCATCATCAACATAATCATCATCATCCTTTTAACGTCCGTTGTTGGACATAGACCTTCCCCAGGATTGGCCACACTCCTCTACCATGGGCGTCGCAGAGCCAATACTTCCTGAACTTGTTTAGTTCGTCTCTCCATCTTATGTTCTGACAGTTTCGCATGTGATCTAGGGGGATCCATGTCGTGAGTCATGATATCCATCGGTTGTCCGCCATTCTTGCAACATAGCCAGCCCACTGCCATTTGAGATTTTTTATGGATTCTATGATATCCCTGACTCTTGTCTTCTCTCAGATGTACTGTGCTGTCTCGTGGTCTCTCCATGTGGGGCCCAACATAATTATTTCATGTGCACGTTTTATGGTTCTCAATTTGAGGGTCTGTCTCTTGGTTAGGTTCCATATTTCAGCTCCATAAGTGACTATTGAGAGGATACATTGGTTATACAACCTTTTTTTTAGTATTAATGGGATCTTCTCATTTTTGAAGGTTGAGTTGAATCTGCCAAAGGCTTGTCATCCTAGTGTGATTCTTTGCTTGATCTCTTCTTCTTTTGAGGGTCTCATGGAGATTCGTTGTCCTAGGTAGATGTAGTGGTCTACTTCCTCCAGTTCTGTGTCCTCAATTTTGATCTTAGTGTTTTTATATCCGATGTGGTTGTTGCACATGATCTTCGTCTTGCTGAAGTTTATGTTTAAACCGACTTTCTTGCTCTCTCCGTTTAGTTCATCTATCATTAGTTGGAGGTCGTGTAGGTTGCTCAGATACTCGCCGTCTATTTTAATTCTTTTACTCTCCCAGTCTAGTCTTCTGAAGATCATCTCGAGGTAGGCAGTGAAGAGTTTAGGTGAGCTGGTATCACCTTGCCTTACTCCTTTCTGGAGCTGGAAGGGGTCCGAGTCTTCATGTAACCTGATAAAGGAGTTGCTGTGATTGTATATATGTTTCAGCACTTCAACATATACTGCATCTTCACCTTGTCGACTGATGGCCTCAATGACTTTAAGGATTTCTTCTGAGTCAAACGCTTTTTTGAAGTCGATAAATGCTACGGCGAGTGGTGATTTATATTCGGCCGTTTTTTCTTTCAGCTAATTTCTTGAATGCAGGTGGTCCATGGTCGAGTAGCTTCTTCTAAAGCCAGCACGTTCACATGCTTGGTTTTCATCGAGTGTTTTTGAGATTAGTATCCAAACCTTTTCATACTATCATATCTTTTAGCACATATATTTCAGCATAGCCTTCCTCCGTGAAGTAAGTATTTTTATGTGTATGTGCGTATTTGACGAATTAAAATGACAATATCAGAAGGTAAACTGTACAAGTATTTTATTTCCATGTTTTGCCCAGCTGGCTTCATCAAGAAATGTGAAGGATGTATAAAAAATGGTATATGTTTTGGCGGCCTATTACTTGTAGGTGGTGGGGATAATGATTATTGAATAAGTAGATAGATGGCAAGACAGAGACATTATTCCCACCAGCTACAGAGCACAAACCACTTATGAACTTACAATTTCTTTGCATACTATCCACACTTTCTGGTAAAACCAGCTTAGGGGGAAAGTCGAAATAAAAGAAATCATTTGTGCAGTTAATTTTCTAATATTGTTATTCGACTCCCATATTGTCGGATTAATCATTAACCATACCAATACATTCATCATACATACAAAGTCTTTAAATTTTTCACATTGACACTGAAAGAGAATGTTTCTTTCATAAATTTTTAAAATTTTCCACTGTCTTGCATCATCTTACGATTGTTGAGGTTATTTCGTTAAGTTGATTGAATTATTAGTATCTAACTCACAATTAAATGCTTGACTATTTAACCAACTATTTTATTGAACTGTATTTTTTTCTATTATGTATGAAGTATAAAATCAATAACATTATCTATCACGGAAAAGGTAATCTTTTAAGAGCTGGCTGTTGATGGCAGCAGTCCGTTCAGGAATATTTTTTCAAAGTTTACACTATAGGCGAGACATAGAGAAAGAGACTGACAGACAGACGGACGGACGAAAGATCAGAGACTCTTTTCCCTAATAGCTGTGGGCACAAAATCAGGAAAAGCATCTGACCTGTTATTGGTGTCAAATTAAAATAGTAAATGCAAGTAGTAATTTATCATGACGGATGCATTCAAAATATGCATGCAAAATAGCAAGATAACGAACGAAGATTTAAAATATCAAAGAATTTATTTATTGAAACGTGTATAAAAAGCCTTGAAGACAAGAATATGCCTTCAAAGTTGTTGCACTACTCGTCGGAATGAAGCTGTTAATAATTCAATGTGGATATAAGTACATAACATTTATACGTAGTCAAGAATGGCCTTACGCAGGAGTTAAAGAGACTGAACCGTTGATTGATGAGTTGGTGCACGGATCGATGTGTATGTATGTATGTGAAATGTCTATATTGCAAAGTGTTGGAACGGCCTACATTATGCTAATGCAGAAAGGGAACTGGACCAGGATCAGATCGTATCCACCAATTCCAGAAAAAAAAAGGGAGATAAAGGTCGGGGAATAAGATGAAAAATTCATTGTGTTCCAGGACAGTCTACATCGAAATCTTAATACTAATTATCTCTGAAAAGAAAATCACCTCTCTCAAGACATTGCGTCTCTGATGGGGCTATTTTGAGAACAAATGTCTAAATGCACTCGTTGCTGTAGATTGAGTGTTTAAGAATGATACGTAACTTATATGTTAAGAAAGATTTTCTTACTTAACAGATTTTATTTGGCATTGTACCGGACGGTATATCCATGAGCTCTTTAATAGATTGAATACTAAAAGTATTGGTATTTAGCGATCACAACCCCTATGCTGACCAACAGAACTTGTCCACATGTGTGTTAACTTTAGATTAATAATATTAACACTTATCTTATCATTTCATCATCAGCATCATTATTATCGTTTTATCGTCCGTCGTTGAATATAGAACTTTACCAAGAGTCGCTTCACCTCTCTATTGTGGGCATTGAGGACCTAATACTTTCTGAGCCCATTCAGTTCGACTTGCCATCTCATATTCTACCGTCCTCGGTTTAACATTTAATCCCTGAGGATTTACGTTATGAATCATGATGTCCAGCGTTTGTCTGAGATTCTTGCAACAGGACCAGCCCATTGCTATCTGGGTTTCATGATGGTTTCCATGATGTCTCAGATTCTTGTTCTTTCCATGATATACTGTGCTGTCTTGTGGTCCCTCCATGTGATTTTGAGCATGATTTTCCCATGTGCACGCGGCATACTTCTCAGTTTGCCAGTTATTCTTTTTGTCAGGGTCCGTGTTTTAGCTTCATAGATGACTATCAAGAATATGCAGTGGTCGGATACTCTTCTTTTTTGGATTAATGGGATTTTCTGTCTGCTATTAAGATCCAGTGTAATATCATATCATATTCTAAAGGGATGTTCTAATTTTTTTCGGTCATTTGATATCATGATGTATGGAGTGTATGTTTCTGTTTAATACGTTATTTTGACTACAGCTTAATTACTATATGTATATATATATATATACATATATATATATATATATATATATATATATATATATATATATATATATATATATATATATATATTGAGAGAGAGAGAGAGAAAGAGAGAGGGATACATACACGCACACACACAGACGGACCGAGTGAGAGAGGGGAGGGGATGAAATACAATGCATATGTATGATAAAATATATTGCAAATACTCAGATGTATATTTGAGGTTATTATTCATTCAAGTGACCTCGATGTAGAAAGAGACAATATCAAACTTCAAATATAAATGAACATAAATATGCCAAGTTACAAATCTAAGTCTGCTTCACGTTAAACACTCATTCATTCTGGTACAGAATCAGATATGTTACTTATGAAATTGTTTACAAAATCGAGAATGGAACAGATTTCATTTGACTTATCTTGTTAATGATATTTGAAAATCGAAAATATTCGCTCTAAACCGATTTAGTTTCGTTCAATATATATATATATATATATATATATATATTGCTCTCTATGTATATCATATTTCTTTTTACCCTTTTATTAAACTACCTAACCTCATTTTCTCAGTAATCCCGTCTTACCTTCCTCTGAAACGACATAACCTTCTTTTACTTAGAAGCTCACCACCATTGCCAATTTTTGAACAATCTAATTTCCCTTCCTCCCATATCACCTGCTGCTGCGTCCGTCACACTTCTGGTATCCGTAGCAGCCCTCAGTCAAACTTGTTTTTTGTGGTCATAACAACCGTCAAGGAATCGATGGGGTCACGAACTAGTATCTATTATATAATTCTAGAATAATTAATTTTTTTTTTACCCTCACTTTTAATTTATATTTAAACTCTTCTCACTGCCTCAAACGGCTCCAGTCTGCCTCAGATAGGTCGCATATATGCACAAAATTTGCATATGGTTTCCCCTTTAGCAAAAAAAAATTGTGTGTCTGCGTTCGCTCTTAACCCAATCCTGATGATAGTCTCCATCTATTTTTATATGATACTAAGAGTCCGATTAGCCCGACCAAATTTGACGGACATACTCAAAGAACTTAATACGGACTTAAAATAAAATATATGAAAACTGGAAATCTAACTAGTCCATATTTATTTTCTGTCCGTTCCAATGATTTTTCCCAATTTATTATCGAAGATTCGGATAAATTTTCCATCTAACTCAAATCCTGAAGGGCGACTAATACAAGTGAAAGTCCTGGCAGAGTACAACACAAAACAAACTCACTTTCTGGTCGAGTAATTCTTTTCGCTCATTCAGCCATTGATTTCCACACTTGACTTACCCTCTGTGTTTACCCAGACAATTCCAATTAGACCCAGACTATTTTAATCACATCTTGGACATAAAAGTCTTTTATCCTGAAGTACGTCCGTTCAATGGCCGAGTTTCACCTTTTCTTGGCTGAAAATCTCAGCTTCAAATCTGTTTCAAATCGATCGCACATTGCAGCCTTTACGAAAATTCTCAACCTTTGAAGGTGTGCTATGCGTATGTTTTGATTTAACCGTGATAATGTGATCAAGATTGATCACAGGCCAGACTATTTTCAGCTTTAAAGGAGCCATTTCAAATGGCTAAAAGAGGCTGGATCTTCAAATAAATAACTTTGAAATAGCTAAAATGGCAAGATTCGATTCCTTTATGACTGTATATGGTTTATGGTAAGAATTTTGAATGGCAAAAAGTAGCCACATTATTTAGTGATTTTATATTTCCATCATTGTAGTAATATCTGATCAAGACGTTGTATGATTACACTTTTGGTGAACTTTGTATGAGTTTTGTATATAAAATATTTTAGCTATACAGTTATCTTGAGGGAAAAAATATACCTAATTCTAGCCATCTGATGCCTGTCATTAAATAACAAGCCATTTTAAAGCTGGAAAATGCTTTCTGTATTCTAAAATTGCCAAGAGGTTATGATACCGATAAGTAGTGTAGGGATGTGTGTGTGTGTGGGGGGGTCATGAGTGTATTGATAAATGTAAATGAAAAAAACGGAACATATCTCTCAACCAAAAAAATAGATTCCTGGATTCATCCCAAAATTTTACCAACTCTTTCATTCACCATAGCTCACCCTTCCAGGAAATGTAATTGAAATGAAACTATGTCTCTTGGAGATATCATGATTGGAGACACGACTTTTTTCCTCTTTCTTTTTTTTTTTTTTTTTTTTTTTTTGATATTACGTGGTTCGTGCGTATTATTACAAAGTATGGGAGGTAAATGCATATGAATACGCTGAAGACTTAATCTGTTCTTCCATAGTTTATTGCCCACGCTTACACATCGTCTGATCAGAGTTCATTGATACTTTTTTAAAAGATATTTGGCTGATTGACGACGGATTTGGCAATGTTATTTGGTTTTGACACATAACTGCGATGTGGGAGAGGTAATTGTGACAGGGTTTGGTCCCAATTTTTTTTTTTTTTGCAAACTAATGCCCATCCATCTACTAAATGATGTGAGGATTCATTGAGGACCCTTTGAGACGTCATGTGAACAGACATGAAATCATGGCAACATTATGTGGTTCCGAAGCATAACTACGACAAGTGGAGGTAACTGTGCGTGGATCTGCTCCAAAATTCAATCAGTTCTCCCGTAACCTGTTGTCCGCCACCCACCCTCCGGAGACAGTGTGTGGACAGTCATGGGCGTATATATTGGTGTGATTAAAAAAAAAGAAAAGAAAAATATCATGCAATCAAGGAATCATCAAGATCCGTCCCTAAATCTCAATATCTCTTTCTTACCTCGTCGACTAAACTTCCTGGGAATATCAGTGAAATTCATTCAGCACTTCCGGATACATCGTGTGGACAAACGAACGAACTGACCCGACTTGATACATGTAATGAATTGACTGACTTAAATTTTCGTACATATGTAAGTCATTTCAGTTTTGCTTTGTCGTTAAGAGAACTGCCTAACCATACCTTGAATGTGATTTCAAATCAACATAGGGAAATGGTAATTATATATATCGGTTTGGTTTGGTGAAAGGATAGACAAATGGTGATAAATTTGATTAAGACTGTTCTTGCTCTGGCGTTCTTGGTATACTTGTTGCTCTTCCACCTGTTCTGTTCGGACAAAAAGCAAACTTCAGCCTCCAATATGGACTTCAGTTCGACAATTTTAGTCAGTAGTACTGAATGCCAAGTTCTTGGAAGACCAATGTAGAAATAAATAAGCAAGGTAATCAAATTCTACAGTGGAAAGAGGAAGAAGCTTTGAAAAGTCAACTAGAAGTTCATATTGAAAGAAACCCGATCGGAAATGAAAGTTAGAGTAAGACTTAAACAAAAAAAAAACAAACAAAAAAGCAAAAAGCAAAAGGGAGACAACTATTGATTCTGTTTGATTTCATTTCTCGACAGACGGAAATATTCAGATGATAAAAATTAAACAAGTAAAAGCAAAGAAAAATAAAACACTATTTCCTCCCGGAATTGATTTGTGATGCAATGGACATTCAATATATATTTCCCTCTTTTATTATTTTTGCTGAAATTCTGCAAGATTCAAATTTATGTTCTATTTCAGACAGAAAATGTCTACATCAAAGAGCCCGGAATATTGGTTTTAGATTTTGGCATCTAGAAACATTCATATATTACAAACACGCACACGTACACATATACCATGCAGGCACATCACAAACACACACTTATCCATCTATATCTCTTTATATATATATATATATATATATATATATATATATATATATATATATATGTGTGTGTGTAAATACATATTAAATATTCATAAACAAATATATTTATAAATATACACGCATATACATGAATATATATGTATATATATATATATATGTATAAATATATACAAATATATATATATGCATATATATATATATATAAATATATATGTACGAATAAATATATATATGTATGCATATATGTGTGAATATGGATATTTATATATATATATATATATATATATATATATATATATATGAATAAATGAATATGCATGGATTTATATATAATCTCAAATGTATCAAATACATCCATACATATATACATTCATTAATATATATATATATATATATATATATATATATATATATATATATATATATATATATATATATATATATATATATATATATTCACTGTGATTAAAAGTTCTAATATGTTTGGAATGCACAATATAGATGGAGTTCATTTTGATAAACCCCTACAAAAAAGCAAATAGGTAAAAATTATCCCAACAATTTTCAGGAAAACCAAGTCCAAATTAAAAACAGGTTAGAATGGGAGGAAAAAATCCAACAATAGACCGGGTCAAAAGCATCAAAGATAAAAAAAAAAAAGAACGGAATATTCATTCATGTAGACATCAAGGAATTTTATCGCTGAATAACAGGAAATATGTTAGACAAAGCAATCTTTCTTGAGAAGGAACTTGTACTTGTAAACAAAGACCAATTAGGTACATTAAACACTGCAACAATCGATATATCCACTATAACCGTACGTATATATAGATATATATTATAATTATTATTTAAGTTTGAGTCATCTATGAGTGAACATGGCTGGAAAACAGAGATAGAGCATACTTATTAAGAATATGTACAGACAAATTCGTGCTTCCTTGAGTCTTTACACGGGGGCAATTTTTAGTTGGGCGCTCCGCATGTTTCTATACGTAGGGAATGTCCGACCAGATGTAGCACTTGTCTGTATAACCATATATACGTACATTCATTCATTATTATTATTATTATTATTATTATTATTATTATTATTATTATTATTATTTGCAATCCCACACCAGTTGCCTGGTGGTAACCGCTGGAGTTTGAGTGACAGCAAGTCTCCTCAAGTATCCAACCTTTCTTTCCTAGTGCTCATAGGTCACAGTAATACTGTGGTTTACAGTTTCACACCGGTTGCCCGGTGGTCATTGCTGAAGGCTGAGTGACAATAAGTCTTCTCAGGTCTTCAGCCAACATCTACTCCCTCCTCCCTATCCTGTCAGTGCTGCAGCTCACATTTATGATTTCATTTCCCTTCCTCTGTTGGGTTACTATTAACATTTAACGTTGCAGGCTTTATATTTCTAACACTTGCCTCGGTATCTGCGCAGTTCCTAGTAGTGGTGTAGTCTGTACAGTCTCAATCCTTCCCCTTATCCTGATCTCCTCCAGTCTCGCTCACAGTGTCTTTGGGACAGTTCCAAGTGCACCCACTATGACCGGCACTACCCTGGCTTTTACGTTCAACATCTTCCTCAGTTCTCTCGCTATGTCCTGGTAGTTTCCCCGTTTTTCACTCTCCTTCCGCTTTACTCTATGGTCTGCAGGTACAGCCACGTCTACTATTTGGCAGGTCTCCCTCTTCTTGTCTACAATTATCAAGTCTGGTCTTCTTGCCTGGATGAGGTGGTCAGTTTGGATGTCAAAATCTCAGAGTAGTTTGTGGTTGTCATTCTCCTGGACTGTCTCTGGTTTGTGCTGATACCACTCTGGTTGAATCCCATTCCCTTACTAAGTTCCCAGTGAATCATCGTTGCTACTCTATCGTGTCTTTGCTTGTACTCCATCTGGGCGAATTGGCTACATTCACTAGTTATGTGGTTTACGGTCTCATCTCTTTCGTCGCACAGGCAACACTTGCTATTTGTCTGTGTTCTGTCGATTTTTGTTTTCATATAATTTGTCCTGATGCTTTTGTTTTGGGCTGCCATGATGAGCGACTCCGTTTCTCTCTTCAGGTTTCCTTTTCGTAACCATGTCCATGATTTCTCGTCTGCTACATCTTGTATCTGCCTTTTAAACCGTCCATACAATTTTTCCTTTTCCCATTTTTCTTTTTTGTTTGCTGTGCTGTTCCATTGTTTTCTACTCTGTTGTTCGTTGCGCTGTCTCGTGCATTCTTTATGATTTATTCACTATTTGTTAGTACATATCTCTCTAGGTCTGCTTTAGGTCACTGGACACAGTCTTCTATGCTAATGAGCCCCCTACCACCCTCTTTTCTCGTAAAGTATAGTTTATCTGGATCATCTCTAGGGTGTAAGCCTTTATGGATTGTCATAAGTTTCCTTGTTCGCCTGTCCATTGATTGGAGCTTGCCTTGACCATCCCAGGAGTGTATCCACCTACCGACACAGTCCAAGTGTTCATTCCTTTTATTAGATTTCTGCTGTTCATTTGTATTTGCATTTTTACACCTGTTTTCTGTCGGTCACTGGATGAAGTTGAGTGACAGCAAGTCTCCCAAAGTGTCCAGCCTTCCTTTCCACATTTTTATTGATTACAGCAGTTTACTATTTCACACCATTTGCCCGGCGGTTATTGCAAAAGGTTGAATGAGAATTAGTCTCTTCGGGTCTTCCACCCTCGTCTCATCTTATCTCTCCTCCACCTATCACCATAGTGCTGTGGTTTATATCTTCACCATTATTTAGGTGTCTTTTTTGTTTGTTTTTTGTCCCCCCCCTCTATTAGCCCATTGATAACAGCTGGGGTCGTACATCTCATATTTTTAGCACTTTCCTCAGAATCCGTGCAGTTTCTGGCAATACTGTGGTCTGAAGAGTCTTAATCCTTTCTTTCATTGCTAGTTTCTCCAATGTCACTGTCTGTGCCTTTGGTACAGTTCCGAATGTATCTATTATTACTAGTACTGCTTTGAGTTTCATGTTTCACAACTTCTTCAGTTCTTTTGCCTGATTCTGGTATTTTTTCAAGTTTTCCGCTCTCTTCTCTATTTACTCTGCGGTTTGCTGGTACGGTTAAGTCCATTATTTGGCCAGTTTTTCTCTTCTTGTCTACAATTACTAGGTGCGGTCTTCTTGCTTGGATGGGATGGTCAGTTTAGATCCGAAAGTCCCTAACTAAGTTGTTGTCTCCATTCTCCAGGGTTATCTCTGGTTTGCACCGGTACCACTTATCCGTATGGTTAAATAACATTCGTTCACTCAGTTCACAATGTATCAGTGTTGCTACCCTATTGTGTCTGTGATTATACTCCTTCTGGGCCAGTTGCTACATTCACTATTCATATAGTTTATATCTCTTTCCCCACATAGGCGGCATTTGCTGTTTGTCTGTGTTCTGTCGAGTTTTGTTTTGATATTCTTCGTCCTGATGCATTTGTTTTTGGCTGTCATGATGAGCGCTTCTGTATCTCTCTTCAAATTTACTTTTCGTAGCCATGTCCATGATCTCTCGTCTGCCACATCCCGTATATGTCTCTTAAATTTTCCGTATATTTTTTTCTGCTCACATTTTCTTTTCTTGTTTGCTGTGCTGTTCCATTGTTTTCTACCATTCAATTGTTGGATGCGCTACATCAGACACTCTTCATGAGGTTTTCAGTTTGCTTGCACATACTTTTCTAGACCTGTTTTGGCCCTGTTGACATAATCATTTATGCAGACAAGCCATCTGTCACTTTTCTTTTCACGTACAGTCAATCCTTGTCATCTCTGGATTTTTTAAACTTTGTGCATTGTCTTAAGCTTCCTTTTTCGCCGGTCAATTGACTGGATTTCTTCATTCGTCCATCCGAAGTATGGTCCTGAGTATCTAAGAACCAATACAGCCCACGAGTTAATTCCTTTTATAAGGTTCCTGTAGTTTAGTTTGGTCTCTAATATTTTCCTTTTCCTCCTGAAGATTTCTTTTTTCCCCGTTCATTTCTTCCCGTTTTACCATGTCACATTCGAGAATTCCCAGGTATTTATATTTGAACAACTAGTGATGAAGACGGATAGTTCTGCTTGGAGATTCCTCTTTTTTTACTTGCCTCTGCTGAAATTTCTCCTTTGGCTGTCAATTCTACTTTCTAGTTTTTACATAAAGTTGGCAATGAATCTCACCACTGGTTCATCGATTTTGAACATTCTGAGGCATTCAAGTATCCAGGTGTGTGGAATCATGTCGTGTGCTTTTCATAGTCTATGTAACCCATTACAATGTTTTTCTTCCTTTTTCTTACTTTTCTTAAGATAATCTGATCGATTTAAAGCAAGTCATTCGCCCTTTTGGTTCCTATCCCACACTTTTTCTGTTCTTCTGGTAATAGTCTCTTTCTTTCCATACATATATATATACGTTTATATTCATTCTCTCCACTTTTTGTCTCGTCAGGATTTTCCATGTGTGTGGTAAGCAAATAATTGGTCTTTAATTGCCTGCCAGCTCCCTTTTTTTCTGGGTCCTTTTATATGAAGGCAATTCTGCCTCTGATCATCCTTTCTGGTACTTCGCCTTCACATAAATATCTTTGGAGTTGGTGGGTGAAACTGTTGCGTTATTTGGTGGATTTCTTGAACAAATATCCCAGGATCCCATTAGGTCTTGGTACTCTCGGGTTGGCTATGTTTTGAGAGCGTGTTTCCATATGTTTTTTCCAATACTATTGGTTCTCCACTGTCTATGTCTTTGTGTTCTCTCTTCACGTTCTTAAAGCATTTTGGGTCTCCGTTGTGTCCAATAGCTTGGCGCCGTAAACTGTTCAAGTAGTTCTTTGTCATTATGGTATCTAGCCATACGTTCTGTCTTCTTAGTCTGTTCAGATCTTGGTAAAACTTTCTCACGTTGTTTTAGAATATGCGGTGCTGTGTGTTTTGGGCTGTCCTTTTGCCTGTATCTCTTCAGCCTTGCCTCCTTGGCTAGTCTCCTCTGATGTATCTCTTACACT
Organism: Thysanoteuthis rhombus; assembly: GCA_963457665.1. Taxonomy (NCBI): domain Eukaryota; kingdom Metazoa; phylum Mollusca; class Cephalopoda; order Oegopsida; family Thysanoteuthidae; genus Thysanoteuthis; species Thysanoteuthis major. Next base: position 16,625,065 of record OY735212.1, on the reverse strand, counting down.
GCTGCAGGGATACCTTTTTGTGTTTTATTGTATTTGTCCCAAAATCTTGAACGTGGTCCGTTCGTATGTGTTGCATTTCTCAAAGATACTTCATCCCTCTGGAGTTGTGAGATTTGTCTTACTAATCTTTATACCCAATTGGGTTTTCACCTTCAATTTTCATTTGGGTTTTTCTTTCTTGTGTTATGAAGAGTTCCATTTCCATTTTCCCTCTGAAGTTGAGCTCTGATAGGCTGTTCGTTTATTATTATTATTATTATTATTATTATTATTATTATTATTATTATTATTATTATTATTTGCAATTTCAAACCAATTTCCTGGTGGTTACTACTGGAGGTTGAGTGACAACAAGTCTTCTCAAGTCTCCAGCACTCCTCTCTACATTCTCATTCGCAGCCACACTGTAGATTGTAGATTCACACCAGTTGCCCGGTGGTCATCGCTGGAGGCTGAGTGACAGTAAGTCTTCTCAGGTCCTCAGCCCTCATATCATCTCTTCTTTGCCTATCATACCAGTGCTGTGGTTCACACCTCTGCTTCCATTTTCCTTCCTCCTCCATTAGGGCACCGCTAACACTCAAGGTCGTAGACCTTATATTTCTAGTATTTTCTTCAGTATCCGTGCAGATCCTGGCAGTGCTGTAGTCTGTACAGTCTCAATCCTTCTTTTTATCCCAAGGTCCTCAATTCTCGCCCTCAGTCTCTTTGGGATAGATCCTAGTGCTCCCATTATAACTGGTACTACCCTGACAGTCATGTTCCACATCTTATTCAGTTCTTTTTCCAGATCTTAATATTTTTCCAGTTTTTTTCACTCTCCTTCCTCTTTACTGTATGGTCTGCAGGCAAAGAAACGTCTACTATTTGGCAGGTTTTCCTCTTCCTGTCTACCATTACCAAGTCTGGTCTTCTTGCGTGGATGAGGTTGTCCGTTTTGATGTCAAAATCCCAAAGAAATGTGTGGTCTCCATTCTCCAGGGCTGTCCCCGGTTCGTGCTGGTACCACTTATCCGTATGGTTAAATCATATTTGTTGTCTCAGTTTCCAGTGCATCAATTATTATTATTATTATTATTATTATTATCATTATCATTATTATTATTCAAAGTTTTATATATATGTGTATATATATATATATATATATATATATATATATATATATATATGTATGTATGTATATATATATGTATATATATATACGTGTGTTGTAATTATTTCCTTAGAGGTTTGAGTCATTTATGAATGAAGTGTACTCAATATTGGGAATGAAGCATTTGTAAATAGATGTACATAAAAAAGAATCCAGTGCTTTGCGGTAGTTTTCGGCAATAGTAATATTCATACCAAGCAAAACGAAAAAATATAATAGGAAAAGTAATACAATTCTGTTTAATACCCTCAATAATGAAAATGAGAAAACGAATGTAAGCAAAATATTCTTAAGGCTAACAAACAAACACTTCAAAGTATCAAACAACCTCCATAGAATATTCAACTAAAATACGTAAAAAAATCAGTTATATTTCAATAAAAAAAAACATGTTCCAGATCATTGAAAAGTCAGCGAATAATCTTTAGGACTCAGCAAACACAAAATGTAGAAATAAAAATGAAAAACAAAATGGCTATTAAACGGTAACTGCTTACACAATAATGTATACCAAGCCTTGGTAAGATAAAAAAAAACTGATGAAAAGTTTAATTATATTCTGCCCACAATTGTTTCAATTGTTCATCATAATGAGGAATAAAACAAAGTATGCTTTTTTAAAATTTATGTTTGTTGATGATGAAGAACCATGAATAAGGAAACAGTCCGATTTAACCAAACATATTTTTAGAATTGTAAAAAACTAAAGACATCGTCAAATTGTTAAACAACATCTTAGAATCCAAAACTAATACCGATTATCGAAAACAAATGAAAACATCCTGACAAATCCAATTTCTTATCACATCATAGCATGGGAATAAAATCGGGCATTATCATAGGCCTTTACCTGAGAGCCCTTATATATGAATACCGACGTGTACTAATGACCGAAGTTTGTTGATCAGTCAACGTAATTAGATTGGCTGTATTTGTGATTTGAAACAAGCTAAAATAGTCGAACGTGTACAACACAAAACGACACGACACGCAAATGTATTGAGTCTGCAACATCATTTTAGTATATCCCTATGATTACATAACGACACCTATCCCAACAGCCATAGGTGATAAACTTACAATGCAAATATACATGACTCATTAACTCATTAGCTAATGCATTAATACAGAGAATATGACGGCACAAACCTAAACGAACTGGTGTTATCAACATCACCTTCACCGTAGACACACACACGAAAAAGACACATACATATATTCCGTGCGTACATATACGAACACACAACAACGCCTATAAATCCTCCATAACCCTCCAATAAGCCCTAGGTGATTAACATAAATCTACATTTCCCTTCTCTATATATCTCCCATTCTTAGATATAGAAACAAGTTGCATCGTCATCTCCATACTCACTTCACTCTTTTATATACTTTAAGTACAGCTTCCTTTAAATGCTTTTTGGAAGTGAAACATGTCACAAAAACAAAAGTTTTTTTTAAGATGGTCTGCACAATGGCTCTGTCTACTATCATAATGTTGAATTAACCCGATTTGATCGAACAATATATATATATATATATATATATATAATTTAATATTTAAACCTTTTGTTTGTTCAGTTTTTTTCTTTTTTCCTCTTCTCTGAAAAAACTACAGGGCCTATCGACATAATATTCTGTATGTAAACTGAGGATATAGCAACTTAGAAAATAAGTCAAGTCAGGTTGACCTTTGAGGTCAGTTGAGTTTAGCAGAGTTCATTTTTTGGTCATTACTGACCAATTTGTGGGTCACAATTTTGCACCAAGGTTGCAGCAATTGAGCATATGGGTACCTCTCCTCACAAAGAAGATCACTGTCTGTGTGATTGTCGACTTTAAAGGTTAGTTGCAGTCTATCTAAAACAACTTTCCAAATTTGTGCAACCATATAAGACCTATGAAACTGAAATTGAGGATAAAGCTGAATCTCCCCATGGCGGAGGCCCTATCTGATGCGGAGTTGACCTCTGAGGTCGTTTGAGGCCAAGAGTAATATCTGGTCAGTATTATCTATCTTTTAAAATTATGGGCCACGGTGTTACATAAAGGGTGCTGAAATTGAGCGTATAGGTACACCTCTTCACATCAAAGATATCAAACTTAGCAAAGTTGACCTGGAAGATCATTCAAAGTCTGCAGGGGTCCCTCAAGACATTTTTACTCAATTTCCCTCACACCTATGTAATTGAAATTTGACATGAGGTAAATATCTTTTTGGCAAAGGTAGAAGGCGATGCGATAGTGACCTCAGAATTAATTTGAAGTCATTTTTGGTCGATACTTGCCAATCTTCCAAGCTGTTTGCCACAATTTTGCGTCTACGAAACTGAAATTTGGCATTAAGGTGAATTTTTTAAGTAGGTCTTCAAAATTGTGATTTTGACATTGGGGTTAATCCAGGTTACTTAGTGTCATTTATGGTCATTTTTACTGATTCGTTAAATTTGTTTGCCACAATATTGCACCTAGGTCACCGAATACTTATTGGATGGATCGGTTATGTGTTGTGAGTGGCTGGGATGAGTTTGTGGTTGAGATTGCGTGCGGATGGATAACCCTGTGTTTGTTTGAAGGGTCATATATCTGCCATATGCTATGTTGGATTGCAGGTAGGCATTTGTATAAAGGTGTGGTTAAGGTTTATTCTGTTTTCCACGTATGTGGAATTAGTATGTTGTGTATGTGTCTAAGGGTGGTTATCTGTTATCATATATGTATATGGCCTACCGTATCGAATATCTATATCATCCCCAGTCTTTTATTATTGGTCGTTGGACATACATCTTCCCCAGTATTCGCTACAACTCTCTATAATGGGTGTAGCAGAGCCAATACTTTCTGAATTTGTCAAGTTTTTCTCATCAGGCCTCGGTTTTGCATGCGACCTGTTGGGATACATGCTATGAGTCGTGATGACCATCGGTTGTCTGCCATAGAGGTAGTTCGTTGCTTGTAATGTTTCCCTGTTTTACATAGTGGAGATACTTAGCTTATTGGTAATTATAAATCATAAGTTACCGAGAAATACTGTTGACATTTTCTTCATTGGTATACAAATACACACACACACACACACACACACACACATATATGTATATCTATATTTATAAACATATATATATATATATATATATATATATATATATATATATATATATATATATATATATATACATATATATATGATTATAAATTGAGTTATATATCATATAGAAACTTTTATTTGAAATTATCAAAAGTAATTACACGGAGAATGTATTATTTGGCCTACACAACGTAAATAAAATAAATAATTTAAGAAAATATGGCTGCTGCAGGAATCGACCTTGTGACCGATGGGGTAGTTGCTACAACGTAGCGTTGCTCTTGCCATGGACCTATACAGGCGCTGATAATGCGGAGGCCCAAATAACTGTTTCAACCCAATATTCTCATCATGCTTATTCATGGTCTATATCTGCTCCAATTATTTCATATAACGCAACAATTATGTTATTAATAGATTGATATATATGTGATCCGAAGGAAAGAATGATTATTTTGATAGAAAACTGATCTAGAAAAGAAAAGACTTGAAGCGGATAAGTACATCTAAGTTTTTCTAATACCAGTGTTTCGACTGAAATTTGGATTTTTCCAGGGATTTTGGAAGAGAATGTTTTGAGAAAATGGTGCCAAGTCTACATTTAAAAAAGCCAGGTTACATTGCGATGTGGTATGAAATGAGGAAACATTAGGTGTGAGGGAATCGGGAAATTGGATTTGATAATTAATGTGGTTTTATCGAGTCCATTATTATTAATTCATTTTGAAATGGAAACACTTTTACATGAAATTTGAGCCCTGTTTGCCTGAAGATTTATCATAGAATGTTTTATGATGATGTTGCGACAGAAAACACTGTTATAAAATATCTGCAAGCCATCCGTCCACACGAAGTCCCTTTCTCACCTTCCCACATACTGGTCTTTACATTAATGGTGGGCTGTTTAGCACAATGGTATGTGCATCACTATGTTGAAGCAGCTACAAATCGGTGACAAGTTCGATTCCTACAGCTATCTATTCTTTGATTGTTTATTTCATTTATATTATCTAAAATCGATGATTTATTAACGGTGTAATGACGGGATATCCTTTCAAATAAGAGTTTTTGTATAATATAACACAATTGATAATTCTCTCTGCCGGGCCAAATATGCCTATTTCTTATATATATATATATATATATATATATATATATATATATATATATATATATATGTGTGTGTGTGTGTGTGTGTGTGTATGTGTTTGTATGCACATAAATATGTATTAAGAAATGGATTGAATATATATGATCCAACTGAAGGATTATAAATTGCGTTCTATTATATGGAATCTCTTATTTGAAATGTTTTCCGACATCAAACAGTTAATGTATCAATTAGCATAGACAACGTTAATAGAAAAAGCTATTGAATAAAGTGGGACTGCAGCATGAATCAAACCTACAACTGATGGGGTGTGGGGTAGCTACTTCAACATCGCTTTACTCTTACTATTGAGCTAAACATTTACTGATAATAGAATGGCCTAATTTATGTATAATATAACGTTATATATATATATATATATATATATATATATATATTTATATTTCATTCGATTGTAACTATAGAAATATATATTTAAAAAAAGATAGGACATGGATCGCGTTTCTTACGAACACATTTACCGAATTTCTAATATCATGTAGGAGTAAACGAGTGCTTGATACATTCACTCATGCTTTCATTTCATAAGTAACAGTAGACCTATTTTATGCCAGTACAAAGAATACGACAGGAAGATGTTGGTCTGTATATTCTGCAAAATATAAGAATCTAAAAATAGTAGTCAAAATTCTAAATAAAAACGTCTGACGATGCATCATTTGATGATAAGAAAAATGTAAATAATATTGCCGCCACTGATAGTAGGGGTGTAAAAATAATAGCAAAAATGGCACTGAGAAATATCATAGAAAAAAAAAGAGGTAGGTTTAAAGGTTAGATTCGGTCTTTTGTTATCACAGGTCACTTGATGAAAGCAGTTGGTATCGATAACCGGGCTTCCTTGGGGTGAAGTTGATGTGAATTCAGGTCTTTCTACTCAGTGCAGTAAACTGACAAACAGAAATATAGTGGTGAAAAGCAATTAAAAATTGACATTAAAGAGAATATTGTTCAAAACAGGTCTGTTCAGTCACTCAGTATAATCTGTCACGTGACCAACCTCTTTCGACAATATGCTGTGTTCGGAATGATCGAAAAAAAAAACTGAAAAACGAGTGATAAATAGCTAAGTTAATTCTGCCACCATTTGTTGGGCTGTGATTACTGAGTGCGTGAATGCTGCCTGACAGAATGCATTGAACAATTTATCAATAACGCACAGGGCAAAGTGAATCTAACACTAAAACACATATTAGGGGTGGGGGGTAAAGAAAAACAACCCTTTCTCTGGACATAATAAGGAATAATTGTTCAAATTGTTTAAATCTTCAACCTTCTATTTCTGTTTGTGCGACCTTTATGTGTGAAATATGGATACGCTGAATAATGCTGTAATTTCTTACACCCGAAGCAATTAGTTTGTCTTGAAGCAAACTTATTTGAATAACGAGTATAAATACTTAAAGACAAACTAATGAATTTGATTGTAACAAATTAGAGTAATTCCTGAGTATGTCTACGTAAAAAAAAAGTATCAGTGTAGCCAGCCAAAGTTAAAGACTGAAGAAAATTATGAAGACAGGTCTGGTTGTCGATTTTGATATTTAAAAAATTTAATTGTACGTGCTGTATGACGGAATTTATGAATAATATGGATATACATTGTAGTTTATATACACCAAAAGAAAAATATCAAATAGACACTCCAGTTTGTCATACCCATATTTATTTGTTTGTCTCAAAGCGTATTTACTTGCTTGTCGAATAAAAAAAACTTCGAAACAAACTAATAAATTCAGGCGTAATAAGTTAGAGTAATTGTTTCAAGTTTTTCAACGTAACATTTTCCTCAGGGTACGTCGACGATAGAGATTAGAATTACCGTCACCTTCACTGAAAAAGTGTGATATTAATCAAATTAAGATAATTACTCCAATTAGTTATATATGAATTTATTAGTATATCTTGAAGTAATATTTATCATATTTAATCAAAAAACTTCACCAAGACAAACTAATAAATATAGATTTACCAATTGGAATAATCTTTACCAGTTTGCTCCGAAGGAATACTTTTTCAGTTTTGGAGAATGCTGTTCTGTTAACCACAAACGGATTTCATCATCATTATTTTTGTTTGTTTTCATCACTTTTATATTCTTATTATTCTTAAAATCCAAAATTTTAACTCCGTCATCAGAACATGAAATTCGATTTTCACTACCTCATTCGGTGGGAAAATACTCAATGATAACATACATGATCTGCGTCCGTCAGCACGGCAAATAAATGAATACTCATTGTGTTTTATAATAGCTGCATATATCTTACTCAAAATCTAGCTATCATTCTTTTATCGTTGCTCTATCCCGTCTATTCCCTGTATATCAGACGAGCAATAGATAAGCCGAGGAGAAACATAATTAGCAATGAGAAAAACCGGAGAATCGTCGGGGCAATGCCTGTCCACGAATTCATCCAATATTTGAATGGTTAGGAATCCTGATTAGAATAGCGACTAACCAAGCATCTTTTAGTACCTAAAATATCGGGCAAGAGGGGGATTTCGCTGACGTTGGCGTGAGGGCGTGGTAGAGATGCTGTCTCATGACCTGTCAGTCAAAGAAGCGACCAAGCGAGGGATCTTCTGTCTTTCCCACCTCCCATGCGACCCATCGCATTACACGCTGGAACTGAAATAGATAAACAAATAACACTCACTGTACTTTTATATATATATTTAGCTCTGTTGCGTCAGTCGTCTTTTGGGTGGGTACAGTTGATTCTGTTGGACTTGCCCGTACATCTAAAGTCGTTCTGGAAAAGGCCCTCGAACAACGTACAACTTTCTGCTGATTAGACCTGACACCTGGTAGGTAAATTAAGACTCCTGTATGCAAAAACCTGTGAAAATTTGTTAATCAGGATGAAAACTTGTGAAATGAGTTCATGTCGACACAACATGTTCTTTGGGACACATTACTTGAGGGCCTTTCACTCCAGCTCACGATCGTTAAACAATTCATTACTTGGGATGATCAGGCCGATGCCAAGTCCAATTGTGATGATAGACAAAGATTTCCCCTGTCTCTCAAAATCCTCATCGCCCGAAGCATTTTTAAATTCCCAACAACGACGATAAGTGGACAGGAGAGACCGGAGAGACTGAGTTTAGCCAGATCGACGCTTTCAGGAAGAAGCATCGTTTGTACGAATAGCGGCTTTTCCCCCCT
>OY735212.1:16558981-16613981 GCA_963457665.1 Thysanoteuthis rhombus | reverse complement strand
TAATAACAATAAATCTCGCTTTTGAGAAACTTATGCAAATGTGTCGGTAGAATATTCCAGGGAAACGTATTATTTACTTGGAAGTCTTCTCTAGACGGCAAGAAGAGGCAAAACCATAATTGAAAAAAAGAGCAAATCACTGAATTCCCGTTATTACAATCTCACTTATTATTGACAAAATAAGTAAATTTTACCTAACACTCCATTACTGTATTCACACATTCATGCAAACATTTATAGTAAGGTGTCCTTTGTGTTGATATGAGTGCATATATATATATATATATATATATATATATATATATATATTGAATATGTATAGCGAGCAGACATTATATAATAGGGAGCGAAAACGACTATACCAAAAGGTCATGCTCGTACAAATGATCCTTATCTTTCTACGTTTTTCCCATAGCCGGCTTCATCAAAAGTGACTAAATATTGGAGAGACGTCGATTCTGGACCTGCCAATATTAGTTTTATTTTGTTGAAATAATGATAGACACACACACATTCACATCAGACACACAAATACACACACACATACATATTGTCACCAACGGAGTAGTTGTCTTGTGAGAAAATACACTTTCTCGCAAAAGATAATAGTCACGAAGTGTTGCAACAAAAGTCTGTGCTACTTCTGTTTTGAGTGACCTTTGCAAACTTTGCGTATCAATATATATATACATGTGTGCGTATAAATTATATATTGAGTGAGGGAGAAAAAGTGAGAAATCAACTTTTTTTATTCTATACTTACTTCCTCGAGGCAGATTGGTAGCGTTGACACTTCTACGTCTATGAAACGAAAGGGCAATCATACAAAGAAATTAAGACAAAATATATCTCTCTCTCTCTCTCACACACACACACACACACTCTCTCTCTCTCTCTCTCTTTTTCTCGCAAGAAAACTAACGTCTTGCAAGGTGATCAGGGTTTCTGTGCATGCATTGAGATAATGTGTGATATTAGCTCACACGTGACTCGCTATGTGCGAGTTGGTCGTAATTATCGAGACTAGCAAGAATTTCAAGCGTGAAAGACTAAAAGAAAGAAAGGAAAATTAAATCGGAAAACTGGGAAGAAGGGGAAAGGACAGGAGAAAAAAGATTGAAAGAGAGGACTATAAGGAAAGAAAGAAAGGAAGAAAGAAAGAGAGAAAGAAAGAGCGATGAAATGAAGAAATTTTTAAAAAGCGTAAGACGAAAGAAAAAAACAACGTCAGGAAGAAAGAAATTCGTTTCCTTAACAATCGAGAACAGTTCTATACGAACAAATGATATTAAGGCAAAACAAAAACAAAAAAAGGAGGCGTCCTTGTCAACGTCATTTGTACGGAGACAGAGATAAAACCGTCAAACATATAATACGTAAATGTTACGAAGAATTCCAGAAATTTTAGATTATGGCGTATCGGTGAATACTGAATGACTTTCAAGTTATCTACTGAAGTAAGTTATCAAAACGGCATTGTACAGAATAACAAACGGAAAACCAATACGTTTTCTGTATATGCACATGATGTATTGCGCATATGTGTTTGCTTGCGTCATGTTATGTGTGCAGATGGTTGGAATCACGAACAAGGAAAGTGCTGGGGCCCAGTGTTGGGTAAAGGGTATGATCAAAAGTTAGAAAGTGTTATCCTTTAACGCTCTGTACCCCTGGCCCCAATTTAGCCACTTCGAACTTAATTGCCCAAATCAAGCAATATTCATGTAAACTGTAACCTAATCTTTTTTGAAAAGTTCATTGGATGTTTTAAATCATTTTTTAAATTGTTTTTCCAAGTTGAAATCAGCTGCAGGTTTATTTAAAAAAGATATATATCGGGAGAAAATTACATGGAACGGTATGCTTATTTGAAAAATCAAGCACTCTGTCCTCCCTAAAACCTTCTTTCCCTTTACTGTGTTTCTCGTGAATGTCGTCGAAATGCATCACCTATTTCTTCGTTGCACTTATGACCCACCGATCATGATGATGAATGCTCACCGGAGGTTTACATGAGACAGGTACACACAGCTTCTTTGACTAAACGGCTATTAGAAGCGTGAAATATATATATATATATATATATATAGTGTCTCATCTTTGAAAAATTGTTTTTATTTGTGCGTGTTTTGATGCGGTGTACTTCGAGTATTGCAGTATGAATTCAAGTAAAAGCTGGAAAAATATTTAATCATCATTGTATTCAAGACTTTGAACAATGCAGTTTGAGCAGTACAGAAATATTTTGAGTGGAATAACCTCACTGGAGCGAAATTACATATAAATACAGAGATAGAAATACCTGTATGTGTTTATATATAATTTAACTGAGCCATTTGCTGTTGCTGAGTATTCACGAAATCCTTCCCATGTAACGCTTTGCCAGTTTCAGTCAAAACTATCTACCAGACTTTTAGTGTAACGTGATGGCCAACAAGCTGGTCTCGTACATCATATCCATACTGTGGTGAGATCAATCATCATTGGGAACCTGATAAACATGGACTTATGTCAGACAAAGTCGATCACAGTAAAGCAAAATATGAATTTTATTCATGTACTTGCTCGAAACCTCAAATTTATATCCGTATCTTGATATTTGGAATCATAACTGAGAAGCTTGGCAAAGTATATTGACAAGATAGTAAAAGCCGAGATAACACTCTGTTTCACCCCATTGCATTTTTTTCAGAAAGTACCTGAGCTTTCATGCTTTGTTGTAATTGTCTAAACAGGTTTACACATCCTACCATAGATTTACCTCTGCACCTCTGTATCAACAATATCAAAATCTTTTGTCAAATCAACGAACGCAATATAGAAAGGTATTTGCCATTCGGTACATCCCTCTGGGAGTTGTCGATTGTAACCCTCCTTGCTATTGAAACCAGACTGGGTCTCTGAGAGTACTGAACTGATCAGTACAGCTTGAGGCTGGATCAGATCTTGTGAACAGAATCTCAAAGAGTAATACCACTCAAATCATCTCTCACGGATTTAGACCCCTAGCGCCGTGAATAGCGACTAAAACACCATCAATCTAATCTTGTGGTATAGATGTTCCCTTCCGTTACATCAAAATAAGTATAGCAAATAAAACCTACCCATCTCAAGCCTTCACTAGTTGTACCGGTATACCATCCAATTATGGTGTCTTGTCTGAATTTACCTGCTCAATCAACAAGATGGTTTCATCATTTGTAGAGAAATAATCCGTATGATGAATTATACCTTTTGCAGGTGAGCCATCAATAACCACACCATCAACATGAAGTGCTCCTTTTGGTGTCATATATTTGTTGGGTTTTTGAAAAGTGTTTTTTCCATCTTTTGATTCTAAGAGAACAACGGAAGATGATTGTGCGCCAAAGACCCGTCATAAGAGATCATAATAGGTTTTTGAGTCTTCTTCATCAAAACCTCAAAAGAAATACTTGACCAAAACTTGTTAGTAATCCCTCTCAACTCCTTTTGCGCTGTTGCTCTGGGGGATTCATGTGAATATTCGACAGCCGACTTTCTATAGTTCTCCTTTCATACAGACCAGGGAAGTGAGTGTTTTGCTTCCAAGAACTGGTCGATAACAAGACCGTTGTCGTCAAACAAGTCGTTATCCTTCTTCTTAAAACCAAGGACATCAACTCTCAAATGTTCGTGTGGTCGCTAAAACTTCCCCAAGTACGGCCATAAATGAGATAATCAAACTTACGGGATAAAGTTTCGCTAATATCCGATTGTGACAGTTTAGTCAATTCCATAACGACCAATTGCACTCTAGTTCTTGTGCAGTCTCCCAAATTAGAGTCACCGAGAACTATCAGTTTTCGATGCTCTTAAACTGATGAAATGGAAGCATGAAATGAGTTATAGAACAACAAGATAAAATCATCACTAACCTGGAGAGTTTGACCAAAACCAAGAAAATAGATATGTATCATCAATAGATAAAGAGAATCGTAACTTAGATATATATATATATATATATATATATATATATATATATAATATATATATATATATATATATATATATATATATATATATATATATATAGATATAGATATAGATAGAGATAGAGATATAGATATAATGTGTACTTTAGAGAGTGAGACGGACTCGGGAGTGAAGTGTTTGGTGGTAAGGTTTATTAATCCTTATAAGTCAATAGTCCATATATGTTTCGGGATTCTTCCCATCATCAGTGGTGTGTGCTGTGTGAGTGTGTATTAAAATGTACCATATATATATATATATATATATATATATATATATATATATATATATATAAGGAATTAAAAATGAAGAGGCGCCTTTAGGAAAAAAGACAGGGAATACGGGAGTGAACTGAAACAAAGAATATTCGAACCATTCAAGATTTGTGGTTGGCGTTTCAGTGATATCAGAAATGTCAGATGAAAACAACGAAAGTAAAGTGAGATTCACAGATGAACAGGACAAAGACAGAAATTATGTTCATCGATAAAATCCCGACCAAAAAGACTATAAAAATAGAAGGTGAAGCTTCCAGCAGAGATGGGGGAATACGTTTGCCTCAGTCAGGTAATAAAGTCAGAAAAGACCATGAAAGCTATATGAAACGATTCATAACACTTGGTTGGAAAGCATTTGGCATAGAGAGAGGCAATATACAATGAATAAATAATACCAGCTATGCTATACTGATGCTTAACATGGAAACAAACAAAACACACTGATTTTTTTTAAAGCGAAAAATCGTACAGGAAGCCATAGAAATTGGCTGGGCACATCGAAAAAGAACGACAGCAGATAGAGCATACAGTTCACTAAGTTGCATCAATTGAACAGCAAGCGTTGTGGGAGAAGACCATAAGAAAGGAAGATGAGATACAAATATATACTGCTAAGACATAGCAAGGCTTAAATCAATTACGTCCATCATTTTAGGAGATTGGGAGATCGTTGCAATGGCTGCTGCGTCCGAACATATATATATATATACATATTTATATATATTTGTGTCCATGTGTGTGTGTGTGCGTGTGTGTGCGTATTTGTGTGTGTTTGTGCGTATATGTGTATTATGAATTTTGTTATATCATTTTGAATTTCTATTTGAAACAAACTCCCGTCATTACACGATGAACACGAGGTTGAAGTGGCTATCATATCAGTCGCAGCATCCCAATCTTCTTTAAATATTCATTCTATTTATGTTGTGTTGACCAAAGGTCACATTCGCCTTGTAATAGTGGGAGATCATTCCAAATAGAGTTTCAAAATGATATTACATAAATTTCTCTGTTATATATATAAGTATTGTTATGACATTGGGGTCTGGTTTTCACTTTATTCCCATGGAATATGGGTTAATTCAAACAGCAGTATCTCTTCAGAATGGGTACGGACATATCTGAGTCTTCATGTGCATGTGTATATGCTCGTCTATACGCATGCACGTGTGTGTGTATGTGTGTGGTAAAAATAGACGTGTTTATGTTATACCACGAATGTGTATGCGACTGTAAGTGGGTGCACTAGGTCAACGAAGAAATACAAGTCATTGGGAAGGCATGAAAGATGTAAGGTACAGATGAAGTGGCTTTTGTGACTTTAAGAGTCCTGGCAGTTGATAGCGGTTCACTGGCCAGACAATGCCTTCACTTCAAGAAAACACAAATTGATAAGAAAAAAGGCTAACCAACTTTGTCTTTTGAATACAAAATCCCATGATTTCGTTTGATTAAGGAATGAAAATTGAGGTTGCAATTTGTTGGTAAATGTTTCGATCTCTAAGAAGAGGCTGTCGAGATATGACCAGCACCCTGGTCGGTTAGTCTCTTGAAAAAGGGAGTGAGAGGTGAGAGGACAATGGATGCGTGCATTTGACCAAGTACGTGATGGATAAGACAAAAAAAACTTTCTTAGAGATTTCTATCACTTGACAACGGGAAACTACACTTGGAGAAATCTGAATATAGATTAGAAGTTACGAGCTGTCATAAGTCATACACTGATGCAACTGTCATCTCGGATCCAAGCCTTGTCTCATATAAGTATGATAAAGACTGCACTTTTCAGTACAGAGGACACTTTTATGATAAAATGCGTTCAGCATTATTATCAAGAATAAGATACCCGGAAAGGATAAACCGAGTTCAATTACATGCAATAAATACTACAGTTAACCAACACGGACGTTTTCGAGTGAGCTTTTCTCCCAGGCCTACACAAGTTTCTCTTGGCAAGATAATTCAATAGTGTAGAGGAAGATGCAGTAAAGAACAAAGGTACCCGAATCCAAACGTTTGAGATTCTATACAATCAATCGTTTTGGTTATATGTCACTTGGATCTCGTAACAATGTCGTTAGAGGTGCACAAGCAAAAACCAAGCCGTGACCAACGTCCCTCGACAACATGCCACGTTTGGGATGATCACTTTAAAAATAGGTTTTAAAAAAAAGGGAATTAATGAATTCGTTATTTTTTGCCGTCCGTAAGACAGTGATCGCTCGGATGATGTAATGATTAAGACGTCTGCATTACATGCAGAACGATCCAGGTTCGATCTCCAATACGAGTGGAAAGTTTTGAAAACTATTCATCGAGACGAATTTCTCTTGGCACTCAACAACGAAGTACATCTTATTCAAAAGGATAGCACCAAACAAAACAGACGCCTTTTGGTCACCTCTGGCAGCAGTCAACCATGTATATATCTATGTGATCACTAGAAAAGTCCAAATCTTCTAGAATCAAGCATAAATTTTGCTAGACATAGACCAAGGGACCATTTTAGCATAAACTTACATTGAAAATTGAAATTTTCATTTAAAAACCAACAACATTTTCTAGACATAATAATGAACAAATAGATTTTCAGCCCTATAGCTCCATTGGTGAGGTCTGTAGGTGCGATATATATATAGACAGACCAACATAAAAACTGAAGAAATCAATTTTGACTGTTCGAGCTGACAGCTTGTTGTAGAAGGGTTGTGTATTCAAATGCCAGTAGCATCCTCATTACTCTGATTCTTTCTGTAAATCCAATGCCTCTCGTAATGACAATTATGGTTTCTGTCTTTTGTCTTTTCTACTCCACACCCGCAATACCCTGCATGGTCTCTTGCGGGGTACGATGATATATAGTTTGCAATCTTTCTATGTACTTTCCATTAAGCTCTATTCATCAAAGCTTGGCCATTGGTCAGAGGAATCAGGGCATCAGACTCCAAATTCAACTGACTATTGATCCTCAACAAGCAGAGGATTTTTCTATCATCATCTGTATATCTATCTATAGTAGGAGATATAGATATCGATGTATATAAGTTGTAATGTATGTGAGTATTATGTACTCAGTAAACTCGAAAACCAAACATTGCTGACAAAAAGTAAGTTTATATTTGAATTTGGCAGGTCTAAATCTATGTTCAGGACATATTTCAGGTCAATGAATTCATTTTTTCTTAAAGATTACAGAGATTGGGTTCCAGATTGAAGATTTGTTATTTTATATGAAAGGGAAAGGAGGAATCAACTCCAAATATTCCATTAAATATACACCAATGGAAATGATTCATAAAAGTTCATAAATACTTATCATAGTTCGCGTTAGCGTTTGTTTTTCACAGCCGATGCTTCTGGCCACACAAGAACGACTCACAGAGAACGACCCGATTGGTTTTCAGCTAATATTTTCTACAACGTCGAATCGAAATTTTCGTTTGTACTATCTTATTGAAACAATAAATACACACTCAAACATAAACAAAGCTAATAGGTGGATTTATGATATAATGTTTGATCAATGGGGGTAATTGGGAAACGTTGAATTATGTGTTTTGGCAAAGAAGATTATTATATCCAAAAATAAATATTTGTTGCGTAAAATTAATGCTTTTTCATCATTAGGCAACATAGCTACTAATGTACCTATGTAAGTATGGTAGATGTTCCATAAGTGTATATATTAAGGCAATGCAATAACGGGAGGTTATGAAAATTACATACAAATAATCCAGAACAAATACGAAAATATCATTGTATATCACCTGAACTATTTACTGCTAGACTTGGAAGCGCCGTTCAGAAAAGTGAATAGAATGATGTGGGAATAAAGACAAATAGTGGATATCTAAATCACTCAAGATTTGCCAATTACGTTTCCAAGAAGTCAGAAGCATCAGGAAAATTACAAAACATGTTGATTGATCTAAATAGGGCATGCGAAAAAGTGAGGGTTAACTTGAATAGAACAATGACAAAAGTAATGTTCAATGATAAAGCCCCCCAAAAATCATGAGAGGCTCAGGGAAAGGTTAACGAATACGTTATCTATGACAGATAATAAAGTTAGAGAAAGACTGCGAAATAAATCATATCGATCGGCTGGAGATCATTAGGTATGAATAGAAAAAGTATTGAAGAGCGCTTTGCCCATGTCCTTGAAGCGTAAAGCATACAATGAGTATACAATGCATACAATAGCACGGATTTAAAACATAGAAAATGAGAAAACAAACCAAGAACCAATTTAAAATCATACAGAGAGGTATGGAAAGAGCAATGCTATAGACAGGAGATTGAAAAATATCAACATAAATCGAAGGGAGGTTTAGTCAGGAAGATGTTATACATACAATTAGGCAACGAAAATGAAGATTAGCTGAACACTTGGCGATGACAACGGAAAGGCTATCCGATCGATGCCCATGAGACAGTAATCACGAAAGGAAAAAATTAAACGCAAGATGAAAGATTTAGATACAAGGGTGCGCCAGTAAGAAATTTCAGAATCCTTGTCTATATTGAGTTCTAGTTAAAAGTGCAAACTCAGTCTTTGTTGCTGGTTTGAGCTTATATCTACTTTAATGATTTTATTTTCGTTCAATACGTTCCTTTGGGATATTTTCACTGGCGGATTTCATATCTCTGGCAAAAAATCGTATGTGACGATTTATGTCGAAACAATACCTATCTATATATGTATGTATATGTATTTTTCCAATGCAGAAGTGTTGGGTTATCGACCTCGTGGATCAGCGTTTGGGAATCAAAGTGTGAATGAGCGACGCACTCGGCCCTATCCAACCAGTTGGGATACGACACTGGCCGCACTTAGTATGTCACTTTCCATTCTGAAACTGCAATGTCCTCAATTCCAAAGCATTGAATGAAAATAGACAGCTAAACGGATTTGCATTTTGGGTCTCTACTGTCCCAATGAAATCTGACCAGCCTGCTATTGTCGTTCTTATCCTGTTTCTTCTTTCTTGTTCTTGTTCTCGTTGTTGTTGTTGTTGTTGTTGTTGTTTTTCTTCTTCTTCTTTTTCTTCTGCTCCTTCTTCTTCATTTTCATTCTAGTTCAATTTTCTCCGATGCTTTTTCCATCTCTATAATCCCCTTCTCTCTGTCTCTCTCTATCTCTGTGCCCCCTCTCTCTCTCTCTCTCTTTGTTGGTCTCTGTATCTTCATCTCTTTACTTCCCCTTCATTTTTCCACCTTCATATTCTTCTCCGAATTCTTCTCATCTTTCTTCCATTTTCTCCCCCTCCTAATCTATTCACATCATCCTTTTTGCATCTTTGTTTTTTTCCTTTTCTTTCTTCTCGTTTTTCTCTCCCTTCTCTTTCTTTCTCTTTCATCATTATTGTCTACTTTCTTTGCATTACCCACACATTGTGCTCAAATCATTAGATCAGAAGGTCGAGCATAGACATTAGTCGCATATGAGATCCATTAATCAGGAGGGAACATGTCACCAATTTTAAGTGTCTATCACGCTTATTTCTCTTTTATAGCACTCGTAAAGCTATCCCCCGATTAGACTCTTAAAGAGACCTTTGTATCTCGCATAGAGTACAGTCGCATATGAGGCCTGTTAAAAACAGAACACAATGGGGACTGTAATGGGTGAAAGCAGTTTCATTTAGTAGTTCCGTTTAGACCTATTACCGGAAGTGGGTGGCATCTTGGTGAGTTATACCTCATTAGTGTCTCCTAAATGTAAAGCTGCGTCTTTATTGCTCGGCTGGATATTAAAAGACATCCACAATCAGAGCTTTTGTAAATTATGGAACCTCTACAAAACCTTATCATCATCATTGCGGTTGAAGTTGAGGTATCGCTGTGCCGTCAAATAGTTTTTTTGAAAAGTGTCAAAATATGAAGAAAATGTATTTTACTTATCTGTCCCGTAATTATCACTTGATTGACAGCTGAGGTCGACTGGCTGTCGGCTTTTCTTCAATGAGGTCAAGCCCTTCGATTAAACAAAGCCTCTTCTTATTTGTTTACAAGCTAAGATCGTTTTCTAGCAAGATAGTCTATACGCATATGGTCGCTTGGATTCATCTCCCAAGTCTTGGCTTAAACTGGGCCACTGTTCTTTTACTGACATGGTGGACTCTAATGGTTCATTCGCGTCGGAAGTGATAAAAATAGAAAAGAAATGACTACTGACCCCTGTTGCTCAGTTGACATTCAATTTGTAGTCATGCCCATGGATGTGCATGATGACACTTAGCTGAAGCGTTTGTTCGTGAGGACATTTAAGACACTTTCAGTCAGTGTTTATCTTGTTCTGTTGTTTTGACGGTTTAAAATGATGTTTTCGAAGCAAGATCATTAATTGAATGCTGTTGAACCTTCTATACATCATTAGCTGAACCCGTCCTATAGGTTTGATTCTAGCTTGTATATATATATATATATATATATATATATATATATATATATATATATATATATATATACATATATATATATTGATTGATTGGGAAGCAAGGGTTAAGTTTAGAATTATATTTACATCGTGAGAACAACCCATCTCTAAAACCCTGGCAAGGTTCTTTCTCAAAACGTTTCAATACAAAATATTCCCAAGGTTCATTGTATATACATGGCAAAATTGATTCGGCTTTGATGATGTACAACGGAGGGCAGCACATTGACATTCGGTGTCAGTTGTTTTATACGATGACATATTAACGACTGTAAGTGAACAAAGAGACCTGTAGCACAGAAAAATATAAATAAAATATTATGGTCACTATTGATAAAGGAAGCCACAAAATGAGGAACTCAGTGCATTCATTAAGGATAGCATATAGAGTTGGAATGTTAGCTTTACCTGATAACAAGGTTGAAAAAAAGGCGAAGCAATACGTTGAATTCTGTGATTCTGTACATTGTAGGTTGTTATTATTGCAGGTTGGATGTCGTTCGGTTTTTCAGGTACGAATTTATGTAACTATGTACTGACAGTTTCTGTTGAGTGACTAACCAGACCTATTTTATCTTTTCATCAAAATATTTGAGTTTACATTTGATCAAATGGATCTCTAAAATTAATTCCTTGTAGCTTGCAGCGAGGTAAATCTGACGGTTCGGATAGTGGTTTAACAGGGGATGGGCATGTACTATCAAGTGTTGTGCAAAGATCCCCCACCAGGGGGATTAACGGGATCGACCCAGGAGGCTCTCTGCCAGATCACTAGCTGTTAATGGCATATGATATATCCATTTGGTCATCCATTCAGGTACTGACGGAGATCAACAGATTAGTAACCGAAACCAAATTTAGCCACGGGTTAAGGGACATCAAAATTCAGAATTGCATAAATCATTTCCAAATGGTTTATTTTCACTTCTATATTCAGTTCCATTACTACTCTATTTCTATTCATCTGCAAAAAGTTCGGATGGCAAACCCCCGTTTGTTACGGGTATAGTTTATACTGATGTTTGGGTGGGTGGAACCGTTTTCTTCTTTTGTGGTCACAACACAGAGACAGCTTCGAACTGTCTCTAAATACCCAATCGATCGCATTTGGCCTTTTCCTTTGTTGATACAATCGAAATAGTATCGATCCAGGTTGACTGGCCACAACCAAAAGAGACGTTTATGAGAAACCGTCAACAGAAAGTGTCAGCAAAACTATCAGCATAACAATTGAGACAGAATCACTTAAAAACTAGAGAAACCAATCTATGTGTCATCTGTGAAAGCCATGGCTATGAAACTAGAAAGCGTAAAATCTATACCTTCACTACTTATTATGAGTACAATAAATATGTGATTTTTTTGTTGCTGTTTCTCATTTTAATCTTTCAGTCTAAAATAATCTATCGTGGATTCAGTGTAAGTTTTTGGTAAACTGATCTCTTGGTTTACGTCCGATTGCATTCGTATTTGTTTTCTTTTTGGCGAAATTCGGACTTTTTAGAGATCATTACCGACAAAAAACAAGCTAAACATAATTAAACGTTGAAACATTATTTCTAAAAGAGCACTCCCAAATGGCAAAGACTTCGGCAGAGCAGGCCCAACCTTCAAAAACAGAAATATCACAAAAATCTTAAAAAGAAGAGTACACAACCGATGCATCCTCTTAATAATCACCTATGGAGCTGAAACTTGGAACCTGACCACGACAAAACCCTGCGAATTGAGAACCATGCAACGTGAAAGAAGCATGCTCAACTTCATATGGAGAGATCACAAGACAGCACAGTATTTTAGGTGAAAAACAGGGATCGGAGATATCACAGAATCCACCTGAAAAATCAAATGGCAATGGGTTGGTCATGTTGCGAAAATGGCTGATAACCGATGGATATCATGACTTGCAACATGGATTCCTAGAGATCATATGCGCAACTGAGGCTGGCATAATGAAGACGGGAAGATGAACTAGACAAATTCAGAAAATATTGGTTCCGTGATGTCCATGATATAGAGGTACTGCGAAAACTGGGGAAGGTCTATGTCCAATGATGGCCGTTAAAAGAATGATGATGATGATGATGATGATCTTAACATGCTGCCAAAAGAGGTTGTTGAACACGATGGTTTCTATTGAGCAGCTAACCAGACTTGTTGATACCATCGAATTGGTGTATCGATCCAAAATCGACAAGACCTCAACCAAAAGGAGACGTTTATTCATTTATGACGCATCGATTATGAACAGATCGATATCCCTTTTCTCTCAGATGCAGGGCAAATGATTGGCCTCATCGGAATCAAAGATTTATTTTTTTCCCGAAGAGAATCTCCCAGCAGAACTATAGATTTCGGTCTGGTCTCTCTCGAATGGTTTCGGGCGTACTTGTCTTCCCAGTGCTTTCTCTTTCGGGGGGGAGGGGGGCTAGGACGGATCAAAACAAACCAGTACCAGAAGGAGAAAGATGATAATTAGATATTAAAAGATTTTCAGGAAGGACATCAGGCAGAGCCGGATTAAGCTGGTCCGGGCCCCGAAGCATATGTTATAAAAGGGCTGCTACGAAGGAAATACTCCAGTACCTTGAAGAGTTCGGTTTTAATTAGTGCAAGATTTGATGTAGTACGGTTAAAGAATTGCTGCAAAAATGTGACTAAATATAAAGCAAAAAAAAAAATGCATCGAACTATAAGACTCTCAGCTTGAAGTCTAGTTCTGAAAAATGTAGTTTACTATATAGCTTAGTTATTGCAGCACAAATGAATGTAAATATAAGCTTGGAAACAACAGTGCATTTTCAGCTAAAAAGATGTCATGACAGTGCAGGGTCAGTCCAGTGCATGATTAGTAAGATATACTGTAGAGTGACCCTTAATTGATAAAATGCAGTGTTAACTTGAATAGTGCAGATTTTATTAATATCGGTCCTTGATATGGTTTGGCTAAGGTTTCGGTTCGCAAAAAACATTAACTAAGTATAAAGCTGAAAAACATTATAAATTATGATAGGGACAACATGATTTTGCTTACTGTAGGTTTTGATAACTATTGCTGTACAAATGAAAAAAACATTAGAACAAAAAGAGTTTTACTTGTTTAGCTTTCGTTTTACTCACATAGTTTGGTAATTATTTTCCCTTAGCTCCTCTGATTATACGCCAAATGTGTCTGACATTTCAGTAATAGTATTACTTATTTTGTTCTGATTTTTGTGGAGTGGCCTTGATTTCAGTTTCTAATACCTACTTTGTATGTATCGTTTATGAATCACATAAGCTAAGGGCCCCTTGAAATTGCCAAACCCGACACTGCGCCAGATAATTACCAAGAGATAAAAACAATAAGATCCTTGTTCTTGACAAAATAAAGGGTATTATTCAACACAGAATTAAACTAGCAACCAAAGGAGCCAGAAAAAAAACTCAGTCATAAAATACAATCAAGAGGAGGATACCAGTTCAAAATGACCATATATATGTGTATATATATATATATATATATATATATATATATATATATATATATATATATATATATATATATATATATATATATATATATATAAAATATCATCCACTGACAGCTGTTCGATGTATTATATCTCTTTGGTGTGGCTATAGACTTTCAATTATCCCACCCAGTGCCAGGAGGCTGAATTGAAATCTTCACTTCAGACCCGGGGGCTAATATCCAACCTCTGGACTACAAAATTGAACGGTCAGTAGGACTGAATTTAAGTAGTACATCTATTTACACAGAAATTCCCTATCCACCAGAGTGCTCTATCCCTATGGATGGGCATTGAATAAGCTTACAATGGATGAGTTACCTCACTTAAATAGTGCAGAACCCTGAATAGAGGAGCATTAATTATCGTGTCATCCACAGACAGCTGTTTCGATGTATTACACCTCTTCAGTGTGGCTATAGACTTTCCATTATCCCACCCAGTACCATGAAGCAGAATTCAAACCTTCACTTCAGACTATATATATATATATATATATATATATATATATATATATATATATATATATATAACACGATGTACAAGACTTTTTTCAAATGAGTTCACAGATACTACATTCTGATCCTAGACTGATGTGCCAAGGTGAAACACTTTGATTCAAGACAGAGTATACCGATTCAACACAGGCAGTCAGGGGGCTACACTCCGACCCTAGAGAATAACACTCAGATACTTCAATCGTACGATATTTCCGTTCCTTTTCATGGGTATTATGCTGGTTGAATATTGAAACTGAATTTCGATTTGAGAAGTATTCTAATATTGCCATTATATCTGCACGTATATTCACTGTTAATATTCCAATGGTTTCCAACCTGTTATGCTCTGCACCTTTTTCACCAAATATTATTTCGGACTACAACATTCAAAATTGTTTTCTCTATATCGACACATATACACGTACTTGGATTTTTTCTCGCTCTTTTTTTTAGAAGGAAAGAGCAATTTAGCTTCATTAGCAGTACCAAACTATCATTATCCAAAGAATTTGAATCTGCCAGGTTGTGTTCCGAATTCCCCCAGTGAAAACATGAAATTCCACTTAGGATATATCAAAATATGCAATATTATCAGCTGTTGTAAGCCCACATCCAAACAAAATCCGTTTGTACCTACTTCCATCATGAATGAAATTGTGATGATCTTTGCTAGGTCTTGCCTGCAAAGACTTCTGTGTCATCTCTCCATTTTGTGTTTTTTTTTCCTGCTACATTTACTGCCCCACTGGCAACAATCAGGTTACCTTTTTGCTCTACATATCGCCCTCTCTTCTTGCAACATGTCCTGCTGATCTACATCTCTGTTGTTCAATCACTCCTACAATATCTTTCATCCTGGTTTTCTCCCCGATTCATGTTGATCCTTTCTTATTGCTAAGAACCATTCCTAACATTGATCTATCCATGACCCTCTGTGCAGTTCTTAGTTTTCTTTCGAGTTGTTCTGTAACTTTCCAGGATTTGGTAATGTGTCTCTATTTTTTCCGAATGCTTTCCTACAAATCATTATGTGCCTTCATTTCATTTTGGTGGTATTTCTCTTACTTTAACGCCGACCTTTGTGAATGTATTACTCAAGTTGCTCTAAAGATTAACTGCCTATCGTTATGGTCTTGTTCAGAACTTTATCAATGAAAATTTTGTCTTTGTTTTGAGATATATATATATATATATATATATATATATATATATATATATATATATATATATATATATATATATATATGATGTGTATAATAAAATGACATTCATATATACAATACATAATGATAATATGCAATATAAGATAACAAACTGCATGAAGTATGATATACATAATATAATGAGATCATTGCTGAATTCCACGTGGTGTTTGGTCAACACTGCTTGGGTGCCATGTTACTACGATTGTTTTACTTTTAAAGTCCTCAAATCGTTACATCTTAAACATTTGATGATTCCAACGAGAGAAAATTTGTACTTTGTACCATAACAACAAAATATACGGGGGTCCCCGGAAATAATTTCATAAATTACATCAAAAGATATTAGAAAGTAAGTGACACAAAAAAAATTGAATTTTTTCTATGTTAAATTTTTACAGCTGTAAGGCTTTCTAGATCATATATATATATATATATATATATATATATATATATATATATATATATATATATATATATATATATATATATATATATATATATATATGTGTGTGTGTATGTATATGTATATATATATATATATATGCGTGTTGGGGTCATTCCTTAGCTGTGCTTTGGCTACATGTTTTTTTTGTTGAATATATATATATATATATATATATATATATATATATATATATATATATATATATATATATATATATATATATATATATATATACATATATATATATATATATATATATATATATATATATATATATATATATATATATATATATATATATATGCATGTTGGGGTCATTCCTTAGCTGTGCTTTGGCCACATGTTTTTTTTTGTTAAATATATATATATATATATATATATATATATATATATTAACGAAAACATTGTTTGCTTGTTGAAAAAACTGTTTCCAAACAAAATAAATGAAGCTCAATTGCAACTGGCTCTGAATCGATTTTACTAATTATTTTCGATTTTCCGTTCTTCGATATTTTCACTTTCATCTTTGCTTGAAACGTGACTCAGATGCATAGATTTTTGACGTTTCAAAGCATCGTAAATAGAATATTTGTTCAAATCGTGATAGCCTTTCATCCACTGTGTTTATTTATATAAGGACGTATCAAAAGTATCTAAGTTCATACTTGAAAGACATTAATTTGCTCTTTATCAGAATATCGTACAGCGTGGATTTGTTTGGGTACAACGGGAAGAGTGAATTCCACATGCCAAAATGTCGTCTTAGTTTTTTTAGGGTTTTTGTGCATTCAGAGATCTCTAGCAGTTAGGGTGCCCAGTAAAGAAAGAATTAATTGCTTTCGACTTGATCATCGTGTTTATATCCGAGCGAAACGTTGTATAGTTATACGTTTGGAGCTTTTGTATGTTATTGGAGCCGTTGCCTGCAGCATGCAACTACTATTTTTTGCATCCGTAAGGCCAAGATTACTATTATATCTAATGTACAACGAAGAGAAAGAAAGATGCATGTGTATAAGAAGACTTTGATGAAATACAGCTAAATCGATAGCAAAGAGGTTAAAACCGGGTGTAGCTGACCACTGTAGCCTAGGGGTTGATGTATGAAATAAATTCAGGCCACGGCCTACTTTGCACATCCAATATCCACCCTACGCCGCATTACATCTATGCTTGAGTGCCTTATCTATCTATCTATCCATCTATCTATCTATCTATTTATCTATCTATATATATATATATATATATATATATATATATATATATATATATATATATGCATACATGTATATATATATGCATTTATATATATATATATAAGTGCGTATATATGTAAATATACATACATATATATGCATATATATATAAGTATATATATATGTGTATATATATATATATATATATATATATATATATATGTGTGTGTGTGTGTATGTGTGGTTGTGTGTGTGTGTGTAGGTGAAAGTTGTTGCATCAACCCAGTGTATCTGTCTGTTTGTCTATCACATCATACAAACACACCTTTAAATTTGGGAAGCGCAACAAAATTTTGCCTCCATACTCAAATGATCCAAGGGAAGGTTTAAAATGAGAAATTCTGCAAGAAAGTGGTTTGGGAGGTGAGGTTTCATTCACAATGTAACAAAATTCATCCCGTGCTATTTGCGGCGATCACAACCACCAGGAAGTGCAGATACGAAAATCTGCAAATAATTTCTATGGCCTCCCCCAATCTATCGCCCGAACCCTCCCTCAAAGCATATAAACATACGCCATAAACAATAAACAAACACTTTACTGTCCTAAATAGTGGAAGTACAAATGAATAAATGGATTTAATACTGCAGACAGTCAAAACTTTGATACGTGGCTTCATTTTTTCTGATGAATATCGATTCTGCCATATTGACGGACAGGCGATATCAATATTCTTTTTCAGCCCAAAACTTAAAACCAGCATTGATCAGTTCAGAAATTCTCAGTGACTTCGTAAAAGTATTATTTCTTTTTACGACTAATTTAAGCTATTTACTTGTAGTTATTACGAACGTTATCATAAAGTTAATTAATGAAAACCATAAATTTCATAAAACTGCAGAGCATTGATAACTAACAATTTATGATTTCGTAAGCTATTGTAAAATGTTCACGATCTGTTTATATTGCACAGCGTGTTTTCTATAGTGTGGTTTTTCTACAGTGCTTTGAAAAAATTACCCTAAATTTCCATTAAGTCATTAAAGACTTGACCACGAATTAACGAAAAAGCAAGGGATAACTGTATAATGCAACAGTTGTACCTCATATTCCACCAGTACATATATGTTCTCACTTTTTGAAAGTGGAAAAAACCCAGTCCCCTTGGATAAAAAGTGGGGTGATATGTCATCCACCCCGTCGAAAGTCGAGTTGGACTTCTTTTATTTTTACTTTTTGAACGGGTCATAAGTTGAGGTATTTTTAATGCTTTTACCGCGTCAAAAGTGAAAGTAGACTTCCCCATGTCCCAAGGAGTCAAGAATAGGGGTTGTCAGCAGTAGAAGTTATAGTGAGTGATATTACCACCAGCACTTGCTTGCATACTTTCAGCTTACAAATACAACAGCAAGCCGCTTTGTGTTTATGTGCTCGCAATACTCCTTTCCACCCATCATTGTTGGTCTAACATGATTGAAAACCAACAAGCACACAAAGTTACTGCTGGATTTTTGTTAGATCTGTAAAATTGCTCGCAGAAGGTACGAATGAATATTTGGATATCTTTTCTCCTAGAGAACACTGAATGTTGCAGTACTCTGTCATATATTGGGTGTACGCTTTTTGTATAGTTCCATCAATGGTTTCGGGGATTTCCACTGAGTCGAACGCATTCCATATTGTGTGGGTCTCTCTTTAAGTTGATCTATTGAATGGAGATAGTAGACGGACGCTAAAGGGTTGATGAGGATGAATCATTGGATAAACACAAAATTATCTCATAAAACCTCCTGCTATTCTCAGTTTTTTTTTTATAACCGTACATTTGTTAGCTTGCTGCCTTTTGATACCCTTTCGAGGAAAGTTTTGACGTAAAACACGCACTAAGATACTGTACGGTATTGCTGCGGACAGTAGGGTGTATCGATTCACCTAAAAAGTTCGAGTGCTTCAAAATTCAGATTTTTTCCCAACACTAACAACAGCTCACTTTCTTTCTGCCTTTTTTCTTCTCTCCAAATAACGTGATCAAACCGCAATAGTTTTTTACTTATTTCTTTTTTTTGTATCGAATCAAATTTTTTGTGCAATTTTTTTTTTCTCTTTTATTCAAGAATTCAAAAAAGTTCAAAACAAAGTAAATGATTGGCCTGCAGAGTAATTGACATGTTCTCTGTTTGAAGTTGATTTGTCAGGTCTAAGGAGAGACACTTTTATCGTCTCTTTTGGAGAGTCTTCAAATTTAAAAACCGCCAATCAGAACTGTCACACTAACAATCTACATATATTTCTTCAGTTTTCATGCTGGGCTGACTGACTGCCTGGATGGTTGTCTCTGTGTGTATATCCCATGCTTACATACCACACTAATGAAGCTAGAGGGCTTGAAATGTAAACGTTTACTCAGGATGAAAACGATTTTTTTTTCATTCTACATTAAAATCTTTAACAGATCTTTTAACAGGGATTTATTCTATATTTAAGTTCATTCAGAATTCATCCATTCGTGTCCGGTAACGTTAATTCTCGTTCTCCAAACTTAGGACTTTTTTTGAGATCAGAGCCCAACAAAAGCCAACAGAAGAAACTTATCCATTGATTATCCATTTTTTCCAATTTTTTGACTAATCACCCCCAACATGATATGCTGCCAAGAGACGTTTGTAACGTGACGGTCCCTATTGAGTGACAAACTACACGTGATTGTTTTTCTGTTTGTATTAAAATGTTCCAAATGTCTAACCAATAATTACTGAATGATTCAATTGATTGCAGACAACTGAACAGTATTTGTCTCTCCTTTTTTTTTCTTTTTCGTTTTGGAAGGCCTAGGAGTTATTCAAACTCTTTATGTCTGATTTCAAAACGAGAAGACAAAAATAATTCTTCAGTTGAAAGCTGTGTTGGGGATGATCAACGGGGAAAATAAAGGGGAAAATCGGGAGGAGAAAGGGTGATCCATGAATAAATCACACCTTTTGCTTTATTTTGGGCCTTGATCATAGAAATGTTTCAATTCTATTTCAATTAGAAACTTTTCAAAGGTACGGGACGTAAACAAAGGGGCCAGTTCAGTAAAAAATTACATTTGAAATTTGCATCTCCCTAACTGAAAACATTCAGCAACTGAATTTTCGGAAACAAAATTACTTTTTCCAGATTTGGGGAGTCAGGCTCAAATTTCAGCCTTGTAGCAACATTGGCACGGCAAGTTCGCGGTATGTTGGTAGATAGATGTCCAGAATCACATAAAAACTGTCGAAATCTATGTTGATCTATGCTGACAGTTTTTGTTGATAGTTTATACCATTAGAAAAAAGTTAATGTAAAATATACGAAAAGTGAAAAAAAAATAAACATAAGAATATGGATTTTTTTTCTCGACATTTTGCGTTGTCGTGATGTGTAATTCCTTTGAAGATGAAAATGATGAAATAAAAGAATGTTTGAATAAGAGATTTTCATGCGAAAATTAAATTCCAAAAAAATTACTTTTGCATGGCATTAAATACAATTATTTTGAAATCAATCGCCAAATTTTAGATAATTTGTTATCGAATGTACTTTCCGACATTTGCTTCGCGACTGGTAATTTTCCTTTAATATAAAATGAATTCAAGTATGTTTATGCTTTCTGTAAAACTAGCATAGACGCAGACAGCATCTGATCAACCATGTCGTTGAAGAAGCATACGCTACGGGCCCCGCAATTTCACGGGCCCCGCACTAAATGCTTGCAAGCTATCTATTCGGATTCAATGATTCTACACTGGAAGATAGATAGATAGAGACAGACAGACAGACAGATAAAATGAGATGAATAGATAGATAGATAGATAGATAGATAGATAGATAGATAGATAGAGATAGAGACAGACAGACAGACAGACAGACAGACAGACAGACAGACAGACAGGCTGAGATTGATGGATAAATAGAGAGAAAAAGAAAGGCAAACTGACGGAGACACGGTGAGAGAGAGACACACACACAGACAGGGAGACTGAGAGACAGAGAGACAGGCAGGCAGACTGAGATAGATAGATTGATAGGTAGATAGAGAGATAGAGAGATACGAACAAGCTATAAAGACAGAATACATGGAAAGATAGAGGGTTAAGAGGAGGAGGAGAGAGGGCCAAAACACTTAAATAGATAGATATTTAATATTCATGTAAATGCAAAGTAAAACAAATAACTGGATGTATACATAATTATTTTCTAACAAGATAGCTGCATAATAATTTTGTTCGAAAATGATTATGTATTCATGCATTCATCTATTTAATATATCCTGAGTTTATAAGTTCAGAAATCCTTACAACTCGGGAGTCAAATCGATTGTTCTTCGAATAATTTTCTCTTTTTAAGCAAACTGACTTTCAAATAAACCCTGAATGAGATTTATTACCAAATAAAATCTATAAACGTGTGGATAGTTACTCAGTGAAAACTGTCAATTGACCAACGTTTTTGACACAATGCCAGTCTGGGGTGATCAATACAACAGTCAAAGGATAGATCACTTCTTTGTCATTACATCGGGTCTTGATCACTAAAAAAGTCTGGATTTCTAATAGACAAGTGTGAACATGACCCTGGATGAATGAGGAGTACAATTTGGCGTACACATACGTTGGCAGACGGGGTTGGTCGAAAAATGTTCTAGATATAATAAAGAGTGAATATTTAAATATTTAGCTCTTTAACAATATTGGTGCGATACATATACATATATATATATATATATATATATATGTATATATATATATATATATATATATATATATATATATATATATATATATATATATATATATATATATATATATATATATATATATATATGGTACGGATCAAGCTAGCATAATACAACATAATAAAATAATATATTGATAACATAAAGCAACTTCTGATATGAAATGGATTTCTTTCATATCTCGTACTCGGTACCTGCAACTATATATATATATATATATATATATATATATATATATATATATATATATATATATATATATATATATATATATATATACGTATATATATATACGTATATATATATATATATACGTATATATATATTTATTCATTTATTTATATACAAATATATATATATATATTTATATAAATTTATATATAAATATATATGTATACATACATATATATATGTATATATATATATATGTATATATGCATATATGTATATATGCATATATATATATATATATATATATATATATATATATATATATATATATATATATATATATATATATAAAGAGAGAAAGAAGTGGGGAGAAAAAGATTGAGAGCTAGCCTGAGTGACCAAAAAATGAAGAAACACATGTTGACATTTCTTCGTTGACGGTTTCCAGTTAATTATTTTTCCTACCTCAATGGCACGAGTGATCTTTTTTTTTTTCTCAGCTGCTATCAACGTTTTTTTTTTCTACCCACTAATCTATCACTGCTAACCTAGCCGGAAAGAACTTCCTTCCTCGCAATTTAACCACAACTTTAACCGTAAATAGGCCTTTTATCCGTCGGATCCTCACCAGAAAATCATCAATTCAAGAATTGTGTAGTGCAAAAGTCGATCTAGTAAAAGCTGAGAACCGAATCAAATCTAAGATGCACAATCTTGGAATCAAGAATCTAAACATAATTAAAATAAAGACAAAAGTAATATTCAAAAGTACAGTCTCCAAAAAACCCTGAGAATCGAGGATGATGCTCTATAAGAGGTTGGAGAATATGTTTAAGTCAGCTAATCAAAAAGTTTCAGTAAGGCTGTAAAAGCGAAAAATAAAACGACTAACGATTGGCTGTAAAGTATTTGCCAAGGATGAAGACATATTGAAAGGCAAGTTAACAATTAATGCGTAATACCAGCTGTGACGTAAGTGTGGGTAATATCGAAGCTGGCAAGACGAACGGAAATCCAATTCAGAATCATAAAGGTAGTTATGGAAATTGCAATTCTTGTGTTTAGTCGAGTATATTATTCGAACGATGAAACATCGAAATTGGATATTGACTGGACACTGGGCTAGAATAAAGAACAACAGATCGAGCAAAGGTTTGACGGGTTAGTGCCCATATGACTGTAAACGCAGTAAGAAGAGACCAGACACAATACATCACATATTTTAAACCAATCACGGTCATCATGGTTATAACGGCTCTAACTATACACACACACATGCACACACATAAACATACACACACACACGCACGCACACACATACATACATACATACATACATACATATATATATATATATATATATATATATATATATATATATATATATATATGCTTTTATCATTGAGCAAAATAGCTGCCGGTAATGAGTAAACACAGGTCAATGTTGCATTTGTTTGTAAATAATTGTTGCGATATAGACCGTGAATAAACAAAAATAGGAAATTTTACAGTTATTTAAACCATTGCAATCCCAGCAGCATAATGGTAAGAGAGGCGCTACGTTGAAGGAGTAACTGTATGGGTCGCAAGTTCGATTCTTGCAGCATCCCCTTTTTTAATTGTTTATCTTATTTACGTTGTCTAGACCTGGTGATATATTAACCGTGAAATGACGGCAAATCATTTCAAAAAAAGTGTGTCAATATAATATGACAGAATTCCTAAATCATCCTCTCCGGGCACATATGCATTTCTCTGTAGATAAATGTTTCGTTGAAAGAAACAAACAGAGCAGACATAGACCGTGAATAAACAAAAATAGGGAATTGGAGTTGATGCAGTTATTTTTGCATTACCGGTGGTAAGAGCAACTTTACGTCGAAAGAGCAACAGTATCGATCGCAGGTTCTATTCCTGGAGCAACCTCATTTTTTTATTTTTTATTCTATTTACTTTGTGTATGCTACGAAGTATAATAATTGCATAATGATGGGTGATCATTTCAAACGAAATTGCCATTGTAATATAACGCGATTCAATATCATTCTCTTGGGTCACATATCCATTTCTCAATACATAACAGTCATGTTTGAAGGGACAAATAAAGTAGTGTCGACCGTGAATAAACAAAAATGGGAAATTGGAGTCGATACACTTATTTGTGCCATTGCATTATCGATGGCTCTTTAATACAATGGTGAGATCAACGCTACGTTGGAGGAGTAAGCATATATATATATATATATATATATATATATATATATATATATATATATATATATATGTATATATATATATATATATATGTATATATATATATATATGTATATATATGTATACATATATATATGTATATATATATATATATATATATATATATATATATATATATATATATATATATATATATATATATATATATATACATTGAAGGAGAACATTGGAAAATTAACTTTTTCCTGTGTAAAGATTGCTTCCTCTCATTTATCTAACATATGATTTCTTGGATAGTAGTATCAGCAACCTGATATAGGATTCAATATAGTTAAAACTATCCGTCGACATTTTCAAAATATATGGTATATGAATGTATCTTGTACTCACTGAAACCAATCGAAACCAAACTTTCGAAGATTTACAGACATGAATAAATATTACAGCATACATATATCTTGTAAATATTTATATAAAACTGGCGAACATTTTTTGAATAGTGATCTTACAACAGACTATAGCATCAAAAATCCTTGTCCGGGCTTCCCATACTATAATTCTTTCTTACCTTAGCTTGTAATACGTTAAATGAGCTTAGACACGCGTAGTAGCCTCGTTTACTTCTCTATTTCGATAGAAAAAAATTGGGGGTTATGCTCTCAAACAACTTGAGTTTTTTGTTTTTGGCTCACTTTGAGAAAATTTGGCTACCACTATTATAGCAGTCTATAAAATACATTCTACGAATGAATATATGCCCAACAGAGTAACAAGAACGACAAAAATGCTTTTCAAAATATTTCTAACAATCCTGTTCAACTGGACATAAAAGTTGTCTAAAATGTTTACAAATATCCAACAAAACGTGAACGAGGGTACAAAACTTTTTGACAAAATTCTTAGTGTATTTAAAGTTAAGAATCTATTGTATGAATACCATTGATGTATGTTCGTCCGTCACGCTATTCCAAGCAGATATATAAAATTGAAAGACACTACCACGACCGTAATTCGATCACCTTACGCCGATCTTGGTGGACTGACAACATACACATGTGCTTCCCGCCATAGGCATGGAGTAAATTAGGGAAGTTTAGAATGAATAGTAGCTTTTTATATACTTTTTATACATAAGGAATCGGAAAGTAACACTCACCATCGAGGAGCAAAAATCACGTCGCACAGTCTAATCGTGTTTGCCAGCAGAGCACACAAAACATTTCACCAATCCCGTTGCGATCACAAAGATGAAGCAACGACCAAAGCCTAACTGCAAACAGTGATTGGATGACTAGACGAGACTGAATCGATCAATAAGGTTAGATAGCGATTATGCTCAACTGTGTAACAATATTTAATAAGATCATGA
This sequence comes from Thysanoteuthis rhombus, assembly GCA_963457665.1. Lineage (NCBI taxonomy): Eukaryota > Metazoa > Mollusca > Cephalopoda > Oegopsida > Thysanoteuthidae > Thysanoteuthis > Thysanoteuthis major. The sequence continues at coordinate 16,587,899 of OY735212.1, read as the reverse complement.
AATGGAAATCTTCTTTTGTCCGATAAAAAGCAAGAATCGCAGAAAGAAACCAAAATGAATTTATCAAGAAACGATGCCAGTTCAAATCGATGTTTTAACAATATTTGAAGTTCGAAGCGTCGATTTATAACAAAATACAATTCATGTTCTCATATGGAATCTTTTCTTTGACCCCTTTTATTCCGGATATTTAATGAAATTGAAACGGTTTTTTTTCTGCCTTGTCAAGACAATAATTACAATGAATCAAAGAAATATGCCCATTATGGTCGGGTGTCGATGGTTGCCGCTTTTCTTGATTCTTAATTACGCAAATGTTGAATGCCATATTGTCTGATGAAATCCTTCCTAAACAAAGGCGTCAAAACCTTCTGATTTTAGAAACGGTCAACCAAAACTGTCACAAAAATTGCCAAAATTGGGGTTGTCTGTTTTAAAGTTGGTCTGGCTGGCTGAATAACTGTATATCTATCACGTGCACAGGCAGCTAGAGGGCTGAAAACATTTGCTCATTATAACTAGAAAAGAGTTATTTTATCGTTTTCCAAAAATTTTTCCCAAAATTGTTTAATGTGTAGTTCAATTTACAATGTAGGGTCATACGAAAATGGCCCATTAGTTTGTGTCAAACAACGACCAAGTTTGTTTTCTTTTCTTATTTAGACTATTCTAGTTATCAACCTCGGACAAAAGGTAAGTGAAGGGATTCATTCATTGATCATCCCTTTGCTAATTTTCTAATTGATCCTTTGTTTTTCTACCTCATTTTAATTTCTTCTCTTGACTCAATACTTTTATAAATTTTGATAATTGAACAGATTTTTCTTTTACAAACAGAATTGAAATGGTGATGTAGCTTTTCTGAGAGCGCTGCATAGTTCATATCATCATCATCATCGTCATCATCAGTCTCTTAACGTCCATCGTTGGACATAGACCTTTCCCAGGATCCACCATGTTTCTTTACCATGCATTTGTTCAAACCAAAAGAACGACTTCTCTTTACTTTCTCTTTAAAGAAAGTATTCCTTTATCAATGACACAAAAAGTCAATATTTGAAATTGTTTTATACATATATATATATATATATATATATATATATATATATATATATATATATATATATATATATACATATATATATATACACACACACATAGAGAGAGAGAGGGGGAGAGAAAGAGAGAGAGAGAGAGGCGTGGGGAAGATAACTAATTCGAAAGAGGTTAAGGAGTTGACTCCAAACAGACTTAACTCTTCTTTCCTTTCCTTTCAAAGACTCAACCGTCGTTTCAAATCGAACTCAACCCAGAGGAAAATAATTTATGTCATTTTGTCTCTTCCTCCTCGTTCACGTGCGTTCCACGTCAACAGATTGTTTATCTCTCTTTCTATTCGCTTGGTAAACTAATTTATTTTCTCTTCCTTTGTCTCAACTATTTAACTACTCGGCTCTATGGATTTTCATTTCCTTTAAGTGACTAGCGGAGACTATCCAATTTTCCCAGAATCGAGGTAGGAGTGCAAAGATAGGTTGCTCCAATCGGGATCAGATCCAAAAACTGGCTTGTTCTTTGTCACTGTAAAGGGAATATTTAATTCTAACAAATCGAAATTCCTTTGTTCCAACTGTATCCCGCTTAAAGTAACGGATCTATTATTTTTAATCAGCCGATCAGAAACGAGATGGCATTCTCTCAACCCTATTTTCATGTACAACTAATGTCACCAACTCAAAATATATTTTCGCAATACTTTGATACTGCCAAAAAGCGCTAAATAAAGAAAGTAGCCAAAAACGCAAAAGTTTCCTTAGCACAAATGAAAGATGCTAAAGATGATCAAGCAAATTGGAATATTGTCTAAATGACCACGCTAAAATGGCACTGCTAAGACAATTCAACGTGAAAAGCGCTGAATTGGTATCACTGTTCACAAGCGTTACTGTTAAGGCACCCAATACCATTCTACACAGATGTAATAATTTCATTCACTTTCCACCATTACCACAGATTGACACTCCCTCTCTTTCCCCTTTTCAGTTATCATTTTTATTTCCTCTCTGTTGAATTAAAATCTCGTTCAAACTTAAGAGTCATAGCTACTAATTCCTACACTAAAATCTGACCCGTACTTAAGAGACACTTTTATAGATCTGTTCTAAATCTGAGGTTATATCGGGAAGAGAAAAAACAGAGGAAGAAAAAAGCAAATAAAGGAAACTGTCCTGACTTGACACAGGGAAATCCTTTGATGATGACTCACCTATTTCCTACATGGAGATTCCAACATCTCTCTATTGGCCAACAGAAAGCTACGACATAAAACCGGGTAAAGAAATGGAGGAAAAATGTAAAGAAATTTTTAAAAAAAATGCGATTTGCTATAACACCAGAAGTAAGTGGATCTCGTGACAAAATCCTGTCACAAAGCCGACCAAGAACAAGAGAAAAACAACTGCCTTTTCATGTCTAGGCTTGGCACGTAGTTGCTCCAAATGCTTCTTCCAAATAGGCTTGCCCTTTCTCCTTGTGTATCGACACCCTTTCTTTATTCTTTTACCTTTTGCACCGCATCTTTAGTTAGAGGTGCAGGTAGACTAAGGATGTGCAGATGGCCAAACAGTTGGTGACTCAGAGGAGTGTTCAATCTCTTATAGGGACATGTTGCCTCCACCTCCAAGTAATGCCTGTGCAAAAGGTATGAATCATTTTTGTCCCCAAGCTGAGAGCGAATCGTTGCAGACTTTTTGTCCTATGAAGCATTCCATTACTACTGCAGTCCAGTGTCACCCCTATTCATGTGGGATGTGGTTTAATCCATTGCTGAATCGTATCAAAGATTTTAAAAATAGCATTCGATGTTTCTTATTGTGAAATTGTTTTGGATACACGTTAAGATCACCGAAGTTGAGCATTTTGATTCATTCTAATACCTAAATGGATGACCAGTGAGAGATACCATCTACAATGAGCAGGGTGGATTCTTGACAGGCCTGGCGAGCCAGAATTTTGTCTCACTGGAAATTATGATACCTTCGATACAGGTATAAGCAGGAAACAAGTGTGCATATATACCTTCACACAACTCTAAAAAAATACTATTTTGATTATTTTTACAACTTTTCTCTTTTTTCGAATTCAATTTAATTACAAGGACACCAGTAGCAGCAGCAACAACAACATTAATAATAATAATAATAATAATAATAATAATAATAATAATAATAATAATAATAATAATAATAAAAATGCCAGCAAAAAAGCTTATGACAATGCACAAGGCTTTACACCCCAGGGACGACACAGATAGACTGTATATGGAGCAAAAAGAAGGCGACAGAAGGCTTTTCAGTTTAGAGAATTGTGTCCAGAGGGCCAAAAAGTTTTACTAGAGTATGTGCAAGCAATCAGTGAATACATCATAAAAAATACTCATAGAAGCGCAACGAACAACAAAAGAGTAGATAACGATGGACCAGCACAGCAAAACAAGAAAGAAAAATGGGAATAGAAGAATCTATACGGAGAATTTAAAAGACAGATACAGGATGTGGAAAACTATAGATCATGGAGATGGACACGAAAAGGGAACCTGAAGAGAGGAAACAAATTGCTTATCATGGCAGCTCAAAACAAATGCATCTGAAAAAACATATCAAAACAAAAATTGACAGAACACAGACAAACAGTAAGTGCTGGGTTTTAAGGTAAAGGATAAAACAGTAAAGCACATTACTAGTGAATTTAGTCAACTAGACCAGAAGAAGTATAAACACAAGCACAATAAAGTAGCAACAATGATACACTGGGAACTGAGTGAACGAATGGGATTTACCCATGCAGAAAATTGGTACCAGTACAAACCAGAGACAGCACTGAATGGAAGAAAACTCGCTTTCGACTTTGACATTCAAACTGACCACTCTATCCAAGCGAAAAGATCGAACCTAGTAAATGTAGACAAGAAGAGGAGAACCTACCAAATTATTTACGTGACGGTGCCTGTGGACCACAAAGTGAAAAGGGAAAAAGTGAAAAACTGGGAAAATACCAAGACCAGGTAAGAGAACAGTACAAGTGTGGAATATAAAAGTCAGGGAAACACCAGCAATAACAGGTGCATTCAGAACCTTACTAAAGACACTAAAGGCGAGATTGGAGGAACTAAGGGTAAAAGGAAAGATTAACACTTTGCAGGCCACAGCACTGCTAGGGACTGCATGAATACTGAGGAAAGTGCTAAAAGTATGGGATCTACAACCCCAGCTATTAGCAATGGCCAAGCAGAGGATGGGGAGGAGAAAAAACACAAATGGTGTTGGGGGTATGATCCACAGTACAGCTGTGATGGATGAGGGATAGATGAGATGAGATGTGGGCTGATGACCTGAGGAGATTTACTGTCACTTATCCCTCAGCGATGAACACCGGGTAACTGGCGTGAAACTGTGAACCAAATTAGTGCTGTGGACTACGAGAGTGTTGAGAGGGTAGCCTTAGGAGAAATCGATACTATTCAGATAACAGCATTCCTAGACCAAGAAAGGATATCCATTACAGAGGTGAAGTAATTAGGAGACATGCTGTCACTCAGTCCCAAACATTGAATATAAGAAGAAATGTACGATGGCCACAAGGATATAAGATGATCTGGTAATGCGTGCACAACAATATATTACTTGTTTTGTCTTATAATTTTTCAATTTAATTCAATTCAATCTTACTGCTTAAGACTCACGTAGAGGTTATTTTTGTACAGGGGAAAAACTTTAAAGGTTATTTTCAATGTTTTTCGTCCAAAAATATCCACGTTCATACAGAAAACGTGTAATTTATTGAAATCAATTATTGCAATGTAGGCGTGTATTTTTATTTATTTTCTATTTTTCTCATTATCTTCCTACACTTTTGATCATTATTTTCATTTGGGAGTTAGGCAGAATAGACTCATGGCAAGAGTTTTCTAAGTACAAAAGAGAATGCAAAGAAAATTGAATAAAGTTTTCGAATGATCGGCATCATTCGTCGTCGTCGTCATCGTTGTCATGATTATTATCGTTCTTATTATTGAACCATAGTAGCCATCATAGATGGCAAGGCGTTTTATCCTTGTTTATGTATGATTTATAATATGTGTAATGTGTTTGATTTTATTACTGGGTCTGTTTCAAAGGTACATCTGTGGAAGGTTTCAGACTATATGGTATCTGGAACAGCCTGCTATAATCGTCATACGAAGTAAATTTTCGTCTTTTCTACGAAGATACGACTTCAAACTATTCCAGCTACTTAGTTATATCTTCAACAACTGCAGTCATCAAAGATGGAGGAAGGTTCTACCCTTTTTTTTACATATAGGTATGTGTTTGCATGTTCCAACGCTCTCTGCCATATGGTTTGGTCTACTGACCTAAAAATTGGGATCAATACTTTTCTAGAACCTTTATGATTATAAAAAATATTTTGATAATCTCTTTAGGGCCTTATTATGGCAGGTTTATCAATAACTCTGCAGAATCTAGATGTTTTGTTTACTCATATGTAGATATTTCCCCTTGGAAAACACTAGTGATACCATATATATAATCGACTCTGTCTACGTTTGGTCACCATTAGAATTTGTTTCACATGACTTCGAATTCTGACGCTACAGTTGTTTGATTATTGACTCTGATGGCAATTTTTCATTTGATATTGCCCAATATTGAAGTCTCACTTCTCTTTTCGGTGCTTTCTTCCAGTTCGCGTTCTAATATCCAAGTTGAATTCGTCCTTCTCGTTTTATACGATATAATTGAAACCTATTTATTATCATTCTTAATTTTAAATGATATTTATCATAATTCCTATAATCTTTATGGCAGAAAAGGGATCTGAAGAAAAAATGGTTTTCAAAAACTTACATTTTTTTTCAGATCATGATCGATGTTGCCCGCTTCAATATTGTCGAACCGAACATCGAATGAACAGACAAAAGGTCCAGGTAGTCGATCAATAGAAACAGTCACACGACCAACGTACTTTGGGAGCGTTTCGTGAAAAGTGTGATCAATTAAAGAATTAGAAAAAAAAAAAGGAATGCTTAATGACTGAGTTACTTCTGTCACCTTTTGTTGAGCGGTGTTCTTTGAGAAAGACAAAAACAAACGTGTATGCTGTTGGGTGGAAATTATGGGACAAATTAAGCATGAATAGCACTGTAAATTGAACCCTCCACCGAAAGGGGATATTTTCAGACAAACAAAAATGAAGTTGTTTTTTTTTGTAGATGAAAAGAGTATATGGTAAAATTCTCAGCACTCATAAACTCATGTTGACTTTGTCGATTATCTTATTTGATGGTTAACTATGATCTTTCAATGCGTTGTATGTTTGAAAATATAATGACGACACTGAAGAATCTACCATTTTATATTAGATCATTTTTTTTTCCTTCTGGACGTTTACTCCCCGTCTTTTTTTCAGATAATTTATCGTCCATTTCCTCATGTGAATAATACTTGTTCTTTAAATCAAAAAACTATATGTTTGCAATAGACAGAAAAAAAAAGCTTTCACTTATATCAAGTATCAATCTTTGATGACAAACATAATTACAAAAATTTTCACAAAATGTGCTTTTTTTCCTCTAATTTTATTTAAGATTTTGTGGTGCCGCTTGACGATTTCTAACTACAACTGGTATAATCTGAGTTCCCTTCGTACAAACGTCCTTAGGAATTGCATGAATCCATTACTTTCCTTCTCGTGTAGAAATAAAATAGCGGACGGAGTGAGTTATGCCGCTCCAGTTGTTTGTTGCTTCTGAGTCGATTTTTCACAAATCATAAAAACTCGTAGAACTTCAAGGTGAAAACAGAGACTGAAGTGCTTGGAGTAAACTCGTTGCTCGTGACGCTCAAGTAAGGAAGGTCTCTTTCATCATCATTAGCGTTCCAATGTCCATCGCAGGATATAAACCTCCTCAACGATTCGCCAGCCCTCTATATCATACGCGTCGCAGAACCGATATTTTTTGGATTTGTTTTGTTCATCTCCCAATCTTGTATTCTGCAAGCCTCACTTATGCAAGTGATCTCTTGGAATTCATGTTGTGAGTCGTGATATCCATCTGTTGTCGGCCATATTTGCAACATGACCAGCCCATTGCCATTTGAGTTTTCTTATGGATTTTATGTTTCGGACTTCTCTCTGATATATTGTTTTGTCTTATCATTATTTCATGTACACATTGCATTTTCTCAGTTTGGAGGGCAGTTTCTTGGTTAGGCTGCATGTTTTAGCTCCATAGATGACTATCGTGAGGATGCATTATTTGTATAACTAATGGGATTTCTTTGTTCTTGAAAGATGAGCTTGCTCTGCCAGAAACTAATCATAGTTGAGTGATTCTTCGCTTGATTTCTTTTTCTTTAGAGGACTCCACTGGTTGTCCTAGGTAGATGTATTGGTCGACTTTCTCCTGCTCTGCATTTCCAATTTCGATCGTTGTGTTATTTATTTTCGACATGATTGTTGCACATAACTTTATTTTATTGAAGTTCGTGTGAAAGTCGACTTTCCTACTTTCTTCATTCTGTTGATATAGTATTACTTATAGGTCGTGTAGGTCCTCTGTAAAAAAGACAATGTCTGATTCTTTTATTTTCTTAATCTTGGTCTCAGAAGCTCATCTCAAAGCAGGCTGGGAAGAGTCTGAGTGAGTTGATATCATCTTGTGTTACCCCTTTTTGGAGCTGAAACGCTTCCAAGTCTTTATATGATAAAGAAGTTGCTGTGACCTTATATATGTTGCAGGACTCTGACATATACGAGGTTTACTTCTTGTAGAGTGATGGCCCTCATGATCATGTGAATTTCTACAGAGTCAAAGGTTTTCTCAAAGTCGATATGTTCTTCAGTGGGTTGCATTTCGTATTATGCTTTCTTTTTTGGCTTATATATCGAATGTAGACATTCATGGTCGAGTTGCGTCTTACGAAGCCAGTTTGCTTCAGTGGTTGGTCCTCATCTAGCGTTTCTATGATTCGGTTGATGATTATTCTTGTGAAAATTTCGTAGAAGCTGTTTAGCTGACTAATGGGTCCGTAGGTTTTGAAGTCTTTCGGATTTCCTTTTTCATGTGGAAGTATTATGATTGCAGTGTTCTAATCTTCCGGGACTTCACCTTGTTTCACCTTGGATTGTGTAAATTTTTGAAGATTCTCGTAATAGTTGCTCATGATCGTTGTTTTGTTGTCCTTGTCTGAAGTAGAAGTATTTATGGTAAGATTTTTGCACGTTTTTTAATTTTGCCTGTTGTTGAGTGTTCATTTTCTTCGAGTATGCTAGTTATTTGTTTCTTTCTTATACTGAGAGCTTTGTTAATAGCTTTGAAGACCCAACCTTTCCCGCTGGAGCCATAAAGGAAACCACTGGCATATCGTCCAAAGATGAAGACCAAGGGAGACAAATGTAAAATACAGTTGTAAGCCGAGTAGGAAGATAGAGCTGAAACTTTTTAACAAAAAAAATTGATCTCCCAAAACTGAAAATGTTTAAACAAGTCCTTTCAACTAGAAAGAGTCCCGGTCCAATTCAGAAAGGTACTGTTTTTGAAGTTTCACTTTTTATAACATTTTGACTTCTACTGGGGGAAGCATAGTCTTTCTCTCTCTCTCTCTCTCTCTTTCAGAAACTAACACCACATTTGATTGTAACATTTCACTGACCCCAAATACATTAGATCCCAAATGCAACGTTCAAAAGTAAATGCAATGTTTGATTTGTTTGAGATTAATTCTTCGTCAAATATATTTTTTTTGAATCAAAGAATATTTTCTTCAAATTAATTATGATGATTCACGATGGTTAATATAGTAATAAAAGATGATTATGTAGGATCGTTTCATTGTTGCTATCAATATAAAAACAGAAATAGAGATGGTACTGGAAAGATTGCAGGAGAAAGAGTAGGTTCAAGGTTTAGATTTTTATATTCTATCACGTTGTACGGTTTTCGTGGCTCAAGAGTTTAGCCGGCTTCCTCAGGCAAAACAGGGAGTGAGTTTGATTCTCGATTTGGGCATCATCTTCTTTCCTGGTCTGAGCCATTAACTAACAATCGTATGTCGAAGGCCTGGGTTGGTTCGTGATATAAAGCGACTGAAAAACTAAGGAATATAGTACAAAAAATAATGATAATGATGTTTTCATCATCATCATCATCATCATCATCCCTCTTCTTCTTCTTCTTCTTCTTCTTCTTCTTCTTCTTCTTCTTCTTCTTCTTATTATTATTATTATTATTATTATTATTATCATTTGCATGTCCACACCAATTGTTTTGTAGCAATATTTAGGGATGTATTTAATGGAGAATTCGGACCTCAAAGTTAAATCAAAAGTGTAAATTTCCTGATTACGTCGTAATCAAACTTTTATTTAATCAATGAAATGTTTTCGAATTCTGTGACACCATTTCTAATGGATATTCTAATGTGCTTAAAAAATTTTACATTCCCGAATATGAATTTTTACTACAGTGTAACCTGAAGATTTGAGCTTTTAAATCGAAACACATTTTTGGTCTGGATATGAATATGATCCCAGGATATCCATCTTCATCCTCATCATCAGCATCAGCACCATCCTCTTAGCATCAGTGGTAGGACATGGATCTCTGCCAAAACTTGTCAGACTTTTTTTTCATCCTGAGCGCCATGGGGCCAGTACTTGCCAAACATCTCATTTTCTGCTGGCAATAGTTTTGCATATGATATCCGGAGGATCCACATGGTGAGTCGTGATGTCAAGCGATTTCTGACATTCTTTCATCATACCCAGCCCATAGCCATCCGATATTTCTGATTCCTTTTTTACACTAATATATTGCTCTGTCTTGTTATCTCTTCATGGGATATTCGTAGTGATTGAGTGATAAAACAAATGCATCCCCCGGATAGTCACCCATGGTGCTGAAATATGGATCCATGAGAGAATCATGCTCAACTTCACATGGGACGATTATATAGCAACAGTCTATTAGGGAAGAGACAGGAGTCCGATATATCATAACAACCCCAAGAAAAGCCAAATGGCAAGGGGCTGAACATATTGCAAGAATGTCAGACAACTGCAGGACATGACTCACGATATGGTTATCCGAAACTTTGGCCGATAAAAATAAGATAGCGTGACAAACTGGACGAATTCGGAAAATACTGTTACCGTGATTCACATGATAGAGTGGTCTTGGAAATTTTGGAGAAAGTTTATGTCTAACGACGGACGATAAAAGGCTGCTGCAGCAGCTAATGATGATGATGATGATGATGATGATGATGATGATGATGATGATGATGATGATGAAACCAATTCCAATCGTCCAACATTTTGTCCGTAACCCTGCAGACCGGAGCCTGGACAGTCTCAACTTTTCTTCGAAATTCCAATTCCACCAATTTCGATTCTAGTGTTTGTAGCACGGTTCCAAGGGCGCCAACTTGGGCACGACCCTAACCTTTATGTCCCACCTTTTTTCTCAATCCGAGCCAATGTTCTGATAGTTTTCCAATTTTTTCTTTCCCCTTTCGTTTTCAGCCTGTGGTCAGCTGGCAGAGCCACATCTACAAACTGACAGTTGTTTTCCTTGTTTACGACAATCAGATGCTATTAAAACCGTCAACCAAAACTGTCAACATGTTTTCGCCAGTTTTTGAGTGGTTTGGCTGACTGGCTATTTATGTATGTTCGCGCTAACATCCTACGCCAATCGGGCAACAATGCGGAATTTTTTAAACTTCTACTCATTATTCTACGTACATAAATGTTTTTCTTTATTTTCCCCAAAATAGAGTTTCGAATTATTCTAATTTATAATATGATTTAAGGCCGATTTGCCCCTTTACTGTATGCCCAGCATAGTTTACGCTTCTTTCTAGCATATTTGGACTTTTTTTAGTTATCAGCACCCGAAAGAGGGCGTTAGAGTAACACTTTGATTGATCATCCTTTTTCCAATCTTAATTGATCACCCCTATTACATGCTGCCAAAAGACGTTGATCATGTCATGGCTTCTATTGAGTGAATAACCAGACATGTCTTCTTGTTTGAATGGGTCCGGATGTCCGCCTGGATATCAAATTCCCAGATTATCTTATGCCTTGTGTTTTCTTTCATGATTTGTGCTAATATTATCCGTTTACAGTGTTGAACCAAAGTCGTTTGCACAATTACCATTGTGCGATTTCTATTCTCTTGTGCCTGATTTCTATAGAGGCTTCGGTGATTATCACTAAGTATTAGAAAACATTAACCGATACTGTCAACATCTACATAGGTTTCTTCAGTTGATAAATTCGGTTGGCTGGTTGGCCATGTATGTATCGCGCGTAGAGGCCGTGTTAAAGGAGCTAAAAGGCTACAAATTAAAATATTTACTGCTTATCATGTTTACAAAAACAAATTCTCGTCATAAAAGATTTTTAGCGGGTGTTCAGTTGCCAAGTAAGTTTATACTAAATTGGTCTTTTGGTTTGTCCGGCAGCATTCACACTTGTTTTTTTGTTTTGTTTTTCTTTTCATTCAGACGTTTTTAGGGATTACTCTTCGACGGAGGGTGGAAGATGTAACATTGATTCATGAACCCTCTTTCCATCTTTTAATTGACCTTTATGTTCCTCTTCTTATTCTTCATCATTTTATCCGTTTACATATTCACACAGGATGTCTTATGATTACTGGCCTATACCAGGAAGAAAATTTTTGTAGGTGTAAGGAGCAACCAAAATGTTTTTTTTGGGGGGGAGGGGAAATACACCCATTGAAACTAGGGGCATTGAAAGCAGTGTAAGCCCCCTCCCATTTCTTTTGCACGAAAAAGGAAACAAAAGAAAGGAAGAAAGAAAAAGAAAAGACAGAAATTAAGGTAAGACAGGAATAAAAGAAGAAAAAAGAATAGAAAGAAAAAGGGGAAGGAAAGTAAGATAGGAAGAAAGGAAACAAAGGAAACAAGATAAGACGGAGAAGAAAAAAGAAATGAGGGGAAAAAAGGAAGGAAAGAAACGATAACAAGACTGAGGAAAGGAAAGAAGAAAAGTAAGGCAGGAAGAAAAAAGAGAAAGAAAGAAAATAATAGAGGCTATTGCCAAGTAGGTTCGTCGTCCGCGCCTGGACGTGACCCAATGAAACTATCAGATTGGTTGGAGGCAGGAAAGCATTTTATCTGAAGAGATTTTGATGAGGTTATCTTCTTTACTTTGATCAAACAAACAACTTGATAACAAAACGATCGCTTCGTGCCATTTGCGAACTGCCGTAAACATTTGTACAGATTAGAACTCTTCAATTGAAAACCAATAATGTCATTATAATCATTCCTTTCACACACATAAAAACAAAAGTATGAATAACAAAAAAGGCTACTATACTTTTTCCAAGTAAGAAATTAGATCAATTTTTGACAGTAATTCAAATACAGAACCTAAAGACTCATCATAAAAAGTTATTCTATCACCATGGAAGGTTATAACATAATTAAGGTATCTGTTGATCCGACAATAGAGGAAAAAATCAACTTTATCTATTTCTTTAGATGTAAAGCCTCCCTGGACATCTCAAAACATATCTTGATTGTGAACATCTAACATTTAAAATCATATTTGAAAATTGGACGCCAACCGATGAGGAACTTTTTGTAAAAAGACTTGGACTGGTTTAAATGTGGACAGGGATCAAACTCCTCAGATAATGAAATCAAATGGACAGAGGATCAGTCCAGAGTTTTGAGGACAAATACTCTTTCGACAGGTTCTTGCCCACACGTTCAAGCGTATAGTATTCTCAGATAAAAAAAACAAAACCTTGTGTCACATCGTAATCGGGTGAATAGGAACTTCTGATATTATACATTTTGACAAACTGATGAATAAAGTCATTAATATTAACTTTTTGTGATTATTTACTTTCATCTTAATTGTTGCTGCTTTTTATTGCAACTTATCCCAGTCTGGGTAACCCGATCGACACTGTTAAAAATATTGACTCGCTGCTGAAGAGTACCCAGCCGGAGTGTGTTGTAAAGTCATTTTGGTTTCATGCAAAGGAAAACTGCACAGCTAATGAAAAATACCAGCTATGGAGCGTGAGTGTGAAACATGAAAATTAACAAAATCACTGGAGAAGTCACACAAAGAGCAATATTGTAATTAACTCAAAGATAGAGAAATTGGTCAACATAAACGCGAGAGCAAACAAACATAAGATGTGTCAGAGGATTGATTTAGCGTAAGAAATAGGGTTGGGCAAGATACGTAGCAAGAAGGCTGGATAATAGACGGTACAAAAAGTTGATTGAATGGAGTCCAAGCGATTGAAAACGCAACGGGTGGAGACCAGTCAGAAAATGTACAGATGAGATAAAAGTATTCATTTGGATAACATTGTAGATATAGATACAGTCACGGTCATATGAAAAAATCTGACCTAAAACTGCTGATGATGGTAATGATTGTAAGAATGTTAGGTTCGTTGTTGAAGCCGTCTATATCACGGGTTGGTTAATCTTTTGTTTAGCTTTCATAACCAAAACCAACCAAAACATTGACCCTCAACCTGAGAACCATGCAACGTGTACACAAGAAGATAATGCATAACATCACATGGGAAGATCACAAGATAAGTCAGTTTAATAGAGAAAAAACGAGGGTCAGGGATATCGTAAAATTTTTCAGGAAACTCAGATGGCGATGGGCAAGTCATGTTGCAAAAATGTCATCATCAAATGGACATCACAGCTGACAACATGGATCTTAAGAGATTACATACAAAACTGTGGCCAGTAAAAATAAGAAGGCGTCACGAACTAGAAAAGTTCAGGAGGTATTAGCTCCGCAACGCCGATGGTACAGGTGTCTGGCGAATCCTGGGGAAGGTCCAATGACAGATGCTCAGAAAGCTACTACACTCATTGGTGAGGATGAGGATGATAAAGATATCAGGAATGGAGGAATTAAACTTATTGAAATTTTGATACTCTATTCCACACGTCCTTGATCCCAATGAAAGACCGATCACCTAGCACAGCCATTATTTTCGAAATGTCTCCGGCACGTCTCAAAACTCGACATAAACTGATGTGTGTTTTGGAGGTCAGAACCCTCTTTATTTATGCAGTTCCCAATGTCTTTGAAAGCCTTCTTAGGACCAGCGTCTCACACGAGAACTCTCCCCGAAACACACACACAACACTCACACTCGCACTCGTCTCGTCATGTTGAACAAAGCAGATTTATAAAATCAACATTATTCTACCATGATTTGAAATCACGGCCAGGTGATCATTAGGTAGCTCTGTGACCAAATAAGCCAAACTAACAATATTTACATATTGACAGGAATTTAAGTTACAAATAGATAACGACGTAAAGTAGAAGAGTTTGACCCTACAGCAGCCGAACCTGTCTAAGTCTATTGTTGCAATTGAAAAAGATTTTCTGGAAGTATCAATATGCTAGCATACTTTTCCAAAGATGGTCTCATTATTTTTATTCTTTATTGGATGAGGTATAGTAAACCATTATTATTATTGATTTTCGACCAGTATTCCCTTTCATCTTGATTCGTAGTTGGTAAAAATGAAGGGAAATACTTGTCCAGATATAAAATATGGTTGGCAATGTTCCATCTAATACAGAGAAAATAAAAGAACAATTACTGTTAATATTACTACGAGTGTAGAAAAACAGAATAGGGAAGAATGGGGGAAAGGTTTAAATGTCAGATTTTATATTCAGCCAAATGTAGAGTTCTTGCAGCTTAGTCAGTAAGAGCAGCTGGTACGGTTATGTGAGTTCAAGTATTACTGATATCACGTTTATTTCTGGTCCGCATTTTATACCCGTGACAGCTTGAGTTGAAAGCAGTAACGTAAAGTTGTGTTAAAAGTGATTGGTAAATGAAAACAACGAAGATAGTAACTCGCCTACACAGTCAATAATCAAACAACCAAAGCGTCAGAATTTAAAGTTATGCGAAAGAAAAACAATTAAGAATACATATGGTCAGAATAAATTCCATTCATGACAGCATTGTCGTTTTCATGTGGAAAACATAAAATGGAGTGAAAGAAAATCATAAACATCGAGATTCTAGAGAATCATCTTTATCAGTCATCCAACATCGATTGTTTGACATGGACCTTCCTTAAAACCCTTCCATCATAGGCGTTGCAGAACCAATACATTCAGAATTCATTTACTTCGTCTCTCCATTTTGATTCTACCAGCCTTGGTTATGCATGTGATCTTCAAAGGTCCATGTTGTTATTTTTGATGTACGTTTGGTTGTCAGCAAGTTTAGCAAAATGACTAACCAATTACCATTTGAGTTTTCGAATGGATTCTATGATTTCTCAGACTCCTGTTTCTTTTTTTTTCTCTAATGTATTGTGTTGTCTTGTGATCTCTCCATGTGAGGTTGAGCAATAGTTTTTTCATGTGCACGTTACATGCTCCTCAGTTTGCAGATCATTCTATTGCTTAGGTTCAGCTCCATAAGTGGCTATCAGGAGGACGCATTGGTTGCATCCTTTTCTCTTTGGGACTAATGGGAGTTTCTTGTTCTTGAAAATTGAACTTGCTCTGCCAAAAACCTACCATTCTAAAGTGATGTTTTGCCTGATTTCTTCTTTTTAGGATTTCATGGAGATTATTCGTCTAAAGTAAATGAGTGGTCTACTTTCTCGAGTTCTGCATTTTCAATTTGGATCATTGTGTGTTTATTTCCAACGTGATTGTTGCATATTACCTTTGCTTAGCTGAATATTATATGTAGGGTGACTGTCTGACTGTTTTCATTCAGTTCATCTTGCATTTGCCGTCTATAAATATGAAGCTGCTCACATATTCGCCTTCTAATCTGAGTCCTTTATTTTCCCACTCTAGGTTTCAGAAAAATATCATGCAGAAGGCTGTGAAAGGTTTGGATGAGTTGGTATCACCTCGTCGTTTCCTTTCTGAAATTGAAAAAAATACCGAATCTTCATGTAGCCTGATAAAGGAAATGTGATTATATAAGTTGTGATATGCTGATGAGCAATGGGTCTACACCTAGCGTTGTCATAGCGTCAATGGCCATGGGAAATTCTATCGAGGCGAAACCCTTTTGAAGTTGATGAATTCTACCGTGGGTGGTATTTTGTATTCTGCTGCTTTCTCTTTTAGTTAATAAGTCGAATGGGGATGGTTCAAGACGAGAAGTTTCTAGAGCCAGCAGGCTCCCTTGGTTGGTTTTCATTTAGCATTTTTGTAATTTAGTTTGTAGATTCAGCTGGTCAGTAGTTGTTGAGGTCATCCGGGTTTCCATTAGAGACAGGATTGTTAAATGGGCCCAAGGATCCTACCAGAACAGGATGTACAAGACGAGAGCGATAGTTTTGATGACTTCCAGTAAAACAAGCCATCATACAAAAAAAGCCCCTCGGTCAGATAACATCAATATCGACCTGCTCAAAAAAAGCTTGGTAGATCATCACTAGGAAAGTAGCTGAGGAATCAAAATGTCATTGATAAACCCGCCAGAAAAAGGCCCTAAAAGGTAAAAAAAAGCTTTTTCTCTCCTAAATCTCAAAACATTTTAGAGAGGGTATAGTGAAGTACTGATGTCTATTTTCAAGTTTTGAACAAGACAAAAGAGCCAATTTGAAACCACAATCACGCAAACACATGTACATATAGGAATAAGATGGAACCCTTCAACACCTTTGGTGGCTACGGTTGTTTAATAATAATGATGATGCTGTCCATGTCTGCTCCAATGGGGTGAGGGTTAACATGTCCATCTCGCAAAAGGTCCTGGTATGAGCATAGAGTGAGAAAAACTGTTCATTGGGACATATTTCCCCGTGAACCCAGCGTGTGGGTACGATGTAAGCTGTGTGATTCGAGTGAAGTTATCTTTTGGTATTTGAGTTGTTATCGATTCCAGGGAGAGATTACCATTGGAGAAATATCATCTCATCAATGTGCAATAGGAATTCATATCTGAATAGGAGAATTACAAAAGACTGTTATAGTGCATTCTGCAAGGATTGCTAGGAAAGTCGTTGGAAATTGAGGAGAATAGTTAAAATTGGAATAAAACAAATTATTGTAAAATGTCGACAACAGAATCCTGAAAAACAGCAAAGGATACCACTTCTCTAAAACAAAAAGAAAGGTCAACCACTTAATGTACATGGACGATATAAAATTGTTCGCAAAAAACAGGGGAGAGCTTGAGACTCTGTTCAACGAAGTAAGGGAATATAGTGAGGACATAGGAATGGAGTTTGGAATAGAAAAATGTGCTATCATGGTGATGCACAAAGGGAGGCTTTCAATGACTGAGGGAATTGAACTCCCGGACAACAGCAAGATTAGGGCACTGACCGCACAAGACCGATACAAGTACCTAGGTGTCCTTGAATGTGACACGATAAAACGGGAAGAAATGAAGGAGAAAATAAAGAGGGAATATCTTAGAAGGATAAGGAAAATATTAGAAACCAAATTAAACAGCAGAAATCTAATAAAAGGAATGAACACCTGGGCTGTATCAGTAGTTAGGTATACAGGACCATTCGTAGGATGGACAAAGGAAGAGCTCCAATCAATGGATAGGCGAACAAGGAAACTTATGACGATGCATAAAGCATTACACCCTAGGGATGATACAGATAGACTATACGCTAAGAGAAAAGAAGGTGGTAGGGGGCTCATCAGCATAGAAGACTGTGTCCAGAGAGCTAAAACAGTCCTAGAAAGGTATGTGCAAACAAATAGTGAAGAAATCATAAAGAGCACGAGAGATAGTGCAACAAACAATAAAGTAGAAAACAATAGAACAGTACAGTAAGCAAGAAAAGAAAGATGGGAAGGGAAAAAATTATACGGCGAGTTTAAAAGACAGATACAAGATGTAGCAGACGAGAAATCATGGACGTGGTTACGAAAGGGGAACCTTAAGAGAGAAACAGAATCGCTCATCATGGCAGCCCAAAACAAAAGCATAAGGACAAACTACATAAAAGTAAAAATCGACAGTACACAGACAAATAGCAAATGCCGCATGTGCGGTGAAAGAGATGAGACGGTAAACCACATAACTAGTGAATGTAGTCAACTCGCCCAGAAGGAATATAAGCATAGACACGATAGAGTAGCAACGATGATACACTGGGAACTAAGTAAACAAATGGGATTCAACCATGTGGAAAAGTGGTATCAGCACAAGCAAGAGGCAGTTTTGGAGAATGACATCCACAAACTACTCTAGGACTTTGACATCCAAACTGACCACCTCATCCAGGCAAGAAGGCCGGACTTAGTAATAGTAGACAAAAAAAGGAAGGCCTGCCAAATAGTAGACGTTGCTGTACCTGCAGACCATAGAGTAAAAAAGAAGGAGGGTGAAAAAAGGGAAAAATACCAGGACCTAGCAAGGGAGTTAAGGAAAATGTGGAACATGAAAACCAGGGTAGTACCGGTCATAGTAGGCGCACTAGGAACTGTCCAAAAAACGCTGAGGGAGAGACTGGATGAGATCGGGATTAAGGGGAGGATAGAGACCGTACAGACCACAGCACTACTGGGAACTGCACGGATACTGAGGAAGGTGCTAGAGATATAAGTACTGCAACGAATTGTAGCTCTGTCATGATATGCAAAAGAGAGGAGACGTTAGCTGAAGACCTGAGGAGACTTATTGTCACTCAGCCTTCAGTGATAACCACTGGGCAACCGGTGTGAAACTGTTAATCGCAGAATTACTGCGACCTATGATTACTAGGGGAGGAGGGCTGGAGACTTGAGGAGACTTGCTGTCACTCAAACTCCAGCGGTTACCGCCAGGCAACTGGTGTGAGATTCCAAATAATAATAATAATAACAATAATAATAATAATAATAATGATAATAATAATAATGGTGATGGAGTTGGTTGTGCTTGGAGCCCCGTGTTCGATCCCAAAGAACCTAGCAAAGACGTTTGAAGAATTAGGAATCAGAGGAAGAACCAAGACTATCCAGTCGACAGCACAACAGAAAACGGCCAAAATACTGAGTACAGACACGTTGGATTAAGGAAACTTGCTGTCACTTAATCGTTGGTAAGAACAGCCAGTTGCTGCTGGTCCTATTGGTCTGTTAACCCCATCGCTTCTATTCCATGTCAGGAACCTTGAGCTACCTCTGTGCGACCAATTTAGTCTAAACAGAATGTCATTTGATCGATGATAAATAACAAAACACGAAAATTAGTTCAGTTTTATTAATCAAATATAATGCCATGTCCTCTGGGACTTTCCCTGTATTGCAAATATCGACCGGGACACAAGAAGCTTTTACTGTAACACGGCAAATCGAGCTGTTGGAATGTTGAACTAATGGAACGGAGGATACTTAAGTGCCCTTCATGAAGACTAGATCCCTTTCTCTCTTTCATTTTATATTTTGTCTGTCCTTCTCCCTTTTTTATTACTTTTGATCTATTATTTGTTTTAGGTTTTACACTACATTTTTTCCTTCAGTCTATCATCTTTCTTTCTTTCTATCTTTTCTTTCTTTTTCTTTTCTTTGATTTGTGTTGCCCTCTTCCTTTCATTATTTTACATTTATTCATTTTCCCTTTCTGTTTTTTTTTTCTTTCTCTTTCAACTGCATTGTATTAACAGGAAAGTTTCATATGAAGACCAGACTTGAATTGATTAACAGCGTTTGTAAGGAATTAATTGACTTGAAGTGAGAGTGGTTAGAATCAAACAGACAGAATTCCTAATAGAAGAAAGGAAGTTGTTATCTTAAAAGTAATGGGAATAAAGAGTGCAAGCGTTGGCAAACACAGGGATATGCGATATGCCGAATAGGGAGAAGAAAGGAAACGATATTTCTGTTTAATTTTTATGCACTTTTTTATTTCCGTTTGTCATTTGCTCTTTCGTCCTTGCTTTCTATCCTTTCTTTTTTTCCTTTGTTTCATCATTCGTTTTCCTTCCTAAGGTTTCTCACTTTCGTTCTTTCTCTCTTTCATTCATTTTTTTTTTCTTAACACCCGTTCTTTTTCCTCTAGGTAATCATTCATTCATTCATTTTAATTCATTCTTCTTTTTTCATCGTTTTTTTCCTTCCCTTTCCTTCGGTTATTTGTTTGTTTGTCAGGAATCACCGATCAGAACTCTCAGCATAACATAGGTTTCTTCAATTTCATAACAATCATATCCGCCCAACTAAGTATGGACGCATCAAGCATACAGGTAGCGCACATTGAGCTAGGAGGGTGAATATTTAAATATACACTCTTCATAATTTTTTTGTTTGTTTTAGACGAGACTTTGTCTTGGATTCAGTTGACTGTAGCACACACCCTCTTTTGTCCCCTATTGTGCTGGGCAGGTCTTCTGTTTGACACCCAATATCACCTGCTAGTTGATCAGTATATGATTGTGTTGGTCTTCTTACCGACTTCCATCCATGAGACGGTCACCAAATTATTGTATCATTCCTTAATGCTTTGTTTTGTCACAAATGTCCGGCAAGACACAATCTTCTTTTCCCAAATTTTAACGAGTGGTAGGTTCTCAGGATAATGCTTCTTGGTTGGATATTGTTTCCAACTGACGATGAGGACTGCCCGGGGTAGCCTTGTATATGTGCCACCAAGGACAACAAAGGGCAGCTTTTTAGTTAGAGTGCTTCTAGTCGAGCTATATACTAAGAAATGAAACCAGAAGACTTGGCAATTCTATATTCAAACGGCGTGAACGAGGTCACGACGAATAGCTCATATAAAGGAACGGTATAAATTCAACAACAAAGAATGTATTTTTGAAGATCAAAACACACAAATAGATGAATAAAGTTCATCTAATTGCAAAGGATATGATTCAACTTCGGGACGGATTAAATCAGAAATCCTGACAATTTTTCTTGCAGTTTATTAACTTTAGTACAAAGTATATAAGATACAGTTAGTGTTAATATTTAGGGTCTGTGGTACGATATCTGTTTAGGCTTAGGTTTAGAGTTATTGTTAGGGTTGGGTTTGGGGTTAGGTTTAGGGTTAATATTAAGATTAGTTTAGGGTAAGGGTAAAGGTTTTGGATGTTAATTATAGAACAAGTGAAAGCAACATATTTGTCACTATTGCAATGGTAGTTTCGCCAACAAAATTCTGAGAAAAATGTCAGGAACAGTTCTTCATATGTAACGAATCATCAGATAGAACGGTAAGTTTGAGTTGCTTCGTTGTAGATTAGCCTGAGAACATGAATCTCGAATTTTGCCCTCAGGGAATTTGATGAAATATATTTTCATCATTTCCATCAACCCTTATCTAAGGGATGCTATATACGGTATTGTTCACATAAACACGTGACCTTACTCGACCAGGTGCGTGTCACTGTGCTCTGCATCTTAATTGGAACCCTTTTGTTCCCACGACAACTGCATCGACGAGTTTCAATCAGAGCTTCAATCAATTTGGCCTTATCTTCACAATCTGACAACAGACTTTATTTTTATACTTGACGCACAAGGTAAAATAAGTGCTTGTTCAGACCTGTAACAAGCAGAGGACCAGGGAAGATAATAAGTCATTATCTCCTCTGAATTCCACCGAAATTTCGGAATTTCTGAGATTTTGCCTAAATTGATAGCGTTTGCTATCCGAAAACATTTTTTGTACGACTATGTTGTTCTCGAGCACTTAAACCGTCTTCCCATCATCACTTGTCGTTGCTCCCTAGTTGCGCAAACAGTTGATGGGTACATGATAAGGGGTGCAAACTATTCAAAAATGCTTCCCTCACTTGAGCTCCTGAATCTTTAGCTATACCTCGGAAGATCCCCATTTTCAGGATTCCTTGGAAAGCACAGAAACTGTAGAGAAGTACGTAAAGTAAGTAATTTAGGGAGATTTCTAGTTTTTGACAAGGTTCATGGAAAAAAGATTTGGTTTGCCGGCTAAGCTCTCCCCTTGAGGCCATATTGTTTTGATTTAGTTTATATCTACATTTGTCTCAAATTATATCAATAATTATCCAGATTTTCAGGTCTTTTATATACAATAATTACTATCTTATTAAATCTCCTCAAATTGCTAAATTTTAAAAGATCGTTCACTTGAAGGAACACTGTTTACAAAAGTTGAAGTATTCTCAAACTTCACTCAAGTCATTTAATTTCCAGTCAGAGCAGAGTTGACCCTGAAGAATTCAGTCCCGATACAAAATTCAACATCATATTAGATACGTCAATTGCAGAAATTAGTACATGTTTTGAAAAAAAAAAATTACAAAAACTTTGAGGATTATGGTAAATCGGTAAACGATGAAGAGCACAAGCTGATCAAATTAATTTTTTTTCAATTTTTCTAATCAATGAGAAAATATAATTTTTGAAATTGTATCCTTTCCAGGTATTAAATATCCTCCTGACCCAGGAAGTTTTTATACTTGAGAGACAATCAGATTTCATTTGTTGAACAAGAATAACCGTTTTTGACACCTATCCAAAAATATGTAATGTGGGTTTTTTTTTTATTCATTTGTTTCATCATTGCAACCCACAACATACCGGCTTTATCATAGTTGTTAAGTTTATTTTATCTATGTGTTCTGACATCAACATGTATGTGTATATCTATCTATCTATCAATTTATCCAAATTTCGTTGAGTCATAACTGTAAGTAGAACATAGAAATTTTGCACACAGACTCCTCTCAATGATTTTTTGTGCTCCCCTAGAATCCACCAGAAGGTTGGAAGGGGTTGGGTGCAATATGCAATGTAAGTTCATGCTCGACTAGTCCTTAGTTTGTTCCCATTTGTTTTGTCTTTTATTTCTTTTCTGAAAATTTAGATCTTTTTCAGTGATTAGAGCTCAAGGAAGTTTGAGAGAAGTATCATATTCATCGATCAACCCTCTTTCAAACTTCTCAATTGATCACCCCCAACACAGCATTTATGGGTAGTGGTGATTCCTAATTTCTCTTGGAACTCTACCTTTCTTTCTGTTTTCTGAAAATCTTCCCTTAATTTAGTTTTAAATCGATAGAGAGTAAAAAAAGATCTCAAGTTACCTTTCAACAAATTAAAATCACAAGACAAGTCTGGTTAGTTGCTCGATAAAATCTGCCATCTGAACAACGTTTCCTGTCTGCATGTCGTTTGGGGTGATCAATTAAAAGAATGGAAAAGTAGTGATCCATGAATGAATTACTTCTCCTGCCTTTGTTGGTTAGTTATCACTAAAAGAAAGTAAAAATCAGTTGAGCATAAACCTGTATTTTGAATTAACACTCCCCATACATATTCACTCTCAATACTATATACGCAGGTTGAAGTCCTCTTCAAACAATGTTTTTTATAGACATGATAATGAGTCAACGTCTTCTTTTTTTTTTTCAACTACCAGGACATGTATTGGGTATTTATCATCATCATCATCATCATCATCATCATCATCATCATCATCATCATCATCATCATCATCATCATCATCATCATCATCATTAGTCTTTTAACGTCCGTCGTTAGACATAGACCTTCCCCATGAATCGCCATACTTCGGAGCCAATATTTTCTAAATTTGACTAGCTCATCTCTCCGTCTTGTATCCTGTCGCCCTTGGTCTCGCATAAGATCTCTGGGGATCCATGTTGTGAGTTGTGATGCCCATTGGTTGTCAGTCATTCTGTCAAAGTTTTCTAATAGATTCTATGATGTCTCTGACTCCCGTATCGGTCTATAATGACCGTACAGATCTAAATAAAGCACTAGAAAAAAGTTCCTATGTTGACTAGTGATGTATTCTCCCAGAGTGTTGGGGATACGGGGATTATATTGATAGATAGATAGATAGATAGATAGATAGATAGATAGATAGATGAATAAGAAAGACTGAGATAGATAGATAGATAGATGAATAAGAAAGACTGAGATAGATAGATAGATAGAGGATAGATAGATAGATAGATAGATAGATAGATAGATAGATAGATAGATAGATAGATATGAAAGAACTTGGATGGATAGCTGGATAACTTGTTAGCCAGATGGATAGATACGAACAGATTTCATTGATATGGTCATATTTGGATAGATGAATATGTAGATAGATAGATAGATAGATAGATAGATAGATAGATAGATAGATAGATAGATAGATAGATAGATAAATAAATAGATAGATGGATATATATGAACAGCTTTGAATAGATATAATCACACTTGAAAAGAAATATGGATACATGTGAACAGATTTGGATCGATGGATATGATCATATTTGGATAGATAGCCATATAGATAGGTATGAACAGATTTGGATGAATAGATAGATAGATAGATAGATAGATAGATAGATAGATAGATAGATAGATAGATAGATAGATAGATAGATAGATAGATGGATAGATAGATGTTCGTCACAAGGTAGGGTACAGTAATACTGTTGATTTTCAGTAATTTTCCGAATGCATAGGATCTGGCTGTCTTGAGAATCAGACATTCCCCCCAGTCTAGAACACCATGCTATTTTATTGGTCAGGAATATCGAACCAACTTAACCATTAGGCAGGTTGTTCCCTCACTGAGAGAGACGTAAAAACAGACAAACACAAACACACACACACACACACACACATATGTGTGTATGTATATATATATATTTATATATATATATATATATATGATGAGCAAAGACGCGTTCATGTATTAACTGTATATATACAGTTAATACGTGCGTGTGTTTCTGCTAGTGAGAAAGAGAAAGGGAATGTACGAGGGAGAGAGAGATAGACCAAGAGGAAGAGACAGATAGAGGTAAAGAAAGAGAGGGAGAGAGAAAGGGAGAGAGAGGGGAGAGAGGGAGAGCAAAATAGGAAGAAGGTGAGCTAGTCTCATCCCATCCAAAAATCTATGATGGGGAAAAAAGAGAGAGGAAAAGGCAGATAGTCTCCTACCCACATACATATGTAGAAGGTCTCCGAGGGTAGGGTACAGTTGGTGTATAACTGGGGGGTGGGGAGCCAAGGGCAGAGGGCTTGAGTTTCTGAGAGCTGCACATCGGAACGTCCAAGTCGATACGATATGTCCATTATTAAATAGGCTGACCATCGTTTATCGACGAACGGACATAGTATGTCGTGTCAAAAGGGTTACAGCAGATGAAAACGGGATGGCTTGAGAACGAGGGTGCGTATGTAAGATGTCGGGGTGCAGGAGAAAATGATATTCTTCTTGGAGGCCCTGTACGCGTAGACAGAGGGAATTAAGCACATCTAAGCGCATTCATACTGATATAAATATTCATTATTTACATTAGCTTGCTTGAACATTCAATGTCACGATTCGTTTTGTTTCACCGGCTAGTGGTTGTCGAATACAAAACAAGATTCCGAGTGACAAACAGTTTGGTTTTTTCTTTTCCTTCTCAAAATGCAAAAAAATATTGTCCGATCTTCACAGTTAAGCAATAACAAACCTGACCAGTACCTAGATGGATGACAGTCTTGGAATATCAGCTGCCGTGAGTAACTGGAGATCAGGTAGAGAACAACCTGTGCAGATCTCGTTAATACTCCTACGGGGGAGACTGATCTCAATACTATGCTCTTTCACGAAATCCAAAATTCCCTTCCTTCCTATACCAAGATATAACCGATACAAACAGGGAACAAATGATGATGCTGCATTGTCACGAAGATCCTGTCAATATTTATTACGTAATATATACTTTCCTTGATTTGATATCAATTTGATATTTGATTTTCATTATCTAATATTTAGTTATATAGTTTGTTTTCTTTTTCCATTCACAATACGCTTTATTAACATCTCTAATCTATCAATTGATAATCTACCTATTATTATTCATTTATATAATTTTCTATACTTCCATAGTTTCTTGAACAGACTACTCTCTCAAATACACTCCTTTTCATCCATCAATCAGAATTTTATTTGGATATGTGATTCGTACAAAAATGTTAAAACTCAGTTATACTTCCATCAATATCATTGTCATCATCATCAGCAGCAGGAGCAGCAGCCATTTAACGTCCATCCCCAAGACGTCTCTTTTGTCGGCGTCGCAGAGCTAAATACTCCTAAATAAAATATATTTTCAAGAGAGGAACTTGTGAATTTGTTTTAGTGTGCGGAGTTCATAGTTTCATATGGTGGTAAGATATATTTCTATCTACAATTTTTTACCCGTGAGTTGAAAAATCCAGATTAACGGACAGAAAAAAACACAGTTCATTATACATGCATATGAGCTTAGTATGGATTGATCATATATACTTGGATATGTGAGGAGGATCAAATGCACTAACAAAAGCCAGCAAGATCGGCTGATCATTGCTATACAACATGCGTCCTGATTTTTTTCTCTCTTTTTTCATGATCTCGTCGTTGATTCAAGGAAAAAAATCATGGACATATTCGAATTGAGCTATTTGTTCTTTACTGAGAGAAATACTGAATTCGTTTAGAGGACATATACTGATTTATTCAAACTGGAGTCTTCATCTTAGTTTTTATAACAACAAAGTTCTCTTCCGTGCACTCTCCAGCCTTTTTTCGGTTACGGCACAATGAATTCAATATTCCCATGGGTGGACACTCAATAGGAGTGACACAAACAGTGCCTCACGTCTCTTTTTATACTTACTGATCCTTCATTCTCGTATGCTTTGAGGATAACCCTCGGAAGAAAGCCCTGTTTCAGAAAAGTAAAAGAACCTTAGTGTAAAATAACATCTATAAACAGTACATTGTGATAATAACCTGTATAAAATAGCAAACATCACGTATGACACACGCTGAAAATTAAAATCATAGCCAGGAGGAAGGTGGTGACTGATCTGCACTGCTGGGGTTCCATGTCAATATAACAGGTTAATTTTTAGAATCCCTATGACGGTTAAATGGTGAACAACTGATGATTCCAACGCGAGAAAAGTTACACATAGTTCCATAATATCAAAATATGTATAAGACGTCAAAGACAAAAAAAACATTGACGAAAGTTGCATTAATGGCATGAGAAGATATTACAAAATAAGTGACTGAAATGACACAAAAACTCTTTTTAGTTTTTTTTTGTTATATCTAGTGTTTAAAACTGCAAAGCTTTCTTTACAAACACATACGCACACACATACACACTCACATATATATATATATATATATATATATATATATATATATATATATATATATATATATATATATGCTTTTATATACATACTGTAAACAATGTACCTGCTCTTTTCCTTCTTCACGTCGAAAATATATTTTGATAAAGACATGATAGAAAGATGCATTGAATTTAAAGATTTTAGGAGTATCCAACAGTATATATATATATATATATATATATATATATATATATATATATATATATATATATGTGTGTGTGTGTGTGTGTGTGTGTGTGTGTGTGTGTGTGTGTGTATTGTCTCTATTTCTAAAAATGCTTTGGGATTGCAGTTTTGTCAACTAAACCTCCAGCCCCTCTAAAATTTTACGCTCGTTACTATTGTTCACGGCATTTGATAATATAATAAGGTGGATTCGGCTATGTTATCTTTGATAGCGACCTGTTGAGGATATGCATTATTCGCAGAAGCCGTTTAGCATCCGTCCGTCATAGGACATAGACTGTCCTCAAGGTTCGTCAGATCTCTCTATCAAAGGCGATGCAGAGCCAATACTTAGTGAAATTGTTTATCTTGTCACACTATCTAATTTTCTGTCGGCCACAGTTTAGCATATCTGGATGTACACGTTGTGAATCGTAATGTCCTGTTTTCTTTAACGTACCTTGGTGTCATTATCTATCTTTTGGTCAGGTTCCATGTTTCAAGTCTATAGGTGATTACAGGGAGGATACAATGGTTATAGATCAATCTTTCTAGGGCTAATTAGATTTCAGTGTTCTTGAAAAGTGAAAGTTGCCAAAAAGATTGATAAGTATGAATTCAAGATCCAATTCACTGGAAAAAAAACGGCACGGGTCAAGCTTAAAATGAAAATTACCTGACGCTACGATTGCCCCGGTAGATGCTGGGAAAGGCTTTTGTACAGCAGCAAACATGAAATGGCAGATGATGATATACATAATTGTCATAATCCAGTGCTGGACAACACCCTTTTTCCAACTCCTTTCATGGTGGGCGTTCTTGCACTAAGCTCTTCCATGTATCTCAAGCAAACTTTATTTTTCTATTTTGTCTCTCCATGTCTTGTGTCTGGGCTTTTCTTATTGCATTTATCGTCAAACAAGCACCAATCGATAAGACTTTTGTTCCATCTGTTGTCCCATCTCCTTGCTTTATGCCCTGCCCATCTCCATATTTGTTGTTTGATTGCTTGTACGATATCTGTCATCCTGGTCTTCTTTCAGATCTAAGTTGATCTTTTTTGATCGTAAGAGTTATTTCTAACATTGCTCTCACCATTGCCCTCAGGGCTATTCTGAGTAAAGAACAGCGAGATACAAGAGCACTCCCTGACACCGTAATTTAAACTAGACACACAGATTTATCGGTTCCTTCAATAAAAGGTCCATATATATATATATATATATATATATATATATATATATATATATATATATATATATATATATATATATATATATATCCTACTTGAAGTGAATTGATTTCTCTTCATATGGCTTTTTTTGCTCAAAATGCCAACGGAACGTTCGAAAGCTCTTTCAAGTTTAACTGGAAAACCCTCTTAAATTTCCTGCTTCGAATTCATTATTCAATAAAACGAACCTTCTTTTTTCCCTAATGTCATTTTTGGTCTGTTTTTTCCTTTTTCTGTTCTTACTGTTTTAACGGAGGAAATTAAATGCTTTTTATCGGCAGCTTTTGTTTTCCATCA
>OY735212.1:16518981-16553981 GCA_963457665.1 Thysanoteuthis rhombus | reverse complement strand
CGAGCACGAAATAGATATGAACAGATTGAGATAGAGATAGAGATAGAGATATTAATATTGACAGAGAGACAAAGACAGAGATAGGGCGACATGAACGGATTAGGAAAGATGAATAGATAGAAAAGGAGAGAGAGGAAGAGGAGTGAGCTGAATAAGATAGATAGATATAGAGGGGGAAATAGATAGAATAAGATCGGTAGATAGATAGAGAGAGGCATATGAATCGGCCGAGATAGATAGATAGATAGATAGATAGATAGATAGATAGATGGATAGAGAGAGAGGGAGAGAGAGAGAAATGAACTGATTTAGGTAGATAGGTATACAGAGGGAAATGAACAGAATAAGATCGATAGATATATAAAGAGAGACATATGAACCAGTCAAGATATATCGAGAGATAGAGACGAACAATTCGAGATGGATAAATAGAGAGAGATAACAAAATAAAAATTAACTGATTTAAACTTGATGAATAAATAGAAAAATATATAGATGAATGGTTTATAATCCCTTATACTTGTGCAATTATTACCAGCAGATCAGGACAGGAATTGCTTAGCTATTGTCTTATAAGAACCGTCAAAGGTCTATGGGCACGAAAGCCCGAACGGTAGTCCTTCAATTTAATGCATAGGATGCTATAGTTATGGGCAAGGGATAAAATTTGGATTTAAAGTATGTTTGGGAAAAATACAACAGTCTTTTTGACAACTTGTTTATAAACTTTTTCAAGTTTGAAAACTATTTTTAAGACCTAAATTTAAGAAAATTCCAAAACATATCAATTACACCAATTCTAACCCTACAATAGACCTCGGAAGTTATTTTTTGAATCTGGATCCATATTCATACCTGTTCATTACATAAATGTTTTGTTTTACAGCGATCAACTACTGGACTAACACAACACAGAGTAATTGATGCTCGATTGAGGCAAGTGTAAGGAATAATCATTTCATTTGATTTCTCCCGGTACAGGGTTGCCAAATTATTGTTTTTTCAGCATAACTTTTACGCATGCAAAAAATATACAGTGCGTTCCTAAAATACGTACAATGGGAATTTAAAATAACTTTCCATTGCATTGAGATTTTGGACTTTAATTACAATTGTAGAGGGTACAACAGCAATTAAACTTTTCCATACAAACGATTTGAAAAAGCTTGATTCTTTCTGGAAAGAACCCAAAGCCGGTTACTGAACTGACATCAACCCGCAAAAGCTGATTTGACTTACATCACATCCAATAGGTGCATAGAAAAATTGATCGACACATTTTCTGGCCCTTTGAAATGTTGGGTCCAAAGTCAAGAAGCGATATTCTCTTTTAACTGTATTGAGTAGCAAGATTGAAAAACCACTCAAATTTCGATTTGACCAAACTGAAACGTCAGAATTCAGATTTTGTTGGAAACTTTAAGCCAATGAAAATTTTCACGATAAAAGTTTCAGCTGAAAATGTCAATGTGATAAAATGTTTTTCTAAATTTCTATTGTTCGTCTTTCTTTTCTGAGACACCACATAGCCTCTTATCCTCAGGGTGGTGTCATTTACACAACACACTATAGGATAAAACTTTTCTAAAATTAAATGGCTTGGGTCTTATTCTCATTTGGTAGTGGTGAGCACTTTTCAGCAGTTGTACAAAACTTGGGTGGGAAACATCACTTGATTTAAAGCGATGTTTTATAGATAGTTTCCAGTGTTTCGATCATTTCCCCTATTAAGCTCTATGATAACAGGTCTGGTCAGTTAGTTATTGGAAACCGTCCCGAAACCAACTACTTTTCGGGGCGTGTCGTATTGAGGGTAATCAATTAAAAAATGGGAAAAGGGAAATCAATTAATGATTCATATCTTATGATTTTTGCTGGGCAATGGTTGCTGAAAATATCCGAATTTTCAACAAAAATGCATGAACAATATTGGGCACAACCTTATCCACAATTTTGATATAAGTTTACATTGCAAATTGAACCCAAAAGAAAATTTTCGGAAAAAATAAAAAAATACGTTTTATTTGGACATATTGAAGAGTAAATGTTTACATTTCTAGCCCTGTACCTTCATTGGCGTGGTCCGTACGTAAAACACAGTCATAGCCAGAATCTCCAAAAAAACTGAATAAACCTAATTTGATCTCTGTCGTCAGTTTTGCTCGATGGTTTCTGATAAGAAAATTAAATAAATCTATTAATTGGCTGTATTGATTTACCTTTGTCGGCATCCTCTTTGGTCTGTTTCCCCTTGAGTAATTATTCTCAGATTGATTACAAGAAAAGTAACTCAATCTTTTCAGCAATTATTTAAACCTACTTTTAATTTGTTTTCATCAGAATACTTTAAAAAGTTATCTTTATCAATTTTATTTACTTATTGTGTTATTTAAAGCTTTGGGCAAAATAAAATGAAAATATTTAAGTGATTATTTAGATATCAGAATTTTACCTGTAACCTTGATAAAATACAAGCCTGGCAGATGTTTATTCCCAAGTTTTCATATTTTACCATTGCCATTATCTTTACAGGCAGGAATTATCAGCCCCTAAGAGCATCGTGGACAAAAAGGACTCATGTATGATTTTTCTCTTTGAATACAGACTCGGGAAGAAAGAATCTGAATCTGCTCTAGACATCAGACAAAACATTTGGGTATTTGGGCAAAGATTGTTCCCTATTTGCATGCTACGATTGGATAATGGGTCTTTTAATTACGGAGCCAACGTGTGCACCAATTTTCTAACGGTATACACATTGGAGAGATTTGATTAAAAAGTTGGTTTTGATTCAGGCTGTTAGAACAACAGAAAAAACAGAAACAAGATCCGAAACGGGATAGAATGGAAAACGAAATGAAACGAGAGGAAGAGATTAGAAAGTAGAAATGTGCATACCTTTAGTGTTTGGGTCTTTGGAGAGTAATGTTATCTCCCCATGCACAGGCTCTGGTAAATAAGTTTGATAGACTTCGTTGTTTGATGAATGAAGAATTCCTTTTTATTCGGTCATTTCACTAAATAATCATATGGATGGCTTTGTAACTTCAATCCGAAAACATTTACTCAAGCTAGGCAATCTCATTCTCTCTCTCTCTCTCTCTCTCTCTCTCTCTCTCTCTCTCTCTCTCTCTCTCTCTCTCTCTCTCTCTCTCCGTCTTCCACTTAGTAACGGGTGATTAACTTCCAACCAAAACATCTTTGGCTGACGGCCAGCCGGCTCACGCCGAGTTTCCCGAAGGAGCGACGACTGACCTCAAGACGAGAACGTCTGCTTCAATAGGACCTCTAATTTCTGACAGAATATCTCTTAACTCTTTCAAGTCGGCCAGTTAAATTCTCTATTTTGATTGGCCTGCCATGTCATGTGATTAAACCTATTCAATTCTAATCTGTGTGCCCCGAACTCCGAAGGACATCTAAAAATTATCAGCTTCATAACCACCATCGTCTCACTTCTGGCTTGTTAAGGGCAGACTTTGTGACTATTCTTGATAATGGCCTGAGTGCAGTCATTGCTAATTGCTGTATCTTTGTGTTAATGCTCTGGTTCCAACCAGTTAAATGAATACGCACACATACGGATGTACATACACACATATACATGCGTACTAAAACGAACTGATATAGACTTGTTATTCTGGCAGGGTCAAGTGACAACCTGGACTGTTAATGTCAAACAGTATAGCCCTGGTTTCAGAAGCTCAGACCAATGAGGTTAAGATGAAAAAAGGTGAGACCTGAAACAGAAAAAAATCTGAATCACTTCACTGTTCATTGAAGATACTTTAAATTTTGTATTTGCACAGTATTCCATGAGCAAGAGAAACATTTCTGTTTTTAAACATTTGGCATTTGGGCTGAAGTGGGGTTTTTTTTGTTTGTTTTTTTTTTTTCAACTCTCAATCGATATGTCAGCTCTACGGCTCTGACTGCTCGAAATTTTGCTAACACACTCACCGCAAAGTGTGGAGAACAGACTAATTTTGTGAATGAAGCTTAGTGGCTGAAATCGTTATATTTTCGATCTATGTACGTGTGCAACCCAAACCATTCATCGCAGTGAATTTTTTAAAAACCTTTTACGAATTTTTGCACATGAATAGGGAAACTGTTTAATTTTTAAATTTGGTTTCGTGACTGAAAGAGTCGTGTTGCGTGTTTACATATATGCATATAGTCAGATTTACAGCCCTGATCATTCGTAGTAGAAATTTGATATACACATTCCTCTCAATCAGCAGGGGGAACTTTTTTGTCGTTTTTTAGATATTCAGCCTATTGGAAAGATCAGTTGCGTTTTTCCATTCATGTATGTATCATGTGTCCCTTCATGTTAGGAACTTCTTGCACGCAAACACTCGTCCTAATGAGTAGGATAATAAATCTTGTTTTTTTGTTTTTTAAAATTTGGCTTAGAGGCTGAAATTATTAAGTTTTCTACTTAAGTATACATAAGGGGAACAATGATTGGTTTCTTTCAAAATCGTTTTAGTGGCTGAAATAATTTCATTTTCCTATCTGTGTATATGTAGGGAAACATTTTTTTGTTTGAGGGAAATTTTGTTGTCTATGTGTTCGTAGGGGGAACAATTATTGGTTTCTTCCTAATTCGGTTCAGTGGCTGAAATAATTCAACTTTCCTATCCATGTATATTTGTTTGGGACAGTATTTTTTCTCAATTCAGCTCCGGGGCTGAATTAATTCCATTTTCTAACCATGTATATGTAAGGGAAATATTCTATTGTTCTTGTTTTTTTTTTGTGATTTAGTTTCGTGGCTGATAAAAAATTCCATTTATCTATTCATATATGAGTAAAGAAAATGTTTTGTTTTCTGAAATCTCAGCTTAGTATTGAAATAATTCCATTTGTGCTTTTTTGAAATTCGGTTCATTTTTTAATCTTGCTACATAAGGGGGGAGTATTTTTTTCCCGTCTATCAGTTTACTAGCTGAGATGATTCCACTTTTCTATATAAGTATACGTAAAAAGAAACAATTTTTTCAAAGTTTATGGTTGAAAGAGTTGCGTTGCGTTTTTCTATCTATATGTCACGTGTACAATCTAAACAGTTCATGGTACAAAATTGAGATTTCCTTGCACACTGCCCTCAATGTGTCTGGAAAACCTTCTTTTTTTTTGTAATTCGGCTTCGTTGCAGGAATAGATGCATTTTCTATGAATATGTCATATGTCCAGCCTTGAAAGTCCATCGTAAAAATTTGAAATTTCACACACACAGTGACCTCAATGGTTAGGGGGGACTAGTTGAACAATCGTAACCATAAACAATGGTGAAGTTCTGTCTTCTTTTTTTTATTGAGCGTATGTTAGTGTGTTTGTTCATTCATTTGTCTGTTTGTTTGTTTGTTTGTTTCAGCGCTTCTGGACATATTTTTTGCCAACAGACCCTTATATTGGCATGAGAACTCCACTAATCATCTCCTAAAAAAAAATTTTTAATCTTTTTTTTTTTTCTAAGGGGCATTTTTTAGCTTTTGGGGCCTTATTCTAACGAGTTTGTTTATACAATCTAGATCTGTTGTACACTTTTTTAGAGATTTTCCTTTGGGAAACGTTAGTCTGATCGATACAAAAATGCATAGAAAATTATCTTGACCATATTTATTCCCTGGTGGATTTTTTTTTACCAGACTTCAGGTTCTGACGCTAGAGTTGTTCAGTTATTGACTGTGATGGCGTGTTTGATTTCATTTTTGTGGTTCAAATTGTCGTGTTTTCTATCCATGTCAGACTGCACGAATGGAGTCCGAGGAGGTTTTGACCTTGAGCAGCCAATCTTGTAACTTATCAAGTTTCACATGAAATCCTTTCGACAACGTCAACAAAACATAATATTCTATTTTACGCATTCTAGAGGGAGAGTAAGCTCTTGTAACCACGAGTGTCGGAAACATGAACATAGTTGGTGTAAAAGCAAAACCAGTGCAAAACAAAAACTTGGTTCAGTGTGGCACTGAGGAATCGGTCAACAAAGCCAAATTGCATCATAACTGGAACAGACATTACAAGATGGCAAAATGAAAACCCAGGAATCTTCTTCAGGGTCATAGATCATCTATTGTTGTCTGGTACCTGGAACTAGACGAATGGCGAGAACCGGTTTTAGCCAGACGGCTGACTTTTTTTTATTTTATGGTAAATATATCCACAGATTCGGATGTGATTAGTTGGAGACAAGCGTGAGAAGTCGACAGTGCAGATCAAAAAGAACAAACCAGCAAGAAAAACACGATTTTCAGAGCTTCACCTTTTAGTTTAACCCTGGCAAAGGCTTCCAATGTTAGTACATCACATAACACCATTTTGATCAGGAACGGTATTTCTACAGGAGACATTTGACACTGAATTACATGAAAATTTTATCGTCTTCACACAGACCCTCATATTATATATATACATATATATATATATATATATATATATATATATATATATATATATATATATATATATATATATATATATATATATCCAATATTTGACTCTAAATTAAGTGAGCATTTCACCGACTTTACATTCACACTTATATTATTTTCTCTATATCTGAACTATAGAAATTATGTTATGAAATTGACTGCTGAATTATTTTAAATTACCGTTGACATTTACTCGTTGAATTTCATATTTACTAGCGTCATTTGTATTCGTTATCTTCAGTTTCACATGATTACGACTACAGTTATGATCGATTGCAAATACGACGACGACGACGACGACAACGATGACGATGGCTATGACTAACGAAGTATTGTATGTGAGGGGAATAAAAAGTGCTTTTAGTATTAGAATGTATTTATGGTCTTTTATCATTCCACTTCAGTCAAGTGTTTAGCTGTCTGATGAAGAACGAACCAAATTAACGCGTTCAGGTGTCAGAACACTACTCTTAAGTTGAATTGTTCTGCTTTGTTTATATCTTTCTGTTTTTCATCATCGTCTTTGAAACCCTTCTTCAGTTTCACTTTCTCACAACCTATCTACTTTCTTTTCTTCCAACTCATATGTCCATTGTATCTTTCTGTTTCCATATTTGATATTTCTACAATTTCACTCTCACTGCAGATTTAACAGTTTCTCCTTCTGATGATAATCCTATCCCTCATGTTTCTCTCCGTTTCTCTCCATTTTTTTTTTCTTCCTCTTCTTCTTCTTCTTCTTCTTCTTCTTCTTCTTCTTCTTCTTCTTCTTCTTCTTCTTCTTCTTCTTCTTCTTCTTCTTCTTTTCCTTTTCCTTTATGAGTAAAATGCAATGCAAAATTACTCAAATATTGCCCTCATTTTCAGACAGCAACATGTCAAATTATATGAACGTATCTAACTGTAAACAGTCGTCGTCGTTGTCTTCTTCTTCTTCTTCTTCTTCTTCTTCTTCTTCTTCTTCTTCTTCTTCTTCTTCTTCTTCTTTTTGTTCACCTTCTTCTTATTCTTATTCTTTTTTCTCTCTTCCCCCCCTTCCTCTGATTTCCTTCCCCGGAACCTTTCCATTCTAAAAACTGTTTTCATTTTTTAGTTTTAATCTTCTTTCTTTTTTTTTTCCTTTTCCCATCTTCAGTACCATCATCTATCGCCACCTCCATTCTCACTCAACTTTCTATCAATTCTTACACCCACCATGAACGTCCTTAGGTACCAATGCCCTCCAGGAATCAAAGCCGAAGACGCTCGCACTTGCACCAAAAACAGACTGTCGATAATAGGATTTTGCTTGAAAGGCAGTGAGTAATTACCAAGCTGTAAATAGAAATTTTTCTACCAGAAAACCCCTAAAACCATTAAAAACTCATTCATAAAAATATAATCATAACCTGCTAAAAGAGAAGAAAAGATTTAATAATACTATATTTTTTTAAATTTCATATTGTTCCTATGTTTTAAGCGAAATAAGTTTGTTTTTATACGAAAAACCGCCTCAAGGGTGAATGGGGAGAACGATGTGGTATTAGCCTTCGGCAAGGTCCACGTTCAAACAATGTCTTGGAACTTCCCCATGATTAAATTGAGAAAGTAATATCTGGAAGAAAACATGTTGATGCTTTGTTTTTGTCTCTTTTTTTTTTTAGTTATTTGTTCATACTCCTTGTAGAGCATTGGAGCATAGGACCCTAACTACAGAACGTAATTTATAATGGTTGAATGTACAAGACAATGGAGCGTAGGAGGGAAAAGAAAAAGATTTATGCTGCCTCTATAACGACTCCCACCAAAACAAATCACTGAATACTAATTCTTTGGGGGGTGGGTGCATTCCTAGTGGAAAAAAACACGAAATTTTGTAAAGCAAGTAATACTTGTACGTACATAAAGATAACAGTAGATGATTGTCAGAGAGGAATGGCTGATACAAAATTGCTCATGGGGTCCAAGCTCACAGGCTTCCTAACTTATTATAAATGTTTTTTTCAAAAACTTTCTTCCAGTTTTTGCTAGTTCAGATTCATCCCTTCCCATTGCCCTAATTAAATACGCGTACAGCCCTACCTCAAAGAAGATTGTGTACCTTTTATATGTCCTACCTTTCAAACATGTAGCTAAAGTGGGGGCTTTTTGGAAACTTCCCCATTTGAGTCCCGAGAAAAAGCTTCAGAAATCATAGTTCACCTACTGTATTTTTACTAACACTATACAATATCAAATATACATTTGTAATTACATAAAACGGATAAATGATAATTCAGCCTTTAGGGTTGTTTTACCACCAATTAAGTGATAGTGGCTGCTTATTTATTGTAAATGTAGCTTTTCCATCAAATCTCAGTAAATATAAAATGGGAATTCACAAAGCATCGCACCCAACACCTTGGAGCCTTAAAATTACACTTATATCCCTGTTGGTTTCCTTTTGTATTCAAACATGGACCTGTTACAAAAAGCAAAACCTCAGTAATAGTCGACAAAACACTCATGATACACACAAATTTAATGAAGAATCATCATCGTACTCATCATTGTATTCATCATCATCATCCTCATCATTACCATCATCATCATCATCATCCAATCTGGGCCGACTGCTGGTCAACGTTCCTTGTACAATTGACGTTTTGAGCTCATTGGCAAAGTGCCTTCCATTATGTTGTTATTCTTGTTGAACACTTTCCAGCCAATCGTTATGCATTCTGAGAGTAACGTGACTCCCTTTAGAATCTTCTACTTTCTACCATCACTGGAAAACTCTGTTCCTCATTATCACAATCGAATAGTACGCCAGAAGAAAGCCATAGGGTATACTGGCCGAAGCGTCGTTTCAACAGCAGAAACAACAAAGAAATGGTCCAAACATCCGAGAAAAAAAACTCTTCGAATGATAATGACTCTCCCAAAACTATCATTATACTCCATCTTAATTCATTTTCCTTAGCTTTCACTCACATTTATGGTCTGCCTGGAGTAGTTGTATCTTGAACGTTTTCCAAATCTCTATTCTTCTGATCGTTTTAGGGTCCCACTGATCATTGCTATGGTCTTATATCTGTTCATCTTTAAACTTAACTTCCACTGCCGGCATTCCACTATATCAGAGAGGACGGATGAGTTACGACGAATGCAGACGAAAGTTTATCTCGACATATAATGGAACGCAATGTTCATTTATTGTTTTTTGGCATCTTATCACACTTTTTACGCCACCATACGATGACGTGGGAAACATAGAATTTTATGTCATGGTGATCACGCAAAATATAATGCAATTATGGTTCAATAGGGGATTGAACGTTGCTTGTATTTACTTTTTTGCAGAGTTTTTCTAGGGAAAAAAAATATATATATATGTGTATGTATATATATATATATATATATATATATATAGAAGTGGATATATATATATATATATATATATATATATATATATATATATATATATATATATATATATATATATATATATAATATATATATATATATATATATATTGAGAAGTGGATATATCATCCGACGGAAATAATCATGAATGCATTATATTACTTGGAAACTCAAAATTATTTCCATATTTGTCGCAGGTATGATTCCTGCAGCAGCTGTATTGTTATTGTTTATTCTGTTTACACTGTCTAGGTCAAATGTTAGATTTACTATTGATTGTAAAGAGAGTTTCAGTGTAATATAACGCCGTTATATATATATATATATATATATATATATATATATATATGCATGTGCATGTATGTATATATATGTATGTATGTATATATGTGTGTGTGTGTTTCGAACATTTCAATATCCATGCAAACATGAAATTTACCCATTATTTTGAAACTTCTGATTCTTTGTATTTTTACTCAATTCCACTCTCAGTTCAATATAATGTATAAGAGATATTGTTCATAAACGAACATTTTTCTGGTATTTATGAGTAAAATGCCATTGCAAAATTACTCACATTTTGCCCTCATTTCCTGACAGGAACGTGTCAAATTAAATGAACATATTTAACTATTAAAAGTCACCGTCGTCGTCTTCGTCGTCTTCTTCTTCTCCTTCTTCTTCTTCTTCTTCTTCTTCTTCTTCTTCTTCTTCTTCTTCTTCTTCTTCTTCTTCTTCTTCTTCTTCTTGCTTTTTATTTCTTTCAAACCAATATTTTCAGGCCGTGCATTTGTTTCTCACAACTCTTTTATTCTCAATGTCATTTTTTACACTTTTGTCACTTTTTTAACGATTTTTTCACCCCTCGCCTCAAAATCCCCCCCCCCCTATTCGATCCTTCACCCTCCAGCTACTTTGCACCCATCATAAGCGTCTTTAAGTCCCCCCGCCCCCCACCAGGAATCAACGCTGGAGACCATTGCATTCGGAACAGACAATCGATAAAAGGATTTGGCTCAAAAGGCATCGAATAATTACTGAACTGCAAATAGTAATTTCTTTTCTGCCAGGAGGAAAAACGAACTATTAAAAACCCATTCAGTGGATAAATGGTTTGCTGAAAGACCTATTAATAATATGTATTTCATTTGAAGGTGATATTGTTACCTGTTGTTAGTGTTTTCAACTAGATAAGTTTGTTTTTACATCAAAAACAAAAACAGACCCAAAGGTAAGTGTCGAAAAGCATGTGGTATTAGCTATCAGCAAGGTCTTCATTCAAACAACGTCTTGGAACTTCCCTCATGACAAAATTGAAAGCGTCAGACTAAAGTAAAATCAGGGTATAGATAGTGTTGACGTTTTTGTTTTTGTTTTTTTCCAAAGTTTTGGGTATCAAACGGCAGTGGAAGTCTGGAGTTGATTCTGCTTTTCTGACGTAACTACTGCAATAAAGACAATCTTCACCATATTTTAAGCCCAGAAAAATTAACATTCCTATATATGATTTGAAATCATTGCCAACACATCAATAATCGAATCTTTTAACAACTGAGCTAAGTCAACTATTGTTACGTATGTGAAAACTTATTTTGCAGATATGGATGGGTTCAAATCATTTTTATAAATGAATGCATTTATATCTGTGACATTTAATGCAAACATAGTTACTGCAATCAATCTGATGGTTCTAGGTTCGATCTCAGTGTGAGACTATAATAATACTATTAATGATAAGAGGGGAGTGCGGTCAATATAACCCCGTCGGTTTAATAAAAGGTTCAGTTCGTTACTTCCTCACACCTACTAGATGATATCTGATGAAGGCCGTAGAGTACAACGGCTGAAACATTGTATGAAAAATAACCAAGATGAGGATAGTCTGAATAACAATAGAAATGAATGCATTTATACTGAAAAATATATACATTTTTATTCTTTATACATACTACACAAAAGTGGTAGTAATCAACTTCACTCGGGTAAGGGAGTGAGAGTCAGGTTTAAGCCTGCAGCAGCTAGGTTTGTTTATCCAGGCATACTCCTCGTAGAGCACAGGGCTGTAAACACAACACGTTTTGGGAGAACTTTTGATACTTTTGGCTGAGTCATCGGAGGTTATAACGATCGAAAGTGAAGGAAACTGATGTGTAAGAGAAAGAGAGAATTGAAAGGCTTGCGCTGCTTTTATAACAACTCGCAGTAATACAAACGTTAAATCCTGTTTTTTCTGTTTTGGGCTTTTTTCGTAGGTCAATCTGTGCCTGTTTTATAGAACTTTCATAAAATCTTTTTTCTAAGTCATGATTATTCAATGACTAATTG
The DNA here is from genome assembly GCA_963457665.1 of Thysanoteuthis rhombus. Lineage (NCBI taxonomy): Eukaryota > Metazoa > Mollusca > Cephalopoda > Oegopsida > Thysanoteuthidae > Thysanoteuthis > Thysanoteuthis major. The sequence goes on along the minus strand of OY735212.1, from coordinate 16,541,829 downwards.
AACGCTATTCGTAAATCATTGAAGGAAATATTTCATTTAATCTGAGGAACCAATAAATAAATATATATATATATATATATATATGTGTGTGTGTGTGTGTGTGTGTGTGTATATATATATATATATATATATATATATATATATATATATATATATATATATATATATATATATATATATACATATATAACTATCCTATGCATATATATACATATTTATCCATGGAAACTGACATTCCCTCTTATATATATATATATATATATATATGTATATATATATATTCCAGGAAGCTTACATCCCAACGGTCATGCTTCGATTTTCACCAAACAGCTTGAAAGACACATGATATGCCCAACTATCCACCGAATTAACTACAACCTACATTACTATAACTTTCAACAGTACCAGTTTCCTGAAATACGTCGGACTTGGAGTCCAGTTATGGCAGAAAACTGTCAAACCATAAACATATGTTTATGTTTGTGTGTAAAACATTTCCATATCTGAGCACACTTTAAAATTCGATGACTGGCAATTCGCCCGTCTTTTCGTATTTGACACTTTTTTTTTCATATCTATTCCTAATTTGACCCACAGTTTTTATCCTGTTTTTTTTTTAATTATATTAACAAATTTAGTTTAGTTAAATTTTCATGAAATAGAGAACATTGCCAGAATATTGTAGAGCTACATAATGTTTTCTAAGTATATTCCATAAGTTCTATGGAATTTCAAAATTTCTCCAAAATTGACATCATTCTTTGACAAGAAGAATCATCTAGTATGAATATATTCAGCATTAAACAAAGTCTAAAATCTTGCCAAAAACAAACACAATCCATTTTTTTTTTATTTCTTGAAAATATCAATACGTCTTTTGGTTCTTTTCTTCAGATTAAGATAAATAGTTGGAGCTTCTAGGAGACAGTGCCAAAACCCAGAGTCAGGACCTTTTTGACCGAATTCATTCATTTTTTTTTAAATATCTTTGGATATATACCAATATTGTTTTGAAAGAGCAAAGAAATGAGACGCAGATTGTTTGAGAGTCAAATAAATGAAAGTATAAATTAACCACAAACTTATTTAAGAAACTGTCAACATTGGTTTCTTCTTTTGGTGGGTTGGATAAACCGTCAGCATGGCTATATATATATATATGTGTGTGTGTGTGTGTGTGTGTGTGTGTGTGTGTGTGTGTGTGTGTGTTGTGTACAAACCGTACCAATGGAGTTAAATATTTACTCCATATGTCTGGAAATCTTTCATCCAAATCCCCCCCCCATTTTTTTTTAATATCTGGAGTGTGCGTTGCAAGATTATACTGGATTGGTACCTTATTTTATGTCTGGCTGTGTTCACACCTGATTTTTTAACGATCACTACCCAAAAAAATGCAAAAAAATGACTTATCCCTTGGACAAGCCTTTTTTCAGATAGTTTAATTGCTTACTGCAAACACAACATACTGCTAAGAGACGTTGGTCACATGACAGTATTTATCTAGTGATTCATCAGAGCTATGATTTTTCCATTCATTATTACACTTTGGAAATTCAATCTTTCCGTTTTGAAATGAAAGAGAATTTGAAATGTATGATATAGTTTTAAACTTCAGTCACTTAATTCAGTTTTAAAATGAAAACACCGAGCAAGATGAAAATAAAATAACAATTATTTACCATTAAATGTATTATGATGGGTTTCTTTTATTGTCTATTCTCGGTCTTCTGGATTGAAACTCCTGAAAAAGCTACAAAATAAATTGAGAGAAACTTCATCAAAATTTGCGTAATTGTGCAATTCTTTCTCAGGATTTCAGAAGTTACCGGATTTATAATGTGTTGGGCAGCCTGCCATAGAAGTCATATAGAGTATATTTCTGGTTGTCATATGAAACTTGAACATTGAATTATTCAGGTTATTTCTCTTCATTGAATCAAATTTCATAATCATCAGTCTTTTATCTTCCGTCGTTGAACATGGACCTTGCCCAGGATCCGCCATAATTCTGTATCATGAACGTTTCGGAGCAATTGTTTTCAAAATGTGTCAATTCATCTCTCCCTCTTGTTTTCAGCTAGCTTCGGTTTTGCATGTGATCTCTGGGGATCTATGTTGTGAGTCTTGATGTCCATCGGTTGTCAGCTATTCTTGCAACATAGCCTGCCAATTAACATTGAGGTCTTTAATAGATTCTATGATGTCTTGGACTCATGTTTTCTCCCTGATATACTGTGCTGTTTTGTGATCTCTCCATGTGAGGTTGAGCATGATTCTCTCATGTGTGCATTGCATGCTTCTCAGTTTGCAGGTGTGTCTTTTGGTTAGGTTCTATGTTTTAGCTCCATAAGTAACTGTTAGCTGTACACTGTTCTTTTTTAGGATCATTGGAATCGTCTGGTTTTTTAAGGTTGAGCTTGCCTTCTCAGGCTGATTCTTCGCTTGATTTCCTCTTCTTTTGAGGGTCTCATTGAGATTCGTTGTCCTAGGTAAATGTGGTGGTCTTCTTTCCCCAGTTTTGTATTTTCTATTTTGACAGTCATGTCCTTATTCTCAATGTGATTGTTGTACATGACTTTCGTTTCACTAAAATTCCTGTGTGGGGCGACTTTTTTGCTTTCTTCGTTTAGTTCAACTACCATTAGTTGGAGGTTGTGTAGGTTCTCTGCAAAAAGGACGATGACGCCTGCAAACCTGAGGTTGTTCAGATATTCGCCGTCTGATTTTATTCCTCTTTTCATCTTTTCTTACAATCCACATTTCGGAAGATCAACTCAAGGCGGGCTGTGAAGAGTTAAGGTGAGGTGTTATCACCTTGCCTTACTCCTTTTTAGAGCTGGAAGTGTTCAGAGTCTTTATATAACCTGATGAAGGAGTTTCCGTGATTGCATAAAAGTTGCAATACTTTGACTTAAAGTTGGTCTACACTTTATAAGGTGACGGCTTCCATGACCATGGGAATGCCTTCTGGAAAGTCTATAAATGCTAAAGCAAGTGGCATTTTGTATTCTGCTGCTTTTCCTTTTAGCCGATTTATTGAATGGAGATGGTCCATGGTGGAGTTGTTTCTTCTAAAGTCAGCTTATACCCGTAGTTGGTTTTAATCTCGTATTTTAGTGATCCAATTGGTGATGGTTTTCATGAGAAGTTTGCATATGCGGTTGAGTAGGCTCATAGGTCTGTAGTTGTGGAGGTCTTTGAGTTAGTTTTTTTATGTAGAAGCATTATGATTGCTGTTTTGAATCCAATTCATGTTTTATTAGTTTTTTTTATTTGTTTAAAATATTTGGCAATTTATACATTTTATATCTTAATCTAAATCTTTTGACAGTCACTATCCCATTTGCTATTTTACCGATTGTTAAAATCCGAAACGACACACTCCTGAGCACCATAATATCGATTGATGAAGTACCCAAAGACACAACACTGATCAAAATCCTGAAAGACACAATCCCAATCACTATGATAGTGATTATTAAAATCCCAAAAGACATAATCCGGAATGCTGTAATATCGATGTTAGAATCAAAAGGCTCAATTCCAAATACTATTATCCAAATTGTTGAAATCTTGAAATATTTGACTGCACCTGAACATTCTTTATATGCAGTAATTTGAATGGGTACTTCAAAATCGAGTTCACGGTAAGGCTGCATCTGGGATTTGTATTCGTTAAGACCAAAAGGTCTTATTAGAAATGGGCGGAGAGGTAACGTGCATTCTGATCGTGAGTTTTCTTTTTTTTTCAATATCCAAACAAATCAAAAAATCTGCAAATTGAGAAATAAGTATATGCTGCATCCTAGTATAACCCTCACCCCTGATTTCCACATCTGTTCGTTTGAAATTATAGAACCTTTATTGCCACCGAGACATTTATTCTTTGTTTAATTGTTTTCGGACAGTTTGTGTGAGAAAAAGTTTGGCGGAAGGGGTTAATGATTCCGGACGTTTCAAGATCAACGAATCAATCGTTTCATTGGCCAATTTGCTGAATGTTATCGACGTCCTATTTTCAGTCAGACAAATTCCATCCGAGATTTAATCACAAGATATAATTGTATTTATGAAACAAAGCGCTGATTATTTTCCGAGCGTTTTTAATGGAATCACCGAGTCATTTCATCGAAGTGAAATCATATTGATCAACACAAACACTCCTAACAAAATACCATCAGTACAATGCATTACAAACAATGATTTCAAGAAGTAAAAAGTCAGGCCAGAGAGTGAGACAGAGAGGGAGAGAGAGAGTGAGAGAGGGAGATGGGGGGAAGGGCTGGATCGAAGATAAATAAAACGTTTGTTGTGAACTTTCAACTTGAGTCAACAGAGTGAGATAAGTGATCATCGCCGGATGAAAATTTGCATCGTAGCAACGGCTCGAGCTAAAATTAATGATAACAGTTTTTATTTTTGAAAACTGTCACGTAACTGATGTCTTTTAGCAGCATACCATGTTGGGGGTGATCAGTTTATCAAAGGGTGAGCCATGAATAAAGAACATCTTTGGCGGGGTGGTAGTTATGCAAAAAGAACAAAACATCTGGATTAAAAAGAAATCAAGCATGAATGTTGCCAGACGGAAACTAACAGATCAGTTTAGCATAAACTTTCAATGCGAATCCAATCTCAATCCTTGTTGGAGAATGTAAAAAAATGGTATGGAGCACTTCCTTGAACTGAGATCTACAACATGAATAATACATCCTCATATATATATATATATATATATATTAGACAATAGAGTTCCAATAAATGTAAGAGCCCCACTGGTTGAAGATTATTTCATATTTAATGACTTTGATATTCAGTAAAACGATTTGTTATCACAGTTGTTATTCTCAGTTCACAGAAAAGATTTCTCTGGCCGGTTTCAATGAGATTATCAAAAGATAATCTCATTTTCAAGTGAATGTAAAATTTATATGTATGTGTGCGTGTGTGAGAGAGAGAGGGGAGTAGTGACATACTGATTTCTAGATGCTAAGTTGGAAGTCAAGTTACTCTAGCATTAAGAACAGCATTCTCACCTTTTGAACTCAGCTGCACTCAGCTTTTTAATTTCTTTATGCATAGCATTAATTCGAAACCCAAAATATACATCTATTCATTTACTTTCGTCAATGGAATCGAGGAGAAGTTCATGTTTTTGATCGTGTCTGTTCGTCTGTTGGTTTGTTTTCATATTTCTTGAATAATTCGTTTGTTCATCTATTTGTCTGTCCGTCCGTTGGTTTGTCTGTCCACACAATATATCCGAGATTGCAATTGAATTGCAATTATATTTTGTGTAAGTTTGATCAGGGGGATAAAAAAGAGATGATAGATTTGGGGGACGGATCCAGAAATGTATATCTTTTTGTTTTGTTTTGTTTTTTTATCTTTCCGTTTTTGTTTCTTTTTTTTATCCTCCAATTACACTAATGTATACGTTCATGACTATCACATGATATCTCGAAATATGTCTACGAATCTCCATGAAATTCAGTGAAGTGGTAAACAATAGCCTACCTGAAAATTGATGATATTTTGGAGCGAATTCATACACAATTATTTCCTCTGCGTTGCATTTATAAGTCAAAATTGCATATTTTCTCTCATGTCTGCAAGATATATCCAAAAGTTTACCATTATTATCACTGATCAATGAATGTAGATTTTTCTTGGAAAGGTCGACAATGGGGTATGAAAGGGATGGTGAAATTGAAGGGTGGAAAAAATTTATCTTTTTGTTCGCAGATATATTTCCTGTTTTTTTTTAATTATTTTATTTTCATAACATTAAATTATGTAATGTTTCATGTTTGTGCACATGCTATTTCTAGAAGTTCTCAATGAAGTGCAATAATATTTTTTGAATCGCCACCATTAGCTGTAGAACAACTGTTGACAAACTGACTCGAATTAGTCACTCAATAGGAACCCCCACGTGACTAGCATCTTTTAGCAGTATGGTGTGTTGGAGGTGATCAACTGAAAAATTGAAAATTGGGCGATCGATGGATTCCCTCACCAGTGATTTTCACAAAAATATCTGAATTCAAAGAAACAAAAAAAAGTGTGAATGCTGCAGGACAAAAATCAAGTGACCAATTCAGCATACATTTATATTGTAAATTGAACAAGAAATTTATCAGGGGAGGGGTCTAAAAAAATGGGACATAATTGAGGGGTGAATGTCTAAATTCTTAGTATCCATTGGTGCGTCCTGTTCGTCCGATCCACGGATACACAGGCTCGCTCAAATGTATCTATTTCAATTTACTGACCATATGCACTGGTCAGTTTTCTCAGTTGGATAGAGTATCGTGGAAATACGCAAATGACGTAGAATTGATCCCATTACCGACCAAAGCAATATTTCTAATTGATTACAAATGATAATCATCTTCATTCGACTTCAAAATTACAATTTAAGATTTTTAATAAACCTGAGCAAGGCTTTTTAACACACACACACACACACACACATACACACACACACACACACACACACACACACACACACAGAGACACATATATATATATATATATATATATATATATATATATATATATATATATATATATATATATATATATATATACGTGTTGGTGCATCGGTTCATTAGCGTGATCTATTTGGATGTAAGACTAAATATTATCTAACCTTATATTGAGCTTATATGCAATTTTTTCTTTTTATTTATTTGTTTGTCTGTTTGTTTTTGTGTGTTCGAATTGGATGATATCATTGGTCAATTTACCTTCCTGTAACAATTATATTGTGGTAGCCTGAAGTTTGGATAAACAAAAAACAAATGATTCGACAAATCATGACAGGTGAAGCAGAAAATGCCAGAAAATACCATTAACCCGAGCAATTCAATTGCAAGGGTCGGTTCAAACGACCAACATACATTATACCTTGCAAAAGAATTATATTGTATGATATCATGCAACATATTCAACCTCGATGACGAATCACAGGAGCAGAGGTCGAAATCGGTGAACGTTGGTTACCAACATATATTTTCACTATGGCTTGCAGCCACATCATGGGAATAACTGGGGAAAAATACAACTTCCAGTTAGAGTTAGAATAGCTGGAATTGCATCGGACAGACTCCATCGGTGCCGGGAGGAGATCCCATGCCCGGTATGTTTCTCTCATTTTTTTTCTCAGTGATGGTTACGTTATGTTTTTTCATTTAATTCATTCATTTTTTGGTCATTTTAGAAGTTCCCCTTTGCTACGTAGCAGTATGCACCCCTAGTGTATTTCTGGAACTACGGATGTTCCATGTCCCTAGATGGAGAGGTGAAGGAGGTACTGGTCATTAAGCATTATGTGGTGTATTTTTTCATCATTTGGTCGTCATTTCGTTATTGTTTATTAATTTTCAATCGTGAAAGACCTCCCATCACAGTAAAATTGACGTAACAATAAAAAGAAATCACGTCATAAAAATTCTTAACACATCATGTATAACCGAGACACATTGTTGTAGATCACAGTGAAATGAGACTTTAAAAAATTGAGCCAGGATATTGAATTATCGATAATAAATTAACTAATGAAATAGTTGTAGGCTCCTCAGTGCCAATCCGTACGCTGATAACCAAGTCATTTCTGATGGGTATGTTCTTGTTTTAAATAATGAATTATAGGTATGATGTATTTATGTCCTTTTAATATCAAATATGTGCAGGGGTTTCTCAATTTTTGTCTGCAAGTGTGCGTTATTTCATGTTTGTTATCAAAGAACTAATATTGCCGAGATGAAAGTACACTAGAGGGATACAGATGAATCAGATTTATTATATGGACATTTTGAAATCTACAAAACTTTCCATAACAGACAGCACTAATAAAACAAAAGCAAATATCCAAGACGTTACAAGATTAAAATACAGTAAAATTCTTTTGGTTTTTGGCCAATACTTTCGGTGAACAACGACCATGACGATTGATTCGAGCATTGCTTGAGTAAAGATTTATTTTATATACGTTTTGTTATTTGTGTAGACTAGTGCATTGCCTCTCCCGAGGGTGCATATTTGGAAGAAACAGGACTTTATGATGTGTGAAGAAGCCTACCATAAATTTCATGTAAAGTGATTTTGAATGAGATGCTTGTGTGTAAGCATTATTATAAATTGATAATAAGCAGTCAGATACGATCGATGCGAAATAGAATGAAAGTCAAGGGGAATAATTTTCCAGAAACCATGAAGAGAGTGATAGAGATATTGCCGTTGGTGGTCGAAGTACTTGGCATTTTTCTGACCCTTGTTAAGGGGACAGGATGTGACGTTTTGCTCCAAGGACCTAGCAAGACAGCCAAGGAAGATGTGGAACATGAAAACCAGGGTAGAATCGGTCATAGTGGGCGCACTAGGAACTGTCCCTAAAACGCTGAGGGTGAGACTGGAGGAGATCGGGATTAGAGGAAGGAGACCGTACAGACCACAGCACTACTGGGAAATGCACGGATACTGAGGAAGGTGCCAGAGATATAAGTACTGCAACGAATTGTAGCTCTGTCATGATATTTGAAAGAGAGAGGAGACGTTAGCTGAGGACCTGAGGAGACTTATTGTCACTCAGCCTTCAGCGATAACCACTGGGCAACCGGTTTGAAACTGTAAATCGCAGAATTACTGCGACCTATGAGTACTAGGAGAGGAGGGCTGGAGACTTGAAGAGACTTGTTGTCACTCAAACTCCAGCGGTTACCACCAGGCAACTGATGTGAGATTGCAAATAATAATAATAATAATAATAATAATAATAATGATAATGATAATGACGGGTTAGGTTTGTTGGGCGCCAGGGCAAACAGAAAGCCTTTGCGATTTTGTTTAATGTCCGACAGGTAACCAGCGTTTTCGAGACAGACTACAGCGGCGACGTTGAGAGAAACAAAGGACCTTTTGCATTTCCATATGAGGAGAGCAAGAAAGTCGGCCTACACATGAACTTCAGCAAGACGAAGATCATGTGCAACAACCACATTGGAGATAAGAACACTAAGATAGAAATCGAGGACACAGAACTCGAGAAAGTAGACCACTACATCTACCTAGGGCAACGAATCTCCATGAGACCCTCAAAAGAAGAAGAAATCAAGCGAAGAATCACACTAGGATGGCAAGCCTTTGGCAGAGCTAGCTCAACCTTCAAAAATAATAAGATCCCATTAATCCTAAAGAGAAGGGTGTATAACCAATGCATCCTCCCAATTGTCACTTATGGAGCTGAAACATGGAACTTAACCAAGAAACAGACCCGTAAGCTGAGAACCATGCAACGTGCACATGAAAGAATAATGCTGGGCCTCACATGGAGAGACCACAAAACAGCACAACACATCCGGGAAAAGACAAGAGTTAGAGACATCATAGAATCCATAAAAAATCTCAAATGGCGGTGGGCTGGCCATGTTGCAAGAATGGCTGACAATCGATGGACATCACGACTCACAACATGGATTCCCCGAGACCACATGCGCAACCGAGGCCGGCAAAATGTTAGATGGAGAGACGAGCTAGATAAGTTCAGGAAGTACTGGCTCCGTGACGCCCATGATAGAGAAGTGTGGCAAATCCTGGGGAAGGTCTATGTCCAACGACGGACGCTAAAAGACTGATGATGATGAATGATGATTCTAGCGTTTAGGAGACGTGTTACAGGGACACTAAGGGAGGCAGAGCATCCCTGTGTTTTCGTTCAATGACCGACATAGAAAAAGCGTTATCGGGATATATTTGTTTTTATCAAATTTCTCAATAATCACTGATCCACACAACTTCAACTTAAACACTGAACTGCTTTTTGTGCTTACTAATATATATTGCGAATGTCAACTTAGTACAATGGCCTGTTGTCGAGTTATTTCGGTACTAACATAAATATTCCTTCAATTGCAGAGATATCCCGAGAGATAGCTTCATTTATTTCATTTATCTATTCATATTTAGATGTTCGGTGGAGAGCACCGGTGAGTGAGCTGGTCACCCTGTGTCTTTTTATATCCCTGAGTCAAACTGAGGAAAATTCAGAAAAAAAGCTGTCTAACAGACCATTGCTAGTGTTGTGAGTTCGTTTCACACTGGGTGACAGACGATTGTAGCCTTGCAAGCATAGTAAATATAGTGGATATCAGTCATAGAGTTATGCATAGGAGGGTAGATATTATATGCCTCACTGATGTGTTCTATACCTCTCTGGCTGTGTTCGTAACAGCTTCAGGACTGTTACGGCTGGGCACTTGGTATGGAAGAAATAAGCCACTTTCTACTTCTAGGCCATATTGAAGGCCTATATGTTTAGATATAAACATGATTGTAGGGGCTCCCCCAGCTGGTTACAGGACATGGATACCAAGACGCTCAATCAGCTATGTACTGACCAAACTCTACTTTGCTGAACTTCGGTGCTCGTTCGAGAACCGGTGTATACAGCTTTGGCCGCAATAACCCGCACCAGACTATGGCAATTTCAGAAGATATTAAAGGCGCCTGCCTTGGAGCAATTACTAAGTAGCATTCATGTTGGATATTGCTAGTCTAGTGAATTAAGGCAATAGAGTGGGTGCCTTATTTTATGATTGTGTCAGCCAGGATTAAGCTAAGTAAATATCCTTAAATAATGATCAAAAAAGGTAGCCGATGCATGTGATTCAAAAGGTGCTCAGCAAAATTAGATCTAATGGTACTGGGCCCAGAAGCCACGGCCTACAAGTTGGTCACGTTGACTCTGTATCCTACGTCTGTGCGCTATGCTAGACTGAACAAAGCTTATTTATAACGTCCCAAGTTTGACTGAAGCAATAAAACAAAAGCAAATATACAGGACAGTAGAAGATTAACTCATAAATTCATGGAACACTTGAAACCGCTTGTAATGGACAGTGGAATTATGCAATGGATATAATAAAGAATAACGTGACAGCAATAAAGCGAAAAACCTAAAAATACCTAACTGAACGAATGACCCTCACACTGTGTACCATGTAACACAGAGTGAAGAGGATCATTGTCAAAGTCAATGAAATGATCGAATGAGAGCGCAGTATATTAGAAGAAAAACAAGAGTCCTAAAATCTATGAAGACACTCAAAGGGCAATGAGAAGGTCATAAAGCAAGAATGTCAGACAACTGCTGGATACTACGACTCACAACGTGGATTCAAAGAGATCTTATGCGAAACTTTTGCCGGCTGAAAATGAATTGGTATGACGGAAGAGTCGAGTTTGAAAAGTACTTGCTCCATGACCCCACGATAGAGAATTCTGCAAGAAGGGTTATGCCCCAAAACGGACTCTAAGAGGCTGTTGCTGCTGCTGCTGATGATGATAATCCAATATCAGCTCTTCATCCCATGGACCACTTGAAACCATTCTAATGGACTGAGGAACTCATAAAAAAATAGAATGAAAAATAACTGTGACTATGACAATTGATACGTGTGTCTAACCATTCCTGGAGCCAATGCAATTAATTTGATTAGATACTTCACACCGATGTGCTGTGTTTTTGCTGTTTACACCCAAATTAATTATTATCTTAAAATTTTCATCATCATCACTTTTCTATCGTCCGTTGTAAGACATAGAATTTCAAATGGTTTACTATACCTCTCTATCATGAGTGTTGCAGAGCCAATATTTTTTTAACCTGTCATGATCGTCACCCCATCCCATATTCTACCAGCCTTGGCTCTGCCATTGGGGATCCATGTTGTGAGTCGTGATGTCAATCGGTTGTCCGTCATTGTTTTTCTAATGGTTTTCATGGTGTCTAAGGCTCCCTTTTTTCGTAATATACTGTACTGTCTTGTGGCCTGATTGCATGTCATAATTGATTACAACACCAAATCAATCATAAAAGTTGAAGGCGGTACAGTACTACAGTGATAAGGCTGAGCAGAATCATGGAATGGCAAGTTAAGTATTCAATGGATAGCTTGCAAGTCATTAACCTGGGGCCCCTGAAATTCCGGGGCCTTCACCACCTACTGCTTTTGCTAAATAGTTATCCCAGCAAAAAATTTCTTTATCAGACTCCAATGAAAGTCTGGAGTTGACTTTGTTTTTCTACTGTTACAAGTACAACTAGAACAATCCTCATCAAAGTTAGGGGAGTAAAACATAGCATTCCGACACCATGGCCTGAAATCATGGCAAACTGATTTGTTGGCTAGTTTTTAATCGACTGAGCAAGATTTGTAGTGTAGCCTCTTACTGACAGAGCTAAATTGATATATTTATCAAATTTATCTTACCGATAGGCAAGGCTGGATGCAATCTAAAAACGAATACATATATACTGGAAATTGTACTTTTGTATCTTTTTCTATCTTCTATACATACAATACAAACGTTATAATAAATATTTTCACCAGAAGTAGGAAATTACCCTGCAAGAGGCATTATTGTCTTTTACGCATCCATACATGACTAAATTTCTTTATGTTTTTAATCAATTCCCTCTTATTACTGATAAGAACATTGTTGGAGTGTGGAGACAGTCGAACTATTTTTGCAGACCATGCATTTAATTTGATTAAATACTTCATACTGATACTTCCCAAATAATTTCCAAACATAGAAAAAGTCATCCGAGATTTATATCACACAAGCTCTGTTATTGAAAATATTTTTTTATATAGAAACAGTGCCTTTTTTTTTCACTTATTATGATAGTTTGTTGTGGATTCTGTTTGCAGTTTACTAAACAAAGGAATCAATTTTTCCTCATTTCGCAATACAACTTTCTTTACGTAATTTACTCTCCCCGCTTAGCTTTCATTACCTAAATCCTGTCTTTAAATTTTTCACTCTGTTTTCACACCTCTTTGATTTATGCCTTCTGACAATCGTGGTCTTGTGGGCATTACTTTTAGTTTCATGAACCTGGAAGCATCAAGTCTAGTTAATCCGGCCACCTTTTTAATCTGGCACCTCATTTAATCCAACATCCTCTTAAATCCGTCATTTTCTCTAATCTAACCACTTTTAATTGAATTGAGAAGGAAAAATTGATTTCTAAGTTAATAGCGAAGTGCTACCGCAATGCACTATTTTGTCGACAGCTACGAGTTGCTTTGGGAACGTGTTAGTGCAGGAATGATTGAATCAAATTTTCTACAATGAGAAGTAGAATCAATGACTTATTTTTTCTGGATGTATTTTCAAAGGACGTACATAGATAACATTACTTATACTAAAAATAACAGTATTTAGCGTATGGACCGACATGAAAACGAACCAAAATTATACAGCTCGCATCTATCACTCTATGGAAAACGTCTCGTGCACAATGTAAGTAATATTCAAAACCATGCCTTTCCTGTGGTCAAGCTGTGATAGACTTTTAGTATGCTATTGTGCACAGCTGATGGTACAATACTGTTAAGGAACCACTTGTTCTGACTTTTTCAGTGAAGGTTTTATTGTTTATTTTTTTGCATAATGCCATCTGATTCGGCGGTCAATGTTGAAAATCATGCCCTACCAATCGTCAAACTGCGGTTGAAATTCTTATATCTTATCCAATTACTTGATACTACACAAAAAAAAAAGTTAAACAAATTGTCTACAGTGGATAATGAACTATTAATGGGCATTATAAGGATTTGGTGGCCATTTTGGGCACATCTTAGAAAATTATACTCACCCGACCATCAAAAAAACTAACGACATATTCCTTTAAAAGTGCTTATATTGGGTATGCATAAAAACATTACCCCATGCGTTTGATAAGAAAAAGACACGGAGTTACAAATCAGCCTAGATTATATTTGAAGGTGATCAATTAAAAGAATTGGGAAAATGGGAGATCAATGGATAAATTACCTTTTGTTTGACAGTGATCACTAACAAAGTCAGAATTTTCAAAAATCGTTTGTTTTGGGTGTCATTTCTCATCGCTTATGTGTACAAAGAAGGGAAAATTATTTCTATTTTCTTCAAACTTTGCTCGCGTAGCCAGAACAGAGATATTTCTGTTTTAGGGTTTTGTTGGTTTTTTTTTGTATTTTTTTTTTCACTTTATGTGATTAGAAATGTGTTAATTTGTCCATCGTTCCATAGAAAATGAATAGATTTCAAATTATTTCTATCATGGTCGCAAAAGCTAACTTTGAACGGGGTTGGGGTACATGAAATTTTCTACATTTCTCAGACGTAGTCAAGTGATTATCACATTTTTTCCCAGGAAAGAAAAATTGCAAACCTAGCAGTCTTTCAAGCCAACGATGTTTCAAATTCTATTCTCGGATAAAGTATTACAACTTTCTGATTCCCTCTGACTAGTTTTTTAAAATCATCATAATTTTTCGTTGCTTTTCATAACAATATTTGATCGGACCATTATCGTACAACATCGTACAAGTGAACAACGTAATTTGAAAATAAAGAGCATGCCCACGGTAAGAACCAGCTTGCCAGGAGCGGTCCAGTACACGCCTGGCTTTTTCCTTTTAACCATTCAGTCAGGGGGACTTTATAGTTGAATGGAAGTTGATTTTGAACCTTAAACCTATCTCTCCAAAACCGATATACTAGGCTAATGATGATAACTATTGATACCTAGCAGTCTTTTTCAATTTTTGGTTACTTTTGATCACAATTTAGGACCGGACCGTAATCCTATGGCAACGATCAAATAGTGTAATCGGAAAACAAAGGACAAGTCTTCCATGAGGATTACGGTCCAATTCGAAGTTGTGATAAAAAGCAACAGAAAGTAAAATGAATTAAAAAAATAGTTAAAATCAATAATTATGTCACAATTCTTATTTCAAGAATATAATTTGAAACAATATCGTTTTAAAGATAAATTATCAAATAAAATGACTTTAGGCCCCTTGGTGCTAATCCATACGAAAATAAACCTGTATTTTGACGGTTATATTCTTGTGTGTAATCAGCGTTAAATTCAATAGATTGTGCTCAGTAAATAAATCATAATTTTCAATTGGTTTAGATTAATCAATAATATACAGGCTAGAATACTTTAGCATCCCTGGTATTCCAAGAATAAGTGATAGATAATAGATTATATCACGTAAAATCTTCCCATACAAAGGAAATTAATTGAATCACCAGCAAAAAAAAATGAACAATTAATCCTACTTTGAATAACCAAAAAGCGTCAAAAAGAACTAAATGGTTGGCTCTAACAAGACATAACTCGAAATTAATTACAAGCAGAAGGACAGCCCTTATCAACGTCTTTCCTTTCACAATTCTTTATTCACTTTCTATATCTTGGCTTTTTTTTACTACAGAGATATTGATCGAAAAAAAGCCTCTTTCACTACCGAATTATTTACAGCTTCTCTGGTTAACGCAATCAATCATCATTTATGCAGAGAAGATGTTTACTTTTTAATAAATTGTCACTTGTCGCTCAGGGGTTAGGGCCATGAATTGATGATTTTGAAACAGATTATAACTGGACTATCATTCATCTCACAACAATTGAAGAAATTTCTGTTTGCTTTCACCGCGATTTCTCGACACCGGGGCCATTGTTCGGAGTTTACATTCACCAGATATATTAGTCATCACTCAATTATCTAAATTGCAGCAAAATACATCATAAAACAAAAACCATTAAAAATTATTAACATCGACGATTTTACTTGTCTAAAACGTAATTTGTGCAATATAGCAGGCGGTCAATTGGCACATAACTGTGAGGGTCGAACGAAATAATCCTGAGTTTCCAGGAAAAGATAGACGTCTATCCTACGACCATGCTCTGTGCTAGATTAAACTAAGCAAACAATTTACTTCCTGAGACTGATAACAGCAATAAAACGCAAAGAAATATTTGTAATAATACATATTTAATTTCATGTGTTTTCTCTAATATAGACTCTATCTCATGAACCACTTTTACTTAATTCGACACTGATTTGCAATTTGTAACCTCCAGTCTTAGTACTTAGTTGACTTTGATTTCCTACCGTAAGAAGAGCAACAAGAACAATCCTAAGTAGGTTTAAGGGGGGGGAAAGGTTTCGTTATCATGATCTGAAATCACGATCAACTGATGTATAGGCTTGTCTCTTATTGACGGAATTAAATTGAAAAGTATTACATATTCTTCTTTTAAATCTATCTTACAGTGACACCAAAGCTCAATTCATTCTTAAATAAATGCATATGTAGCGAAATGTGATATATATATATATATATATATATATATATATATATATATATATATATATATATATATATATATATATATATATTATATGTATATATATTTATATATTTATATCAATTTTTATTCTTTGTCATATATAAAATACAAAGTCAGCATGGATCATCATCTATTGGAATGGACGTAAGAGTTGAGTTCGACCTTGCAGCAGACTGGCTTTCCATTCATACATTCATACACGATTAAATTGGCTTTATGTTTTCAATCATTATCATCTTATTGTTGATACGAACATTGTTGAAGTATAGAGACTGTCAAACAATGTATGGAACCAAGAGCAATTAATTTGATTAAATACTTCATATCAATATTTCCCTATTAATTTTCGGGCATAGAAAAAGTCTTTTAAGATTTATTTCTCATACGCACTATCGTCAATATTAATCTTTATAGAAATAGCGTCTTCATGTTATTTACTGACTTATTGCAATTGTTTGTAACTATGCGTTATGTGCAGGCGCTGGAATAATTGAATCCAGTTTCCTACCATGTGAAGTAGAATTAAGAAGTGATTTTTGTTGGTATATTTTTGAAAAACATACATACGACATTGCTCGTATAAGAAACAACAGCATATAGCGTATGGGTCGTCTTCATATCGAACCGAAATAACACAGGTCTGTTTAGTATCTCAACGGAAACCGTCATGCAACCAGCTTCGTTTGGGGTGATCATTTAAAAACAATACAAAAAAGGTATGATCAAGGCATACATCATTTGATTCGCTTTTTGCTGGCGGGGGAAACTTGAGACATATGCCTGAATTCTTCAGGAATCAAGCATGAATACAAGTATGTTCAGTACCCCAATGGGAACCATCACGTGACTAACTTTATTTGGGGTGATCAATTAAAAAATAGAAAAAGAGTATGATCAAGGAATACATCATTTCTGTCGCCTTTTGATGGCCGGGGAAACTTTTTCAAAAAGTTTGATTTTTCAGAAATCATGCCTGAACACTGCCAGACAAAAATAATGTACCAATTCAGCTTGATCTTATATTGCAAATCGAATAACTACACTATTGATATATTTTGGATAGGAAATCTTCAAACAATAGAAAAAAAAACGTTTGCTTTCTCGCTCACATAATGATGATTGTTGTGTTTGAATCTTCAGCCACGTCGGAGCAAGTTGTACGTATGACACATATATAGATAGCCAGCCAGACCCACGTAAAAATTGAAGAAACCAATGTTGACAGTTGTAGTAACAGTTTTGATCAGCGATTTAACATATATGTCCAAGATGTGTTGCAGTTACAATGGTTAAAAGCAACATAACAGAGAACTAAAAACGATTTTTACACATGAAATATTGTTTTTTTCAATGCTATTGGTGAAAGGTTTACTGATGTATTTGTAATTTCTTGAACATTCGATACAAATAAGAATATTAAACGTCACTACTGGAGCTTTCTGAGTCGTTAAAAGCAATGGTGTCTACCAAAGTTATTAAACTTGAATTCAACTAGGAATTCAAGCTGTTGATTGTATTTATAGGGCATATAGAACAAACACTACTACAGAGTGATATGCTCAGTGTTGTTTTGATAGGGTTATGTCTAGAAATAGGGATAGCAATAATAAACCTCGCCTGTGGCCCAAACCTGTCCTTCAAGATGATAAATGACCGGCAGCAATGGCTGACAATAAACGAAAAACAGTTCGAGCATTCTCTAGAGACTTCAGGACTTCAACAGAGACCACATTACGTCAATTTCTGCCGATAGAAACGTACTGAAAATCAGATGTTCGCGGAGTAAATTTTCTTCAGGAGCACGAACCCTGTATCCGACTATTTAAGCCTAAAGCATTCGGTAATGAAATTAAATAGCATCCTCACCTGATGTTTCATCGACAGATGATCATTTTTCAAGCATTTTGATCTTCATATCAGTAATTTAATGTTCAATATTATGAAAGCCATAATTCGTGTTTTAACTGAATTTATGAACAATCTAAAAAGTTTTATGAATGTGACATCTTGTCATTTGATGTGTGTTGAAAAATAGATTATTTCTTCTTTGTATCAATATCAAATATTCACAATTTTGTGTTGCTTATATTATTTTCCATTTCACTATTCAAAAGAAATTTGATATGGAAGAACATAATATGCGTTTGTGTGTGCAACAATATGCCTACAGCTTCAAACAAAGCTATTACCTGAATTTCAATTTTGAATTCTTACTTCATACAGTTTGAGCTATGTGATTGGTATTCATCACTGAATTAAGTGCATTGACAAGGATGAAGAACATACAGAAAATTATTTGTTGTGAAAATGATCGTTTTTTCTTGTTTGTTCGTGGGTTCTTTTGGTCATTAAACCCAGTAAACAATTCCCTATCTCCCTATTGCACTTTAAAAGAAGTGTCGAAGGACATTTACGATGACCTCTGGGGCAATGATCGCGGGGGCTGAGCAGTTTTTCTACCAAACATGTGTCACATTCTGCTTTCGGATGGAAGTGAATAAATGAGTTTCATGATGCCTGTTTTTATCGAATTTATTTGTGTGTTTGATGAATTTGAAAGCCAGTCGATGATGTATCACTTACTTGATTAGACCTCATCTGACTCGACATAAAAATTGTCATTGCATAGCAGATGACTATTGAGATAGTAAAAAGAAGCTGGAGAAAAAGAAAAGGAAAAGAGGCTGAAAAAGAAGAAGAAGTCTTCATTCAAAACAGTACATAATCTGGTACTGTGTTAATGTGTAATAATTGTTAAATTTGATAGGATCTGCTCTGTATATGAATCATCTATAATTCATTTGACAAGTTTCGATCAATTAATTATGTAAAGAATAGAATGATAGATTATGTTTCTCAAAACCATCCCAGAAAGAGAAAATTAATCGAATCACCTGCAAAAAAAATAAGTAAGCCTCATGGAAATTACTAAAAAGGGCCCAAAAAGGAACCAAAAATTCGACTTTGACAGGACATAACACGTAATTAATTACGAGCAAAAAGACTGTCACGCTTTTGTTTTTTGTTCTTTCTTTCTCAAGTCATCATTCATTTTCTTTCATCTTGAACTTTTTGAGCGCGAAAATATTGATGGGAAACCGCTCTTTCTCTACCGAATTATTTACAACCTTCCTGGTTAGAGCATTCTATCATCATTGATGCAGAAAAGATGTCTATCATTTTTAAAAGATTTATAACTCATCGTGCAGGGGTCAAGACAATGAATTGATGATTCAGAAACAAATTATAACTGGACTTCCGTTCATTTCTCTACAATTGAAGAAGTTCCTGTGTGCGTTTACTCCCCATTTGGCCATTGTCTAAAGTCGACATTTACCAGATAAATTCGTCATCGCACAATGAAGCGCTGTCAGAAGATGCTTGGATCAGCCGTACTCCACCTATCTAATAGAAATCAATAAAGCATCAAAAGTTACAGATCTTTCTTCTTGGTTTCTATAAATTATCTCCATTCGACTCCCGTTCCTTCTAATATATTTTGCATTGATCGCTGCCGACATCTTTTTGAAATTCAATTTATTTAAAATTTTATAGTTTCGTCCTTCTCCAACTAATGTTGCATTGCCCTAAGGAAAACAAGCCAGACGAGAAAGAACAAAAATAAGTAATTATAACGTTCAATTTAATTTCTTAATTACGTTACATGACAATTATGGCAGGCTGCTTTATACACCATAAAGATCCGGCCCCTCCCAAGCATCGAGCGCAGCAACAATTCCAACAAGTCCATTTAAAAGATGTAAGTGTTATCTGAAGTTCTGATATTTAATCATTGTCATTATTCCATGTAGTTTTCGAATTAGTATGCTCATTTGTGTTGCTTCGATTACTACTTCACTGAACTGTAGACAGTACTCGAAAGGCCAGAGAGCAAGAAAGTAGTGCAGTATTACTAAGGAATGGCTCTTAAGTTATGTTCGTCTTAATTAAGTTCATTAAGTTTCCCTTTGATTCTAACAAATAAAATATTGTTGAAAAACAAATGTTAGTCAAAGCGAATTCGTGAATGACCATATGTCTGGATGAATATGTGCGTTTGCAAAGGTACGAAGACAATGATATGCATTCGTGCATGTGAGTACCGATATATGTGTGTACGTAGGCTACAAATCTATGTGAGTTCCCATTTTTCCACACTCAAATGAAACGGCATATGTGTGCGTGTGTGTGTCTGTGTGTGTCTGTGTATTAGTGTGTGCGTGTGTGTGTGTACGTGTGTGTGTGTGCGTGTATTGTGGATGCGAAGTGATCCGACTGAATGGAGATGGAAATGGAAATAGGTGTTACACCACAGAATTTCCTAAGATCATTGGCATAGTTTGATGCATTTCGACGGGTGCCAGCCATCTTTCTCTGAGAGAAATATTCTGCTGGTTGACTGACAGAAACTTTCTGTTCAATTGTTTGATGCTGAAAAAAAGAATATAAATATTTCTGTCTTTGGTTGTTTAGTAGGAGCGGAAGAGGAGGTGTTTTTGTCCGTGCAAATGAGGGTTAAAATGAGATTGGTCTGTGAGAGACAGGGCCAGGGGTGTATGTTTCCTAAGGCGGTGATGGACTAGAATGGTCATTATCAGGGGAAGGTGGATTTTGTTATTTCTATTTCAAGATGAAGAGGTGGTGTCAAGCATTTGATGGATAGGTGTCGGTATATGTTGGGCAAGGTAGAAGTAGGTATTTTGTTTTCATGAGATCTTTTTGATCGATGGTAGGTGAGACTTCTTGAAAGATGATGCATTTAGGTTCGTTCTATCTTTTGAATTGACAGTCGGTTGGTAGCCATTACCTTGTATGTTAGTGTAATAATGTATTGTACGTATGCTATTCTGTTTTAAAATGAAAGCATTTGTGGAATAATCACTCTCTCTCTCTCTCTCTCTCCTACTCTCTGAGGTTGATATTTATGTTTGGATCTCGAGCAAAACACTCAACTACAGTGTTAATGATCTTATTATGACTGTTGCATTCAAGAAGCAAACAGCATGAAGCCCTTTGAAGGGAAAAAAAGCGAAATAATTTCTTGTAAATTTCAAGAGACGACGTCATACTTCATTAATCGTCTCTCATCCATTCTTTCTATGTCTGCATTATACTATAGCAGCGATAAAACAATAAAAAAAAAATCAAAAAAAGATATTTTAGATAATTAAAGCAGCAACGCAACTGGTATCATGTGACTTGATATTACTAATCTTGGCTAAGCGGGGACATGCGCACTGAGAGCATAACAGAATTGACATTAGTTTAAAGCCAGCATTGCATTCTTAAGATCATTGGACCAACTGAATAAGCAGTAATTTGATCTGATTAAATCGTAGCTGATAGATATATAGATATGGAAACACTGACATGGATGGGTAGATCAATAAACTAAAATAAACACCGAGACAGATTGATTAATAGATCGATGGATTGAACGATGGATGCAAATAGAGATAGGTTGATAGATAGGGATATAGATAAATAGATACGAATAAACACAGATGGATAGATAGATAGATAGATAGATAGATAGATAGATAGATAGATAGATGGATTGGTAATTGGAATGCAGATAATTACATATGAATAAACAGATGGACATTGACATAGATGGATAAATTGATAGAGAGAGAGATAGAAATTGACATAGATTTGGATAGATGGGTAGAGAGATAGATTCGAATAGAGACAGTAATAGATGAATACGATACGAATAGACCTAAATATATTGATATGATTTGAACAGACCTGTGTAAATAGATAGATGCCATACGAATATATCTCTCTATATATACATAGAGAAAAAGAGAGATACGAATGGACTTAGATAATAAACCTAGTTAGATATGAATAGACATAGATAGATAGATGGTGTATTGATATTTAGCTGGCTGCAGTAGAGCATTTAATTGCAATTCGATGTGAAGCCATTTTTATTGGTTTTGTTGTTTTATCAAATGAGCCATGCAAAGAAAAAAGCAAGAAATACAGATTAATTTGCGGAAAAACGAAGCTAGATCGTATTACACGTGGCCATTAATTGCTAAATGGCTATTGGCCGAAATTGTTTTAACACCACGTCGATATTTGGATGCCTGGGAGTGTTGTCAAAAATTAATAGTGCGACACTTAAGGCAAACAAATTGATCTCTAAATGGTTATTTGCACTCTTTGGTTTGACGGAGTCAGAAGACCCAAGCCATGTTCAGGTTTTAGAAATGCCTAATATTAGCTGAATATCCCAATGTCTGCCTTCGAAAGTAGCTGAAATTGGTGACATTTCATTTTAAATAACAGTTTAGCGGAAAATGTTATATACAAAATGATATATGTATCCTCAAGAAAGTCATACAAAGTCCCCTAAAATCATTATTATACAACGTATTGATTAGATATTGATGCAATAAAAACTAAGGCCATTCAATACCTAGAAATTAGGTCTTCTCAGTTTTAGCCATTTTAGAGCCATGCAGTGGGGAAAGCAGCCACTTTCAGTATAAAATAGTCACTGACCTGGGACATGTCAACCAAAATATTGCTAGGCTTGTGTATCTATACACATTGGGGTATTTACATCCGTGTTATTGGCTTTTTTCTTTCTCTTAGTTTGGGAAATGATCATCGTTATTCGATCA
>OY735212.1:16508981-16516481 GCA_963457665.1 Thysanoteuthis rhombus | reverse complement strand
ACCCTTTTGTATTTCAATTGGTCACTTGCTATCGAATGACATTGGTCACCTGACGGTTTTTATTGTGTGACTAACCAGACCTATTCTTATAAGTAATGTTGCTATAATTTTTGCTTCTATTTGCATTTCCAAACCGGATACCTAGTTGCTATCGCTGGAGTTGAAGAAAAAGAAAGGCTCCTGAAATCCCCAGGGATTTTTCTCGGTATCCTAGCATGGCTGTGGTCACCATACAATTTCATTTTTCCAAATAATTATTAATTGACTTTATTTTGATTCAAGTGTTTTGGCACGGTTCCTTGTCCGGCAAATATTATTGGCATGCCATTAACCGTCGTTTTCGACAATCTTTCCGCTTGCCTATCGAGGTCCTGGTATTTCAATGATGTTTTGCCTTTTTTGTGTCTTACCGATTGATCCTCTGACACTTATCTACTGTCTGGCAGGAGATCATGTATCTGTTCTCAATCATCGAATTCGGTATCTTTAAATCGAGCAAACGTTATTTGGATAATGGTATCATTGAGCTTGAATGTCAAATGAACACTGGTTATATTGAATGTAATTATTATTCCAAACATATCGATGACAAACGAATAAAACAAACGAATAACTTTTTGGTCAAGTCTCATCATGATGCAATTCCTTGGTAAATTGAACATTGTAATCTACCCACACGTCCAAACGAGAAACAAATGTTCGGTGGACAACTTTGCATAACAAGGTCAGCCAGCTGAAAACTGGTCGACAGAAGAGCAATACAAAGCTACTCAAGAGCAGGTCCAAACATGATTCAAGTAGCTTAAAGAAATTTCAAGAGAGAACTGTTGAATTCATCTGTAAATCATCAAAATATAAATGTCATGATGAGAGTGGAAAGCTTAGTGCAAGTGTTTAATTTGTATATTTTCCTATCCTGAATCAAAACATGTTTATTTCTCTTCTGAATTGTGTTGTGATAAAAATCATAAGCGGAAGCAGTTTAAAATAGGTTGTAAAGAAAGGATTGTGAGAAGAGATATTCTTTGACTTTTTTTCATACGAGATGGTGGCTGAAGTGTGTATCCTTTGTTTGAAAGCATCAAAACTACATTGGGTATCAGAGATATTCCATTTAATTCTATTCAATGGAAGTGTTTTAAATCAATATAATTTTTTTTACCATGACTCTTCAGCATAACTTTTTCGGTTTATTCTGCTGAGGCTGGATAAAAGTAACGATAAAACATTTTTCTCTCCTTCTGCCATGCGATGTGAAGTATGTAAGCAAGTTCAATCACTCTTTTTATAAATTCAAAACAAAAATAAATTTCCTATTCAGGTCTTTTGTATATAAAAACATTGCTTCAAGTATATTGTTGAAGTTTCACACGAGCATTAGAGGAGAACATGTGAATGGAAAAGATTTTTAATCGTAAATTTTACGTAAATCAGTTAAAAGAATTTAATAAGCAACAAAAAAATTGATTCGAGGGTAAAAATTTGTCGCACAAATTAACAAATGAGATTTATAATACTTAATCGAATAATAGCGAAAATTATCTTCATCTAGACAGGTTAAAACCGTAATGACATAACAGGTTGCCAAATAAATATCATCATCATCATTATCATCATCATCAATCTTCTACGTCGTTGCACATTGGCCTCCCCCAGGATTCGCCACACTTCTTCATCACCTGAATTTGTCTAGCTTGTCTCTCCATCTAATAGACTGCTGGCCTTGGATGTACATGTGATATCGGGGGACCCATGTTGTGAGTCGTGATGTCCATCGGTTGTCCACCATTCTTGCAACATGACCAGCCCAATGCCATTTGATATTTTTAATGGATTGTTCAATAAGTAAAGAGAATATAAAGGATAACTGCTCAATTGATAGTCGTCTCATTTATTCAAAACATGAATAATTTATTGATGAAAGTTTGGGTGCAAGCATTAAGCAACTATTGTTCGGTAACCGTCTGCATAAGGTTCATTGCTTGAGTAACTTTTGTCATCAGTAGCGAGCAAACCTTACATGAACGTTCGAAGGAAATGCTTCGTTTATGTACGAAAATCAAGTGGACCTTTTGTTACTGTTTGTTTAACGTTTGATTCATTTCAAATTTTGTGTGTGACAATATGAGGACTGATACGGATTCTTCCATTCTATTTTTAAATATTTGACTCGATTTTTGAACACAATGTTTTCTTCATTGATGATGCTTTTAGAGTTGGTGTTTGAGAAGTATACTTACGTACTTGCTCAAAGATAAGATATGTACAGAGTAACCTTTTTCTAAGCCCCAGAAGGACTTAAGAAATATCTTGAGTAAATTTATTGATAAGATGGAGAGTGGTGACTAGGACTCTTGCTGATGGATAGCAACTTGATTAAAAAAACATAAGATTGTAAGTTCAGTGGCTTGATAAACAGACAAAGCAGGAGGAAAATAGAAGAGAAAAGGGTAGATGATAATTTAGTTCCAGAATCAGGTGAGAGAGAGACGTATCTTAAATTAGCAAAATACATTGCGATACAAATGGTATCTTTGCCAATAAAAAAGGAAACCAAAGGTTAATCCCCGGATTGGAGTCATGGAGTAGTAGATGGATGGTCTATGGGTTACTGGCCCCTGGCTGCTGGCAGTAGAGGAATTGCATCGTGCATACATGCAGATAAATGCACACACTTCTTTATTAAACGTTTGAAAAAACTGTACTTGTTTTTCTTTAAATGTTTACTACCGGTTTGGGTGATTGGGAACGGTTGTTTACAAACTGTACATGAACGTTCAAAGAACCTGCCTAGTCTCGGTTTGATCCTGCTCATCATGGAAAGAAATGAGACAGGCCTCTGTCCAGCAGTTGACCCATAGGCTGATGATTATATATGCTGGAAAACTTATATATATATATATATATATATATATATATATATATATATATATATCCAGCATATCAACTCATACTTCTTTAGAGCCAGAACACATATCTCTCCCAAAGCTACCCATACGGCGGCAGGGAAAACCTCAAAGTGATCTCACTCCGGGAACACTCTTCCCCTGTCTTTTTCACTAACAACCAACAGTAACTTGCTTTATACTCTTTCCCAAGTCTACATACCACCTGGACATGTGTATTACATTAGCTACAGGCTTTCTGCATTGTAAAAGTGCTCCCAACGACGCCGAGGGCGAAATGCACCGAGCCTAATAAGCCTTATCTTTATGATAATACAAATTTTTGAGATGTAACACATTTTTCTTCAAATCTTTTACTTCAACATTATCAAAGAACTACTAATATATATATATATATATATATATATATATATATATATATATAATATTGATTGCTTTCCATGGGAACTAGACTGAAGAAATATTTTTGCAAAACTAATTATATTCACTTACTGCGATTTACATTCTTGTATTGATTTTCAGTTGTTTTATTTTCTTCGTCGTCCGTTTTTTTCTCTCTTCCTCTCTGATTCATCGCTGTCTCAAAGCCGAACCCATCTTCCTAGACTGGTGCTCCCTTCTTCCATCACTCTCCACCCCCTCACTGGATTCGAATGAATCATTCACTGTTCTCTTGTAAGCCACCCTGCGTGGTGTTGGCCAGTTTTGTTGCAAGACGTGGCAAGGCTTCAGAACGTTGTAAATGGAAATCATCATAACGAATTTCGTTTTCCCCTTTCCAACGAATGTTTTTGATTTGTTTCATGAAAGTCTCCGTGAAGTGGATTTGATATGTCACTCAAGCCGCTACCTCCGATATGTGTTTACAAGGTGTTCAAAATAGAAACAGGTCTGGCTGGTCACTCATTAGACACTGTCTCTTGACAAACATCTATTGTCAGCATGCTGTGCTGATAACTCGAAAAAAAAGAGTTGATCAATTAGTTAGTTATTTCTCTCGCCTTTTGCTTGGCATTGAAAACTAGAAATTTGAATTTTCTAAAAACGAGCACGATCAAAACTTAATGCAAGCTCATAGACCAATTTAGCACAAAATTACATTGTAAATTGCTCTCCTCATTTAAAAACAATTATTGTGGTGATGTTCATAAAAAAATGAAAAGGCCGTTTTTCTACGGGACAATCTGGAGTAAATGCTCGAATTTTCAGCCCTCTAACTCTATTGATGCAACCAGTACACGCAACACATATGTGTATTAGAAGTTAGCTATTATCACTTAAAAACTGATGGAATCCATGTTGACTATGCTGACGGTTCCGATTTACGGTTTCTATTTTATTTCATTCATTTTTTTTTTTTTTTATATATATTTATTTTTTTGGGTCCGCCTCCATCAAACAGATACATTTTTTGTCCTTAGTTCGTTTTAAGGCTAACAGGAGTTATCTCTAATTTACTCCCGGAAGATGAGAATCTACCCCTCTTTCTCTTCGTTATTTCCTCCTGACTCCCGTCTTTCTTTTTCGTTTTTCCCTCCTCAGCCACTTTTCCTTTGCAACGTTTGCAACATTTTAAATCCCTCCCCCTCCATTCCTTTATGCTCTTCCCATTTCTACATCTCGCTATCTCATGTTAAATCTCTTTTGCAGTCAATTCTCCATTTCAATTCCTGACATATATAGAAGGAGGAGGAGGAGGAAACGAGAGGTTGTGGAAGTGTTTCGGTGCGTCAGCCTGTCAGTTAGGGAGGAAACAACAACGTTGGAAGTGTTCAAGTACGTCAGCCTGTCAGTCAGGCAGTCAATTAAAAAGAAAGATACACGTAGACTTTGAGATCTTGGTCGATCACCCTATCAAAGTAGGAGGGCCAACATATTTTTACAAAGTTATCGTTTATCAGAGCTCCTGAGAAAGAGATCTATGGTTGGAACCTTTCCTTAACTATTCAAACGTCGTTCATTTTTTTTCTTTTCCATCTCGACTTCTACCTCTCTAAACGTCAACCTCTTCCAAAATTCTGTATATTTCTATCCCTGCTCACCCCAGCTCCAACTATCCCTTTTCCAGAATAATCTTTTGTTTACAAATAGACTTTTATTTTCCTGGCATTAAGGAGAATATAATTTGGCTTTTGTCTCAACGCCAAAAACCTGAAAAATAAATAGCAGTAAATGCCGCGTCTGTGAAGATTGAGATGAGACGACAAGCAACATCATATGGGAATTCGGTTAGCAGTTTTGGAAGGAATACAGAAACAAACACCACGAAAATGGCACAGTCATATACTGGGGACTCTACGAACAACCCAGAGTCGAACATGGGAATTGATACTATCAACGCAAAGACAGAGGCTGTCGTTGAAATAAGAAGAATTAGATACACTGACTTGGAGAACCTGACCGATCACCTTATCCAAGCAAGCAGAATAGATCCGTTAGTCGTAAGAAAGAGAGTGGAGACCAGCCAGATCGTAGACGTGGCTATGCCACCGGACCATACAGTGGAGATTAAGAAAAAAAATTACTTGGAAAATACTAGGACCCTGCCTGGACGCCCAGACTAGTATTAAACTTGAACCAATGATGGTTAGCATACTTATGACGTCGTCCCTCAAAAAACGTCAGAATCGTAATTTGCTGGATTCGAAATCGACACTGTTCACAAGACGATACTGTTGGGGTCTGCAACAATACTGAGCCGGGTGTTGGATAATAATGGATGTTATATCCAGTTAACATGTGAATGTATGGGTTTGACAATGATTGCAGGTCCCAGCCGTTATACCAAAGTAAATGAAATAAACTTTTGTAAGCCGAATTGGCTTAAAGCGAAGTAGCAATTACTATTAGTTTATAAGAGAGACGTATTAGACTCTTTCCTTATCCGAGATATAGTGATTATGTTGTGTTAAGCTGAATTGTTTGAAGTTTGAACGGTGGGAGAAAATGGAACCTGGGATACAGGGTATAGAGTGAGAGGCTGTGTGCTGCCTCTATAATATCTCGGCATAAAACACGCAAGAGAAATGTTGATCATGTTATGTTAAGCTGAGTCTTCTGAGGTTTGGATGGTGGAAACTGCAAAAGACTGGGGTGTACGAGATAGAGTAAAAGGATTGTCCTGCCTCCATAATATCTCGGAATAAAACACACTGGACGTTATTTTTTTGTCCGTGGCATGAATGTAGTTTTCAAAAAACGAAGAATACTTTTAGATAGCAAGTCTGGCTGCCGTAGGGTCAAACCCCACTACTTCAATGCCTATTTGAGTTCGTTACAGCAATTTTCGTAATGTATACATAATTAAATTTTTTTCGAAATATATTTTTCAGTAAAAAAGTTATTATTTATTAGGATAAAACAACCACTTGCGTAGTTTTAACATAATTGTTTTGTAGATATTTAAGGTTTGTCAGTTTGGTTCGTTCGGGAAGAGATTCGCCTACCTACCACTCCGTCATGATATTTTATTGATTCGAGTTAAGTTTATACATCAATTTTGCACAATTCGACAGGGCAGACAAACAGTGCTGGTGGGAGCGGCTTACTTCCCTGAATTAGGTGAGGATTGATGCTATCTTTTAATAGTAGAGAGGCTAAGTCATCTCTTTCAAGATGAAGATTTTTCTTTGTATTGTTGTGGAAGAAAAACATTATCAACCCCAAACTTGGGGTAAAGTTTGACAATTAAATGATTAAGTAATATTAACTCAAACAATAATTTCGTTGGTTTTTTTATATCCCTAGATCTTTTCTCAATGTAAAATCTCTCTTATCACAATAATTGAGGTAGAGATCTACGGTTATGCCCAAATCATAAACTCAGAAAAGTTTCCCATTCAAATGAGGATAAAAAAAAGAAAATAGGAAATAAACAAAATTTAAAAAAAAAAATAACCAACTTTTCTATTTTTTAATTGATAAACCCTAACATGTCCTGCTACAAGAAGACGTTGGTCACCTAACATTTTCTACTTCGTACCAGACTAGTCTATTGATTGCGTTTTATGCAGATACTCGAGGAGTCCTCCAAAAATCAAACAAAACTACAAAATTGAATTAAGAGCCACAGTAAAACTATCTGTTTTCATTTCCGATTACGATTTGTTTGTTTTCTTTTGCATTTAAACGCAGACGTAAAAACAGAACTGAACCAACAAAATATGTCAATAAATCTGGCACCAGACACCTTTAATGGATTAGCCACATCGTATGAAACATAGGATAATTTATTTCGAGAAATCCGGAAGAAAGTCTCACAAAATCGCCCAAGATGAAAAGAAGAAACGATAAAAGGTCTAGTTATAGCCAATCAATGGAAAACGTCGCGTGACCAATTTCTTCCGGTGTAAAAAGACATGATCAATTAGAAGACCAGGAGAAAAAAATATGAATGAATACGTTACTTCTCTTGCATTTTGCTGGATCACTAAAAAGTCTGGATTTGAAAAAAACAAAAAAAAAGCAGGAATGACACAAAAGGAGGAATCAATTCAGCATGAACCCTGAATTGTAAATCTATCCCACCCCATTCAAAACCAATTGAATGGAATTTAATAAAAAAAAGATTCAAAACATAAAACATTAAATGTTC
>OY735212.1:16416481-16503981 GCA_963457665.1 Thysanoteuthis rhombus | reverse complement strand
TGCTTGATTTTTGTAAGAGTTATGGCTATGCTTAGTATTAATCGAGAGAGTCATCGAGTTAGGTAAATACAGACAGACAAACAGAAGGAGATAGACACAAAAATATACATACACACAGTATCTCCAATAAATGAGTACACTACCGCTACACTTTTTTTATAGAGAGTTTATTCTTTCCCAAACTAAACATAGCAGGATTTTATTATTTCTTGTGGAGCATTGCACAATCAAAAAGGATATTATCAGCTATTATTTATGACCAAACTCTACGGCAGTGAAACACTGTTGCCAAAAATTTGAACATGTTGCTGTCCAAAAAGCCTAACTGATATTTTTGGCCACAGATTTTCAATGCTGTAAAGTTTGGTCATAAATACTACCTGATAATCTCCGTTTTGATCGTGTAATGCTTCAATTGAATTGACAAAATCCTGCCATGTTTGGTTTAGAAGGGAAATAACTTCGCATAAAAAAAGTTATATGAATGTAGTCATTCATGGGCGACATTGTATGCCATGGTATATATATATATATATATATATATATATATATATATATATATATATATTGAGAGAGAGAGGGAGAGAGAGAGATTTAAACAGACATATTAACTAGATAGGTTTAATTAAATGGATATCTTAATGATCTTATTGCTGTGATAAGTGCCAAAATAGCAATCTCTCGTGCGAGCGTTTTTTGTTTGTTTTGATGTCATACCGACAAAATGATGTAACTTAAAGAATAAGGCAATTGTTAGTCCAATTAGTTACTTATATTCATAGTGCAGGATCTGTCTTTTCACTCAACCCGATAGCAGTTAGAATCTGCGTATTTGTGAGTTTGTAATACTAACTAAAGAAAATACAATTAAATCAATGAATGGGGGAATCTAACGATAAGATTGCTTATTGTTGCATGAAATGATGATACCGATGAAATGATGATTTTCTCTTACACATTTTATATATACATATGAATGAATTGTTTGTAGAATGAAATGTCATCAGTTCATAGCATTTATGAATCATATCATTTCACGGCTTTGAAAACGATAAAAGAAAGCTATTTATTAAAATCATAACACAAGGCGAGGAGGTATTTGATTAACGATCCTGGGGAAACATGTTAATATGACTGTTTTGTTTTTAAATCCCCCTAACGGTTACATGGTGGACAACTGATGGTCACAACAAGGAAAATTAAGTCATAGTGCTATAATACATAATTTCATGTGAAACATAAAACCGACTGAAAAAAAGGAAATAACCAAGTACAAGAAAATGATTTACTGAAATGACTTACATTTATGGAAGAAAATCATTTTTCATATTTTTTTGTATATAAAGCGGCAACATTTTTGACGCGCATATATATATATATATATATATATATATATATATATATATATATATATATATATACATATATATATATATCGTTCTTCAAGCAAACAGACTTTCGTTAAATCCTTTTCTTGTTCGTTCACGATTTTTTTACACCTTGCTTCGAAATTTTCTCGACTACTATGTGGGAATGGAACAAAAATAGATGTCAGCGTATATCATACATTAGATTATACTTACTAGAGTAGCTTGATTACCATTACCCTAAGGTACATGAACGAACCTGAAAGACGGCTACAGATCATGTTCGCATCGAATTACCTACCACAGTAATGGTCTGCAAGACACCATTGTGACGTTGATGTCTGCATTTGCGGTCTTGTCTCTAAAGCGCTCTGATAACTATCAAGCTTAGTTTGAAATGTCTCACAGCCAGTACATGGAGAGACTGGGTGTAGGAAATTACGTTAATCCTCAATATAGAGAGCGCTGTTGGCTTCAAAAATAAGCTCTGCTTTTGCTTGCACTTGAACACCGATCTCTGATACTTTGGCAATGGAGCAGGCCACAATCGCGCAGGGTTTTATATAATACTTCACCCGTCAAAAATGGCAGGGTTGTTCATGCATAAATCAACACTAAGAAGCCAAGAGCTATAAAATTGGTTAATTTATTCTTTGATAATTCAATTATCTTAATTGTAAGCTTTTTCAAAGTCTCAGTTCAACACAAACTGTTTTAATGTGTGATCAGACATAAATCCCAAGAGTTTCTATGACGTAATCTCCATTGTTAGGTCATAATGGGAAGAAAAATCGACCAATGATATCAATGGGAGAAAAACAGAGAAGAAATTAGCATACATGGCTGTTATTTGTTTAAATATTAAACCATAACTAGTCAGGCTACGTACATAGACATTCGCCAACTTTTCTTCTGAGAGGGGCAGGATATATTTCGAGGGGAGGGGGCAAATGGAATATTCACAAGATATGTTAGTGGCAACCCTGTTACAAGCGGACGATAACACTATATTTCCATATGTGAATAAAACAATTGCACTGAAACATTATTCAACTATTAGACTTTCCAAAGACCCACCAGACTTTTCGACTAGGATTCCAACTTTCAAACCCCTTGGCCCTCGGTAACAAGGGCTGATCCTTGGGGAGGGAAGTCAAATTCTTCATGACTCCGTAGTTGCTGTAAAACCTCTTGGAAATTAGTTTTCAAAATTCTGGCTAACAATTATACTCGAACACGGATATTCAACAACATGGTAAACGTGTAACTAATTTATTTTTGGTTTTATATCAAATTATAAACCAAGAGCTCTATACTGTAGTTGTAGTAATATCCTCCTGGAAATTAGTATTCAATATTCTGGCTATCAATTTTACTCAAACGCACATCTTCAACAATGTGATAAATGAGCACCTATCTTGGTCATGGAGCAGGTAACAACCCCGTTTGGTTTTATATCAAATAATAAACCGAGAGCATCATTCCAGTTATATAGTTGTAGTCAAACTCTCTTGAAAGTGGCTGTTGACACATGGCCAAAGATTGGGTATGAATCCAGCGTTACTGATGAAAAAAGCATAAAAAAGGGGGAGAAAGAAGAAAACATTGGGAACCTGAGTCAGCTTTTGCAGCATTGATTTTCACGGGGCAATGGAAGCTGAATAAAATGACGGTCATCTTATTCACGGACAAGAACGCCCTGGTCATCAGAACGTGACAAATACGCGATGAATTAATCACTATAAATCAGGAAGAAGACAATGCAACGCCGACAAGTTGGTCAAGTCTGGGTAAAATTACGGACACCATGGAGAAAAATGATCTGTTCTGACTCTTTTTCAATTACAATAACATTTACGCCCGTTAGCGGTTGGCACTTTTTTTCCCTCGTTTTCTGTCGTATTAATTGTTTGGCTTTCGCTTTCTCAGTTTCTCTCATTTTTCCCCCCTTTCTTTTTCTTTTTCGAGACTACCTTCTTGTATATTTCCTACATATATGTATCTTTATAAGTATCATATTCTGTTCATCTGTCACTCTCCCCTCCCCTCTCTATCTCTCTATATTTAAAAGCACCTCCCCTCTCTCTCTCTTTATATATATATATATATATATATATATATATACATATATATATATATATATATATATATATATATATATATATTTATATATATATATATATATATATATATATATAAGAACCTGTAAAAAAAATGTGTCAACACTGATTTCTTCTATTAACAGTCCAATTCGCTATGTAGTTGGATATCACTTGTACAAGCTGCGCCAAGAGAGGTAGAGGGGTGAACATTCGAATATCTACTCCTTATTATGTCTACAAAGAACACGTCTCCCTTGAATGCGTTATTAATAGGCATGGGTTTGGTTTGCATTTTGAGTTACCGCTTAATTGGTTCGTACTTAGCTCTTGCTTGGTTTTTAAAATTAATTTTGATCACCCTTGCTTCTAATGATTAATAGATCACCACGGCATGCTGCCAGAAGAATTTGTAAGCATGAATGCTTCTATTCATTTTATCCTGTTTATATGTAACCCTCCACATCACTGTACCGATCGTTCTTAATCTGTTTGTTGGTCTGCCTGTCCGTCTGTGTATATGCATTTCCCAGTATGCATTCTCTAGCCTGACACATTATTTTTAGCCGGATTTTAGATTATCACCAGATGCCACTTTTTGTGCAATATTACGCTGCATGTGTGGATTAGGTTCCGTGTGTGCATGAGTGTGTGTGTGTGTGTGTCTCTCTCTCTCTCTCTCTCTCTCTCTCTCTCTCTCTCTCTCTGCGTTCGTGTGTGTGTATGTGTGTGTGTGTGCGTCTGTGTGTGTGTGCGTCTGTGTGTGTGTGTGCACCTTGGTTTGTGTTTGTGTGTTTGTTTTGTATCTGCGATTCTCTGTGCGTGCGAATGCATATGTGTGTGCGTGTATGTCTGAGATAGTGGATAATATTCGATCGATAAATGCATAAGTTGGAAAAGTTATAAGTTGAACTAGGTCTGAAATCTCCACTGTATTATGTTCAACGTGATTAATAAGAAACTGTCAACAAAGCAGCACCGATAGAGTAAGAAGGTGAGGATCACTTGCATTTACTCCTTTGTGTGTCGAAGAAAATCGTGCAGTACATTACGATCCCTTCCTTCAAAGAAAAAAAACAACTTTTCCGAAGGGGGTTCAAATCTCAAAGTGATTAAGTGAAAAATTGATCCTCTAGTTTGAGTCCAGCAGCTTTTTCTCCTGTTTTTTTTTCTTTTAATTCAGTGTTCGTTAGTGTTCACTTCCCAACACAAGGTGAGAGAAGTAACTTGTTCACCCCTCTTTTGAAATGTTTTGATTGATCATCCCCTACATGACAGTGGACATGAGTTTCTTTGAATGACTATCCAGCTACCCAGACCTATATATATATATATATATATATATATATATATATATATATATATATATATATATATATATATATACTCTACATTCCGTCGGATTCTTCATCTACGTAGCAATCCTTACTTATATATAATTAAGAAGAGATTTACAGCAAAATACCCCACCCCCGAGATAAATCTGAACTACACAAACAGTATATAATAAACCATAAATTCTTGTATTCTGATCTGTTCAAGGAGAGACCGGATTCATATGCATTTAAGGGAGAACTTTCAACAGATTCAGCCTAGAATAGCCAGCATTCAATATATCGAGGATAAAGGCGAAGATGCCAAATCATGCATTTCGAGCAATGCGCATAGAAATATACGTGACACTAAAAAATCTAATATCCGGACAATTATGAGTTAATGTCATGTCGTGAGTAGGTACAATTCACCGGTCGAAAGCTGAACCGACCTCATGAAGTTACAGAAAAAGCATACCATTCCGGTTCTCAATTGCCTATGATAACAGCCGAGTTAATGCACATACACACACACACATATATATACGTATGTGTGTGTGTGGGGGGTGCGAAGGCGTTATATTATTCGAAATTATACTTGAAATGACCTTCCCCCTTTTTACATGAAGAATGTGTCACTTGGCTTAGACAGCGTATTTACAATAAACAATTGGAGGAAATAGGATTGCAGCAGGAATCGAACCATGAGTTAAACAGGCTGGCGGAAAGGTGAAGTTATAGATAACTGATTTATCCCCACGTTCTCATTTTTATTTATTCACTGCCCATGGAAGCACTACTGTTTCTCAACGCAACCAGTTGTTTTATTATATATATATATATATATATATATATATATATATATATATATATATATATATATATATATATATATATATATGTATATATATATATATATATATATATATATATATATATTCCGTGGGATTATACATCCGTGCCGAATATGAATTGACCCCTTACTGATATTCAACTCTCTCTCTCTCTCTCTCTCTCTCTCTCACATACACACACACACACACACTCAAACTCATATGTATATTGTATATTTTGGGAGCAATTTCTCCCTTGTACAGATTTCATTTATTAATGTAAATATTTATGTTGATTTAATATTCAGTGATTTGCTGTAGGTTTGTATTAATGTTTATCAACAATTAAAATTCTTTTATAAACACGACGAAAAATCAAAAAAACATACAAATAACACCAAATCGCCGAAAATACTTCTAAATTTCATCTTTACTTTAAATTAAATTAAAATAGCCTGTTTCACTCTAAGAATCAGAAAAATTGCAATATTTTTTTGATGCAATTCCCCAAGGCCTTTTACACTAGACGATTCAAACCCAAACCTTGTATGCTCTCTTGAGTATTAAGAGATAATATAGGGTGTTAAAATTCATGAAAACAGAAATCAATGGGAATATACTGATAAGAGGGTAGGATGATCATACGGGTTCCTTTGGTAGTCCAAGAGAACGGGGTAAATCTCAGAGTTTGTCCGTATACATTGATTGTAATATTGGTTAGAATTGTTAGACCGTAAGAAACCTTTGAACCTGATTGGATGAATTTAGTGTACGTCATTGATAAATAAATGGATTGATTATTCTCAGAAGTCAAAATGCAAAAAGCACGAAATGTTTACAATCCCCAAGTCATCATCATCATCATCATCCTCATCATCACTAGTCTTTTAATGTCCATCGTTGGACATAGACCTTCCCCAGGATCCGCCACAATTCTCTATCATGGGCGTCGTGGAGCCAGTACTTTTTTAATTCGTCTAGCTCGTCTCTCCATCTAATATTCTGCTAGCCTCGGTTGCGCATGTGATCTCGGGGGATCCATGTCGTGAGTCATGATGTCCATCGGTTATCCACCTACTGCCATTTGAGATTTTTAATGGATTCCATGATGTCCCTGACTCTTGGGTTTTCCCAGATGTACCGTACTGTCTTGTGGTCTCTCCATGTGAGGCCCAGCATGATTTTTTCATGTGCACGTTACATAGTTCCCAATTTGCTGATTTGTCTCTTGGTTAGGTTCCATGTTTCAGCTGACTATTGGGAGGATGCATTTGTTATGAATAGCTCTATTTACTGTTAAACACTGAACACCTTGATTAAAGATCTACAACGGAAAAATATTGTTTCATTTGTTTTCAGTTTGTTACAAATTGAGAAATTATATCTATTATAGTCGTGTGTGTGTGTGTGCGTGTGTTCCTTTGTGAAAAACTGTTCTCTCGAATTTACACGCTTCTAATTTTCCAGAAATCCCTTGCTCATCTCATTTCTGCATAGAATTTCCTCTTTCCATCTGGAAATAGACATCCATATGAGTGGATATATCCAACGATTGCCTGACATTATTGCAACTTGACCAGCCCACTGTCATTTGAATTTTCTTATAAATTATATGATATCTCTGGCTACTTCTAATGTACTATGTTGTTTTGAGATTTCACCATGATTCTCTCCAGTGAACATTGCATGTTCTCAGTTTGAAAGTCAATCTTCTGGTTATGTTCCATGTTTCAGCTCCATAGGCGACTATCTGGGGAATGCATTTGTTGTAGACTCTTCTTTTGAGGACTAATTCGATTCTCTTGTGTTTGAAGGTAGAGCTTGCACTACCAGAATCTTGCATTCCCAGAATGATTTCTTCTTCTTTGGGATTTCATGGAGGTCCATTCTTCTTGGTAGATGTAGTTGTCTACTTCCCTCTGCTCTGTATTCTTGATCTTAATTGCTGTCTTTGTCTCCAACATATTTGTTGTACACAACGCTTGTTTCACTGTTGACGAAGTATTTGTTTGAGAATTTGTGGTTTTTCCCGCTAATGGAAAATTCGAGACAATTTTAAAAGCAGATACTTGAAAACTAAACGTAAGTGACACTTAAAACAGCAAATAATTGTTGCTTTAAAGTGTCATTTGCTTAACGAATCTTTGCTTTCTCTCCAGATTCTTAAAAAGTTTAAATTCAATGGGAAAATGATACATTTTATTTTGAATGCCATTGGGTTTAAAACATCTGCATCTTAGTAGAAAAAAAATGCAAAAAATACATTTCCCTAAAGAATATACGAGAAAGTCCTTGAAAATAACAGAAATATAAGAATCTGTGGAAGGTTTTTTCAGGGAGGAATTTCAACATAGTCCAAAAGGTAATATAACGGGTACAGTTGAGCTCCAACAGAAGCTCCCTCTTTAAAATCTCCTCGAAGCTTTACAACAGTTTAAGCTGCAGTTTTCCCCTGAAAGAAAACAAAACTTCACACTCACACACACTCATTGTTTCTTTTTTTTTTTTCATTCATCACGAAGATCAGCAAACGTAATTTGAAACACCAGACAAAGCTATAATAAACAAATCAGTCAATCCAAAAGCATAGCAAATAGCGGAATGGTTCACAACAATAATGATTCTGGACACCTAGCTGCAGTGAGCAACTAAGTCCGATTTGCATGCCAGTTGTAAATTCAGTTTGTTATTTTGGGGGGTTTTGTTTTGTTTTTTTGTAGATTTTCCGTGCATCGACACCCACTTACGTACGGCGAATCTAAATGTTAATGTAAGGTTGACGGGAATCCGATCAGTAGTATTACATAACGAAGCTCAAGAATGGCAAGAGGAAATTTAAAGATAACTCAAAGACATAAATGAAGACAAAAAAATTGTATTGAACGACACCAAATTGAAAAACAACTCAAAAAATTACAAACTTGAAAGCACCAGGACCCGATGGAATCCATGGATATCGGTAAAAGGAATTGACCACATCACACATCAGACTAATCCACCAACTCTGAAGTTATGAAGGTGAGGGGACGGGGTCCCTGAATGAATGACCATCCTTCCCCCCAAAAAAATCACCAAAAAAGCAAATTATAGAAAAATCAAAAACCTACTCCTAATATGGAAAATCCTGATCGGCCAGATAGCAGAGAGAAAATACACTTCCATTGAAAGAAGAGGCTTATTACAAGAAGAACAAAAAGGATGCAGGGGAGGAACCAAATTGGCAATAATATGCTTTACATTGATCTGAGGATCTTAAAAGACGTAAGAAAAACAAGGAAAACTATGTCAGTGCGATGGATCAACTATAAAAAAAAAAGCATATGACATGATCCCATAGGGCTGGGTACTCGAATGCTGAATAATCATGATCGAGGTACAAGTGAGATTCATAGCCAACTCTTTGAAAAACTGGAAAGTAGATTTGACAGCTACAGGAAAAAAATCTTAGCAAAGGTGACTATGAAAAGGGGAATTTCTCTGGTGGACTCTTTGTCCCCATAACAATTTTTACTAACCATGATAACACTCAAAATAATCTTGAAAAACAGCAAAGGATACCGATTCTCAAGAACAAAAGGAAAAGTTACCTATCTCATGTATATGGACGACGTAAAACTATTTGAAAATAACATGAAGAGCTTCAAACGTTTTTAAACAAAGTGAAAGAATGTGGCGACGCCTTTGAGATGGTGATTGGAATATGAAAATTCGGACTTGTTTTAATGCACCAAGGAAGGCTGATAGCAGCTAAAAGAATCGAATTATTGGACAACCAAAACATCAGAGCAATGGCAACACCGAATTGATACAATTACCTGTGAGTTCCCGAATGTGACGCAATACAACAGGAATGAATGAAAGGTGAAATTAGAAAAAAAATACCTTTGGAAGATTGGGAAAATATAAGAGACCAAACTAAATAACTGAAATCTGATAAAGGACTCAGGGCTAGTATCGGTAGTAATGTACACTGTTTTATTCCTTGGGTAGACAAAAAAAGAGCGTTGAATGACTCTGCAAATGAGGAAGTTTATTACAATCAACAGGGCTTTACACCTCATAGATAACACAGATTGTTTGTGAAGAAAAGGGGAGGTGGTTTAGGACTCATCAGCATAGAATACTATCTAGTAAGCCAAAACAAGATCAGAGAAGCAAATAGTGGAGACATTATTGAAAGCCACCAAGAAAGTATAACGAACAACACAAAAACAGCGAACGATGGAGCAGCGTAGCAAACAACGAGGAACAAAAATGGGAACAGGGAAAACTAGAAAGGGAATTCAAAAGACGGCAACAAAATATTGCAGATGAGGAATCATGGACAGGACTACGCAAAGGAAATGCGAACAGAGGAACAGAATCACCCTTTATAACAGCTCAAAACAAATGCGTCAGGACAAACTATGTCTTGGCAAAAAGGAGCAGAATCAAAACAAACAGCAAATGCAGCTTATGTACAGAAAGGGACGAGGCTGTAAATCACATAAGCAATGAATGTAGTCAACTAGACTAAAAAATGATCAAAAACAGACACTACAGAGTAGCAATAGTGATACACTGGCAACTAAGCAAACGACTTGAATTCTACCTTGTGGACAAATTGCATCAACTCACGCCGTACATAGCCTTAGAAAATAGAAGCCACAAATTACTCCGGGATTTTGCCATCAAAACTGACTATGCTCAAGCTAAAAAACAGGACCTGGTAGTCGTGAACAATAGAAGGAGAACCTACAAAATAATAGACATTGCCGTACCAGCGGATCCCAGAGTAAATACGAAAGAGTACAAAGTTAGGGAAATACCAGGACTTGGCGAAGGAACTCGAGTTGTGGAACATGGATGTCAATGTATTACCAGTAATATTACGTGTAAGAGATGAGAAACTGGGCGTATGAAAGGATAAGCATTACTGGGGACCACACAAATTCCGAGGAGAGTACTAGGAATATGAAATCTGTGACCCTCAGTCGGTAGCAATGGTGTACCAGACATAAAAAGACATGATGGAGACGCTACAAACCACAGAGCTGCTGTGATAGGTGGGGACGATATGAGAGGGGGCCAAAGACCTGGGGTAAACTGTTGCCGGTCATCTTTCGACAATAACCAGCGGGCAACTGATAGGGAATTGTACTCCACTGAAGTGCTGTGGACTGTGAGGGTGCAAAGAGGAGGGCTCGAGACTTGTGGAGACTTGTTGTCACACAGTTTCCAGCGGTGACCACCTGGTGTAAAAATACGATTGATAATATCACTCAGTTTCCAGCGGTAACCACAAGGCAACTGGTGTGGAAATAATAATAATAATAATAATAATAATAAATATAATAATAATAATAATAATAATAATAATAATAATAATAAAAATCTCGGCTCGTGTACCCTTAATGGCCTTCAGGAGGGACACAGTCGTCACACAGCTACTGTTGGCCAAAACTCGTATACCACTAATGACACCCAGGGAAAGCGCAGTCCTCACGGGGTGACTGCTATAAAGAACAAGAGAAAGAGATGGACAAGGGAAGAGAATAGACTAGTTATGTGCTGTTACTATAAAAGCAAGCCTTCAGTGCGATCTTATAGAGAGCGTATGCTCCAAATATGGAGGGAAAAATCTGCTGTGGAAGTATCGAACCAACGCCTTGCTGACCAAGTAAAGCAAATTCAAAAGAAGAAATGGCTGTCTGAGACTGAACTACTAGGGATTCGCATTAATGTAGAGAGAGGTTCAGGTGACACATCTGAAGAATCCCCCATGAGACCCCCACAGTAAGCTACGCACCAGAGGGTGATGACGAGGCACCAACGGAAGAAGAGAAAACCAAAATACAAGCTTTGAAAGAGATCATGCGAGGAGAGAAAACAACACTCCCCTCCCTAAGAGACAAAGACAGAAAGAAAGTCGGAGAAATGACCGAACAGGTCAACTGCCTCTTACAACACATAGAAACGAACACCCTCCTAGAACTCAACAACCTAATTTACGCAGGGAAGGGACACCCAACTGGGAGAGAAGGTTACAAAGGCAGATCTCCCAACTACAGAGAGACGAAGTACTGCTTAGAAATACACCACACACAGACAGACCACGAGTAAGACTTTATAACAAATACAAGGTAGCGCAAAAAGGCATCGCAACTGTAGTCGAAGAGTTACACCAGAAAAGACTAGCTAGAGAGGCAAGACTAAAAAGATACAGACTAAGAACGGCCCTATACACACAAGACCGCACATTCCAAAACAATGAGAAAAAGTTTTACCAAGATTTAAATGGGGAAAGAAGGCAGGACATAAAACCAGATGC
This sequence comes from Thysanoteuthis rhombus, assembly GCA_963457665.1. Lineage (NCBI taxonomy): Eukaryota > Metazoa > Mollusca > Cephalopoda > Oegopsida > Thysanoteuthidae > Thysanoteuthis > Thysanoteuthis major. The sequence goes on along the minus strand of OY735212.1, from coordinate 16,492,059 downwards.
CACAGAGGCCAAGAACTATTGAAATAGCATATGGGGGCACCCAAAAAGACACAATGTAACACCGCAATGGTTAGGAAACATGAGAAAAGAACTAGAAGATATAGACAAGGGAGAACCAATAGTACTGAATGAAACCACATTGAAACATACTCTTAGGAAAGTAGCCAACTGGAAAGCACCGGGTCCCGACGGCATCCATGGGTATTGGTTCAAAAAATTCATCACGTTACACGGCAGACTCACTCACCTACTCCAAAATTGTCTAAATGAAGGCAAAGCACCAGAATGGATGACTAAAGGCAGAACCACCCTCATCCAAAAAGACCCGGGAAAGGGGAACATAGCAAGCAACTATAGACCAATCACTTGCCTACCACTTATGAGGAAAATCCTGACCGGGCAAATAGCAGAGAGAATATACATGTCAATGGATAGAAGGGGACTACTACCAGAAGAACAGAAGGGGTGTAGGATAGGAACCAAAGGGGCAAACGATTTACTCTACATAGACCAGATGATCTTAAGAGAAGTGAGGAAAAGGAGAAAGAATATCGCAATGGGATGGATAGATTACAAAAAAGCGTACGATATGATTCCACATAGCTAGTTACTCGAATCCCTTAGAATGTTCAAAATTAGCGAAACGGTGGTTAAATTCATTGGTAATTCGATGGAAGACTGGAAAGTAGATTTGACAGCCGCAGGGGACAAACTAGCAGAGGTAGGGATAAAAAGGGGAATCTTCCAAGGAAACTCGTTGTCCCCACTATCATTTGTTCTAACAATGATACCGCTCAACAGAATCCTGAAAAACAGCAAAGGATACCATTTCTCTAAAACAAAAAGAAAGGTCAACCACCTAATGTACATGGACGATATAAAATTGTTTGCAAAAAACAGGGAAGAGCTTGAGACTCTGTTCAACGAAGTAAGGGAATATAGTGAGGACATAGGAATGGAGTTTGGAATAGAAACATGTGCAATCATGGTGATGCACAAAGGAAGGCTTTCAATGACTGAAGGAATCGAACTCCCGGACAACAAGAAGATTAGGACATTGACCGCACAAGACCGATACAAGTACCTAGGTGTCCTTGAATGTGACACGATAAAACGGGAAGAGATGAAGGAGAAAATAAAGAGAGAATACCTTGGAAGGATAAGGAAAATATTGGAAACCAAATTAAACAGCAGAAATCTAATAAAAGGAATGAACACCTGGGCTGTGTCAGTAGTTAGGTATACAGGACCATTCCTAGGATGGATAAAGGAAGAGCTCCAATCAATGGATAGGCGAACAAGGAAACTTATGACGATGCATAAAGCATTATACCCTAGAGATGATACAGATAGACTATACGTTAAGAGAAAAAAAGGTGGCAGGGGGCTCATCAGCATAGAAGATAGTGTCCAGAGAGCCAAAGTAGTCCTAGAAAGATATGTGCAAACAAATAGTGAAGAAATCATAAAGAGCACGAGATATAGTGCAACAAGCAATAAAGTAGAAAACAATGGAACAGTACAGCAAACAAGAAAAGAAAGATGGGAAGGGAAAAAATTGTACGGCGAGTTTAAAAGACAGATAAAAGATATAGCAGACGAGAAATCATGAACGTGGTTACGAAAAGGGAACCTTGAGAGAGAAACAGAACCGCTCATCATGGCAGCCCAAAACAAAAGCATAAGGACAAACTACATAAAAACAAAAATCGACAGAACACAGACAAACAGCAAATGCCGCATGTGCGGCGAAAGAGATGAGACAGTATACCACATAACTAGTGAATGTAGTCAACTCGCCCAGAAGGAGTATAAGCATAGACACGATAGAGTAGCAACGATGATACACTGGGAACTAAGTAAACAAATGGGATTCAACCAAGTGGAAAAGTGGTATCAGCACAAGCCAGAGGCAGTTTTAAAGAATGACAACCACAAACTACCGTGGGACTGACATCCAAACTGACCACCTCATCCAGGCAAGAAGACCGGACTTAGTAATAGTAGACAAAAAAAGGAAGGCCTGCCAAATAGTAGACGTTGCTGTGCCTGCAGACCATAGAATAAAAAAGAAGGAGGGTGAAAAAAGGGAAAAATACCAGGACGTAGCAAGAGAATTAAGGAAGATGTGGAACATGAAAACCAGGGTAGTATCGGTCATAGTGGGCGCACTAGGAACTGTCCCCAAAACGCTGAGGATGAGACTGGAGGAGATCGGGATTAGGGGAAGGATAGAGACCGTACAGACCACAGCACTACTGGGAACTGCACGGATACTGAGGAAGATGCTAGAGATATAAGTACTGCAACGAATTGTAGCTCTGTCATGATATGCGAAAGAGAGAGGAGACGTTAGCTGAAGACCTGAGGAGACTTATTGTCACTCAGCCTTCAGCGATAACCACTTGGCAACCGGTGTGAAACTGTAAATCGCAGAATTACTGCGACCTACAAGTACTAGGAGAGGAGGGCTGGAGACTTGAGGAGACTTGCTGTCACTCAAACTCCAGCGGTTACCACCAGGCAACTGGTGTGAGATTCCAAATAATAGTAAGCATCGCGGATGCAAAAGATTTGACTATATCATTTGACTTCACTATACATACTGATAGAGTGATAAACGCGAACGGACCAGATTTTATAGTAAAAGACTTTAAATAAAAACATTTATCCTAGTAGATAAGACTGTTCCAGTAGGTGGAAATATTTCTCTCAATGAATTACTCAGTATTTAAAGACCTTTAGATAGAAATATTTTTGGCTCTGAAAAAATGTAGTCTCTGCACCATGGCCTTCACCGTGGTGACAGCACTGACACTCCACATCCAACGGGGCTGCTGACTGGATTTTGGATGTGTTCAAGACAGAGTACCAATGAGGGGACTCAGAGGCTGCGATATTGTTAAGTGCATTTGGAATCCTTGTGTTATCACTTTGTCATTAGACTGCAACGAGGAAGCAGTTCGCCCCAGGGCAGCACTATCCCATTACACTAAGAAGTACAGGTCGTGCTCATCCTGACACTTTCGCAACCTCGGTTGCTTTAAAAACTTCAATTGAAACGGCTGAAACTATTTTTCATACGGTGCTCCATCCTGCGTTGAATCTTACCTTGTGTCGCATTTAGCTCACCGTGGGAGTATGAAAAAAATGGTGTGTCACAGCCTTGCCCGAGGTCTCAGTATTGTCACTTGACATCCAAATGGGCCATCGATTGAATGCCAGGAGTGCTTCAAGACAGAGTACGCAGGTGCAATGCGTTAGCCAATGAGTAGACACTGAGGCTTTGCATTGCATAGCTCATGGGGAACCTTTGGGTTCTCTATTACTCGGCCCAGCTCCAGGGAAGCAGTTCGCCACGGGCGTTGCTGTCATCCATTGTATACATCATTAGAAATATTTTGTCGATGTGAATGTATGTATTACACCTAGCACACATCACATCGTGTATATAGAAGAATGTTTGGGAACGTGTTTTATCGTCTCTACATGGAAAAGCCCTGTCCCCGACTCAAGCTCGTGTTGTCATAATTTATGATGTTACATGCCTGAGCTCTTCGGTTGTGACCTGGCTATGACTTCCATGAATTGAAATTCAAAGACAACAACAACAACAACAACAACAACAACAACAACAACTACAACAACAACAACAACAACAACAACAATAATAATAATAATAATAATAATAATAATAATAATAATAATAATAATAATTGGATGAGGAAAATATTAGAGACCAAACTAAACAGCAGGAACCTATAGAAGGAAAGAACCCATTAGCCGTATCTGTAATAAGATGAATTCTTGTCAATGGACGGATGAACAGGAAAGTTTATGACAATGTACACAGCCTTACACCCCCGAAATGACAGGGATAGGCTGTACATGAAGAGAACCGAAGGTTGCAGAGGACTCGTCAGCATAACGGTTTGTGTCTAGAGGACCAAAGCAGGTCAGAGAAATATGTTCGAGCAAGCAGCGAAGACATCATGAAGAAGCAGCACAATCAACAATGAAAAAGTAGAAAGCAATGGAGCAACATGGCAAACAAGGAATGAAAAATGGCAACAGAAGAAGCTATACTGAGATTTTAAAAGACAAATACGGGATATGGTAGATAAGCGTTAATGGATATGGCTACGCAGAAGGAACCTGAAGAGAGAAACAAAATAGCTCATAATGGCAGCCCAAAGCAAATGCATCAAAACAACCCATATCAAAACAAAAATCAACAGAATACATACGAACAGCAGGTACTGCCTAAGTAGTGAAAGAGACGAAATTGTAAAGCACATACCTATAGTGAATGTAGCCAACTAGCCGAGAAGGAGTATAAACACAGACATGATAGAGTAGCAACAATGATTCACTGGGAACTGAGTAAATGAATAGGATTTAATCGTGCGGAAAAGTGGTACCAGCATAAACCAGAGGCAGCCCTGAAGAGTGAAAACCACAAATTACTTGGGGGCTTTGACATTCAAACGGACCATCCCAACCAAGTAAGAAGACCAGACTTAGCAATCGTGGACAAAAAGAGAACAAACCAAATAATGGACATGGCCGTGTCTGCAGACCATTCAGTAAATAGCAAAGTGAGCGAAAAACAGGAAAAATATACTAGGATCTGGCAAGAAAACAGAAGAAGGTGTGGAACGCGAAAGTCAGGGTAGTTACAGTAAAAGTAAGAGCACTTGGAACTGTACCAAACTCACTGGAGGTGAGATCGAAGGAACTAGGGATAAAAGGAAGGATTGAGACTATGCAGACCACAGTACTGCTAGGTCTTCACGAATGCTGAGGTTTGCTAGAAATATGAGATCTACGACCCCAGCTGTTAGCAGTGGCCCAACAAGGAAAACACTCGAATAGTGGTGAACGTACAAACCACAGCACCGCTGTGATAGGTAAGGGAAAGATGACAGGAGGGCTGAAAACCTCACGAGACTTACAGAAAAACATCTAGAAACATCAGGCAACCGGTGTGAAAATGTAAACCCCAACACTGCTGTGGACTATGAGAGTGTGGTGAGGAGGGTTGAAGGCCTTTGGAGACTTGCTGTCACTCAACCTCCAGCTGTGACCACCAGGCGACTGGTGTGAAAGTGAATAATAATAATGATTACAAGAATGATAATGATAATAAAAATATTACCGGGGACTGCATGAATACTGAGGGGATTACTGGGAATATGAGACCTACAACGATGGCCTAACATGTAATGGAAAGGCATTTGTCGAGGTAGTACCCATTACAGGACTGCTATGACAGGTGAAGTTGATATGAGACGAGGAGGGCTGAATACCTGAGGAGACCGTTAATTAGCCTCCAGCGATAACCACCGGGCAACTGGTGTGAAATTGCAATCTACAGCACTCCTGTTGACAGTTTGAATGTGAAGAGGAGAGCAGGAGACCTGTAAGTCAGTCTCAAGTGGTGACCAATATTACTACTACTACTACTACTACTACTACTACAAATAATGATAATAATGATAATAACAACAACAACAACAATAATCACCAGGCAACTGGTGTGAGATTCCAAATAATAATAATAATAATAATAATAATAATAATAATAATAATAATAATAATAATAATAATAATAGACCTCAGCATTGATAGGAACCACACGAATACTGAGGGAAGCGCTAGAAATATAAGGACTGCAACACTAAATGTTTATAGCGGAAGGAAAATGAGAGCGGAGATGTGAACTACAGCACTGTCATGTCAGGCGAGGGAGAGAATAGATATTGGCTGAGGACCTGAGCAGACTTATTGTCACTTAGCCTTCAGCAATGACCCTGGGGAACTAGTGTTAAACAGTAAACCATAGTATTTCTGTGGTCTATGGGAATGAGGAGAGGAGGGCTGGAGACTTGAGGAGACATGCTGTCACTCAACCTCCAGCAGTAACCACCAGGCAACTGGTGTGAGCTTGCAAATAATAATAATAAAGAAAAAAAAGGGTGAAAAAAGGGAAAAATACCAGGACCTAGCAAGGGAATTAAAGAAAATGTGGAACACGTAAACCAGGGTAGTACCGGTCATAGTGGGAGCACTAGGAACTGTCCCCAAAACGCTGAGGGAGAGACTGGAGGAGATCGGGGGAGGATAGAGACCGTACAGACCACAGCACTACTGGGAACTGCACGGATACTGAGGAAGGTGCTAGAGATATAAGTACTGCAACGAATAGTAGCTCTGTCATGATATGCGAAAGAGGGAGAAGACGTTAGCTGAGGACCTGAGGAGACTTATTGTCACTCAGCCTTCAGCGATAACCACTGGGCAACCGGTGTGAAACTGTAAATCGTAGAATTACTGCGACCTATGAGTACTAGGAGAGGAGGGCTGGAGACTTGAGGAGACTTGCTGTCACTCAAACTCCAGCGGTTACCACCAGGCAACTGGTGTGAGATTCCTAATAATAATAAAAATAATAATAATAATAATAATAATAATAATAATAATAATAATAATAATAATAATAATAATAATAATAATGATGATGTTAAATGAAAACTTACTATAGTCCATCAAGTTTTTCTCTGCCGTCGCAAAACTTAACAGCTAGTGATTTTCTTTGGTTGCTAATAGGACTCCGAATCATGATTTTAACGGATCAATGTTTTTCATAACCGGACCCCCAGTTTGTACCCATCAGATTAGCTAAACCAAACCTCTATATTTTTGTTCAATCATATAAAGTCGTCACGTATCTGAAATCTCACCCATACAATCTGTACAAATGGGAATAACTTTTGATACACTCTAATATATACATCATTTCTAAGGAAAAGTATCAACGCAGTCATCTTTTATTTCCTGCATTTGCCGTTATTCAATTCGACAAGAAGAAAATGAAAACAGTGGGTCTCTCAGACAGCGAGAGGCCAGCAGCGTATTTACCAGAGAAAAACCCTTTTCAAATGATTTAATTATGGCTAAATTGATGCCATATCCTCCCAAATAATACTTCTGTCAGATAAGGCTCCCCTGCAACAAAGTTAGATTCAACAAACTTCAATCATAACAACTGTTTGCTTTCATCAGTTTTGTTTGGTGTGACCCCGCAGAGAATAATCTCCTTCCTTTTAAAATGTTCTGCACTAAAACCTAACGTTGGCTTTCATCAGATTTACACTAATGGATCGACATGAAACAAGATCAAAAACTCGTCAGATTGGGTTCTTTTGTGAAATAGTCTACCCTGATGGACTAAAAGTATTATGACTGCCCGCCTAATGAGGCGTTGGTCACTCATGTACCCGTAAAAAAATCCCCTAATCCGACCAGGCATGGACTCTACAAGATTTCTCAAGTTTTCTCCTTGGATCTAGTGCCAGGATTTTGAGATCAGGTCCATCAACTGACCCAAGTTACGTAACGGAGGCTCAGTAGATCGGAAATGTTTTTCATCACATATCATTAGTGTTTAATAAGATTGAAATCTGCAGAATTTGGTGTCCAAGCAAACAGTGGAATTCTATGCATGTTGCCGAATATATTCCTTGATTACTCATACATCCTGACAGGGTGCATCAATCCCATGAAAGATGCAAACACCATTTTAGGAGATTGTTGCCATGAAGGCGTGTACTAGGTGTTGAATGATGTCAAGGTAGTTAGTTCATAACAAAGTACTCTCCACATAAATGATAGGAACCAGTGTTTGTAGAACATCGTTGAAACCATTGTACTGCCCCACCCCAACGGCCTGTTGCTTTCCAACCGTGGTTTCTGGTACCATCAAATCCCCAGGGATGATGATTCAATCGTAGGCTCCTGATCACTTCATAGTGGAGAAAGCGAAACTCATTGGACCTAGTAGCCTTCTTGATCCACAGCTAGGCACACACTCAATAAAGATCAATTTACGGTGCTGCTGGCCAAGGCACCGAGTACGCCCAGATAGTCAACCCTTGAGCTACTGACCAGAATCTATGGTGCTCAACTTCAGTGATCGTTCGAGATCTAGTGTATCCAACTGGTCGCAACCGCTGCTGAAGTGATGAAAAGGACGAATAGAAAATGGAAAAAAATGATAATCGAACTCTAAAGACAAAATACAACATTCACCTACCTATAGAATGACAGAAGAAAATTAAAATCAATCATGGAAGCCAAACGTTATATACATATATTTATATATGTTTTTGAAAGATTCTAATAAGAATAGGAATGAGCGTTGGGATTTCTTTCTCTTTTTTTTCCCTATTGGTTTCAGTCTTTCAAGCAGAGAAAAAGCATATATTTTCCCTGACTTATTTCGGTGAAGCTTATTTACTTTTATTCAAACATATCATTAAGAATGTCTCTTAAACAGTAATCTGCAGTGTTCAGTCTCGCCAGTTAGATGTTTGCAGCAAGATAAAACATACCATTATATATAATGACTTGTCATTTTTTTTTGTGTTTGTGTGAAATGTCTGTGTTCCCGCTACGCTTAGGCTAACAGAAAGAGAAAAAGACGACAGCGCGACTTTAGTGTTTATGGGTTTGCCTCTAGGTCTCTATTAATATAACTACTACTGCTGTTGCTACTGCTTTTCATGCTTTTATTACCGCCGTCTTTAAAATACTTAAGAATTAAAATGATGACATCTTCATATTTAAAAAGTAATTCTTTTTTCACCCAACTTTCTTACCTTATTCTTTTGATGTGTGAAAAACAAGGAGAAAAAATAGACTCTGTTTAAAAAAATGTAACAATGTTTATACATTCTTCGACAACATTTGGCAACATTTGCTTTTGTCATAAGATATATTATTATTTCAAATTATTCACAAATGTTCTTCAAGTGAATACCCGTTAAAACAACAGAAACAAATAAATAATCATCGCATCAAAAATAAGAAAGAAAATATCCTCCAAAATGAAATATTATTCATTGGCAAAAGGAAGAATTATATATGGATGGGATAGCAGATTGTCTATAGCCACAATGAAGAGTTGTAATACAACGAAACAGCTGTCTGTGGATGACACAATAATCAATGCTGCTCTATTCAGGGTTGAGCACTCTTAAAGTGAGGTAACGTTCATTGTAAGCATTATGCATGGCTCTTCCATAGGAATAGAGCACTCTGGTTGATGGGAATTTTAAGCAAAGAATAGAATGTATTGCTTGATTTCACCGTTACCGTCCGTCCAGTTCCGTGGCTCAGCAGTAGGATACTGGCCTCCGAGTCTGAAGCTAAAGGTTTCAATCCTGCCTCGTGGTACTGGATGGGATAACGGATTGTCTATAGCTACATTGAAGTGCTGTGATATAACAAAACAGCTGTCTGTGGATGACACTATACATATTTATATACATACATGTGTGTGTGTGTGTGTTAGTGTATACACTCTTTAGTCTACTTTCTTGTTCTAATTTTTTTCCTTGATCAAATTTTAAGAAAATTATAATATAACGTACTATCTCGTAAAAAGTAAATCATTCTTCTCTTTCCTTTTTTTATCGCCCTTTTATTGTGTTGATTTTTTTCCGTGCTACGAACGCTGTCCATCACCCTTCAACCACTCCCCCCTCAGGTCGCCTCATTCCTTATAAACTCCATTAATCTATTCAAATATGGTCTTAAGATCAAATATACCCAGTTTCTTAGAACTGCCGACTTGCGTCGCAGATTAAAACAGAAAATTCGAGAGTTGCAGAGAATCGACAGAAAAACAAAATATAAAAAAGTAAACCCCCCAACTTGGTCTTCCAAAGATACTCTCACTTTGGTTTTCAATACTGTTGTCTAGCTCTGCAAAGGACAGAAACTGAAGCGTCCTTTTTCGACTCAAATAGGAACTATATTTTTCAAATTTTATCTTTCTATCAATCTTTCCAAAACCAATCTTGAACCTTTTCACCGTCAATGTGTAAAACCTGACGTTTCCCCTATCTGAATAGATGGCCCCATTTTGAGGGAAACCTCCCTGTTTGGATAAATCTCTCTGTCTTGAATTCACACAGGATCTGAAATGAGACTCCGACATTACCTCTCTTTGCAAAGGAAGAGCTAAAATGGTGTTTCTCCGAATTTTTAAGATGAGCTATTATTATTATTATTTCGATTATTATTCAGATTATCCTCATCTTGGTTGTTTTTCAAATGTTGTACTCTACGGCCTTCATCAGGTATCATCTGGTAGGTGTGGGGAAGTAATGAACCGAACCCTTTATTTATCCGACGGGGGTATTTTGGCTGCACTCCCCTCTTAGCAGTAGTAGTATTTTCGAATTATTATTGTCTTGCACTGGGATTGAACCTAGAACCATTAGATTACTTGCAGTAATTCTGTCTGATTCTGTAACCACCATGCTATGTGTCCATGTCTAATTTTTAGGAGTGTTAAACCTCAGGTGGCAGTTTTTGGTATTTGATATTAATGTTTTCTGTCTTTTATTATTAGAGGTTCCCATGTGGTATCCATTTCAATGCTAGGATCACTGAGACAGTTTTTCTTGCCTAGCATATGGGCTGATTCTTTCAATTTTCAAATCCTCCCATGTTCTCCCCGATTAATTATTTCAACTTCGTTTCACAGGGGTAGGTGGTCTCGCTTTTCCCTCCATACGTGATCAACTATACCTGATTTGTTAACAAATAATTGATCAGGAAGAACACTGGAAGATTCGAAAATTGAAAGAGTCGGCCCTTATGCTAGGCAAGAAAAACTGCCTCAATAATCCTAGCATTGAAATGGATACCATATGGGAACCTCTAATAATGAAAGACAGAAAACATTAACATCAAATACCAAAACTACCACCTGAAGTTTAATGCTCCTATAAATTACTGCGAGTAATCTAATTGTTCCGTTCAACCCCAGTGCGAGACAATGATAATTCGAAATACTAAGAGTCAAAATATCCCTGTCGCTTAATAAAGGGTTCGGTTCGTTACTTTCCCACACCTACCAGATGATACCTGATGATGGCCGTTAGGTACAACAGCCGAAACGTTGTATGAAAAACAACCAAGATGAGGATAGTCCGAATAATAATCGAAATAGCTAAAAAGGTAGCATCTATTTTACCGATTGAGATATTTTCTACACCTAGAGTGATATCATATATCTATAAGAACGAAATTCGTCCCAAAATGGTGTACTGTCATCAAATTTGACGGGCTCTTCTCATCAGATTCGTTGGGCACTCGATGCAGTACAAAAATGAGTACGTGGGCTAGTGGGTGATGGACTTTTTTTTACCCCAAACTCCAATCACTCTGAATTGAAAGTTTCCAAATGAAGTACATTCCTGTCCGGTAATTTTCAATGAAAACACGACTTTTCAGATATATACAAATTATTTTAGATCTATCAAAAACTCGCCGTGAGTGCCTAGCAAATACTTTATTCTTAAGAACATCTGCTATTAATCCCTTAACTATTGTTAGTCTTCTTCAATTCTCTCATTGCTTTTCATTTTTTAGAGTTTTAACCCTCATAAGTAAGTTTAACTCTTATTTAATCTTCATTTCAAACATTGCTTTTATTAGCATTTCCGACTATTCTATCTTAACAACGGTATGCTGTTGTAATGTTTTTTCCTGATCCTGTGGCATAAGTCCCCTCTCACTGGCCCTTACATGTGAAAACTTGCCGAAAGGCTTTAATTAGTGTGACCTAAAGTAAACAAAATTATCAATCTATCAGAGTCTCTAAACCTACCTATTTATCTAACAAACATCAGCACCTATGACCTATACTCACAGTAATTTCAGGAGTTAATTCAGGTAGCAGATTACCGAGTGAGTGTTGCCAAAATTAACAAATAATACAAGAGATCGCATCTGGGCGATTGTGAAGACTCTCTGCGTAGGAATAAATCCGTTCAGTGATATTCAGCGATTATATATCTGTGAACCATATGGGGGGAGGGGTATTTTTTGCGTGCCAGTATGTATCTGTTTTCTGTGTTTGTGTGATAAATCTGATTCATTTTCTTTCGATGGGAAAATCATGTTAGTTTGGAGATATCTTCCTTCTTTGAAAGTTAAAATCAACATTTAATCTGTGAAAACACCTGCCACTATTCTGCGTAGAAGAGAGCATTCGTGATGAAGTCCACGCACACGTACATATCTGTGCACACCATCGAGAGTTATGTAGAGGATCTATATACAAGCTAGCACGTTATTATTTTACAATGGTCGATTTTCCGTTGAACCATTTTTCTCTTAAAACTGTTGACTCCAGACAGTGCCTAAACAGTCCCAGTAGGTTTCAATGCGTGTATATGCGCCGGAAATCTACATGATGTCCCCACGCAGCAAAAAATGGGGTCTGCATTCGTTCTCACCCAGATAATAACGATCTGTTCTCCATATATTGCTAAATAATATTGAAAGTCTGATTACCCCAACTAACTTTGGCATCTATACTCTTACAAAGTATATTATGATGATATGAATATGACAACACAAAGTCAACAGGTTTCAACAACAACAAAATTAACTTTAAAGGTTGGATCAATGAAAGTATTTTAAAATTACCTCCCTTGCACCACATCAGCCACAGAAACAACATTGACTTCTACAGAGTTGATTTCTCCTGTCACAATGTTCTTGGAGCATTTGGGCGAGTGACTTGTCCTTGGTTTCAAGCATAAACAAATGCAAAACAACGCCTGAAAGTTACCCTCAAGGCTTCAACTCCAAAAAACAAAGAATTTTTGACAGCCAACAACTGCAAAAACAAAACATCAACCTCACTCGATATTAGATAATTAAACGCACACGTTTCCAGGCGATTGGTGAGATGGACCCTCCCCGTCACGATGCTAAAAACTGCACCCACTCATTACCTGAAGACGGCCGTGGGTACAATGACCAAAACGTAGTGTTCAAAAAATTGTACCTATGTGTGGACAAAAACTTTTGATAAATATTCCCTCAACTGAAAAATTCAGACAGAAGTGATATAAACATCCCAGATCATGTCCACATTTCAAAAACACTCACAGCTAACGGCTTGTTTCTCCGTCTTTTCTTACCTAAGTATTGCAGAATATGGTTTGTATTCTTTCTCATGGACACTCTGGTGTACTCCTTTGATTCAAGCACTCATGCGTGTCTTCATTTCCCGAATCACAACATACCCCTATTTTCTGGATAGTCACAGATTACAATTTATTGCTCTCTTCCGGACATTCAAAGATCACAGCATGTCTCTTTGCAAATGCCGACGTGTCCCTGTTGGCCGAACATCTGCTGATTACGACGTGTCCCTCATCTCCCGAACACTCAAGGATTACAGTTATTCCCCATCTACTGAAGATGCACTGATCATCACGAGCCTCACTCGCCTGGACAATTGTTGATCACGGCATTGGAGCACAACATCATTTCCCATCTATTCATCGGTGGAAAATATTCACAGTGTTTGTATTTGACATGTTTACAATGCCTTACTTGCTAATTAATGCTTACAATTTAATTGCACATCAAAGACCGCGTAATTATTAAGATGAAAAGAGGTAGAAGAGAATATCTTTGGAGGAAACTTTTCGGAAAAGGAAGCCGCAGTCTTTTGCTCATTACAATTAATTAATACTGATTTTTGTTTGTTGGACATTACTACAGTCCTCTTTTGCTCTTTTTTTTCGTTTTTCTTCTTTCTTTTGAAAAGCCAGGACCTTTTTTCTTTGTCGAATCTTTCCAACTCATTTCATACATTAATCAGGACCTTAGAAATATCTCCAAAGTACCCCTAATTGTTTCTCTCTATTTCTGTCACAGTGTTGCTTATTTCTTCCTTTATTTATTTGAGTCCACCTTGTTCTCTTTGGTTCCAGAAACTCGCTTGGCTGTTTAATATGTTTGTCTTTCTTTTTCCAAACATTGTCTTGCATGCGAGTTTGCAAGATAAATTACTTTTTACACTTCTTACAATTAACTGTGTGTCTCTTTATTAGTCTCAGTTGGTTTTTGGTTTTTATTTTCATATCAAAGGGAATCTTAATTAGTAATGATAATTGTTTTACAACTTGAACAAACTTTTCCGCCTTAATTAACAGTGTTTGATTTTAAGCAAAGGTGTTGGTAGTCTGGAAAGTAGATAGGTAGATTAATATGAATAGACTGAGATGGATAGATTGATAGAAGTACGGACTATGTTACACAATCATGCAAAAAATATGCCTAATTACATGTAACAAGCTTTGAGAACATTCTTGGATAAAAAGGTTTTCTGGTAAGTAGAGTACATTACACAGTTCACTGTATAGCCTGGTAATATCTTCGAATCATTAAAGTATCCGTAACATTGTATTGCTCTTTATTCTTTGTAAGACGGCATCAGCAGTTTTGGGACTTTAAACTGTGGTACCTGGGTGCTTAGTATGGAGGAGGAGATGTGTCAAAGTTCAATTGCTCCTTTTGTAACCACACTGAAGACTCCTAAAGGAAAAGAGTGGTCTCTATGTTTGGAGATCAACATGATTTCAGGGTATACTCTCCTGCTGGATTTGGATCGTGGTATTAACAGACGGTCACCCATCTCGATACTGGTGATGCTCGATGTCGCATAACTTCGGAAATAGACCGAGAACCGGTGTTTCCAACAAATTAGCCATAGATAATTAAATATAGAGCTCCCCCCTTCTTTAGCTCAGCAATAGATACACTCAAGGGGCGTGTCCCGTATTGACATAAATAATGGATCAACCTTTTAAAGAAAAGAGCATTAGGCCAATAGTTTAATTCGACGAATGAATAAGAAAGTGCTTTAATGGGCCCCCAGCTGCCCCAAATCTTGAATTCTGCACTGTGCTCAAAAAGGTTGAACATCAGCAGTGATTGGTGAGTGTTTTGAAAAAATTGCCATTGCTTTAATGATTTTGATTACATTTCTGGCTGTGTTGCTCCATAGTTTTTCCCCCAGCACTTGAGCAAGGTTTTGGTTATAACACACGGGATATTCCCTCATAATACCTCACGAGGGTACGAACAACAGAATAAAATCGATTTGTGCTTTTCTTATGTAGAAGAATAGACATCATTGATTCTACCTAGATATCACCCGGGTACCTATATCTATCTATGTATTTATCTATCTATCTATCTATCTATCTATCTATCAATGCATCTATATATGTATAGATGCGCTCATCTCTATCAATATGCATAATGTCAGCAAATAGTGATTTTCCAATGTACGAAAATTAATGATAGTCGAGTTTAAGCTGATGTTCTTACGTAAATTTTTGTTGATCAGTGTATATATGTATTTATGTATATATCTGTGTGCGTGTAAGAATAGGGAGAGTGTGTGGTTGCAGGGGTAAATTTTGTGTATGTGTGTGTGTTTGTGTATTAGTGTGTCAGCGTGTTTCTTAGTGTGTATATATGTGTGTGTGTGTATGTGTGTGTGTCTATGTCTGGAGGTGTATTTCAATATGACCGTAAAAATAATCCGAGAAAACTTTGCTAAGAACTTATGAATATTTAATCTAACCAATTCTAATCTCCGGGCAATTTTCTGACAAAATCACATTTTGGTCTTGTTTAATGAATTTTGGTCGGATTTAAATATGCCCTAAATATATCTGCAAATAACGCTATAAGATTTATTCCCTCCTTTAATTGCAAAGCCACTTAAATTTGCCTATTGACCTTTCATATATATATATATATATATATATATATATATATATATATATATATATATATATATATATATATATATGTATGTGTGTGGTTGTATGTGTATATAAAGGAATAATTCAGAGTTTGATGTAGTACGGATAAAGAATTGCAGTACGAATTATTGTAACTAAGTATAAGCTGAAAAACAAAGAGGAGTAGAGGATATATTATCTGCAATAATCAAAGCATACACACGTGCATACACACACACACACACACACACACACACACACATATATATATATATATATATATATATATATATATATATATATATATATAGTTATAGTTATAGTTATAGTTATAGTTATTGAGAAATAGATTTATAATCCGACAGAAATGATCTGAAATTGTGTTATATTATTTTGAAACTCTATTTGAAATTATCTCATCTAACTACACGATTAATGTATAATTTGACCTAGACAACGCAAACAGAATGAACAATTAAAAAAATGGGGTTTTGCAAGAATCAAACCAACGATCGATACGGTAGCCGATTCAATGGAGTGTTGCTCTTACCATAGAGCTAATCAACCAGCAGTGATGCAAAGTCGAAAAAAAAACGGTTTTGAATCTAAATTCTTATTTTGTTCATTCATTGTTTTATCTGCTCAATCATTTTTTTTTAACGTAGACAATTTTATCATCAAGAAACTGATATGTAATCTGACATCTATAATTCTGATAATATCCTGTTATCATACGTTGGATTATATATTTCATAATTATACTACCATGCTATATTCATTATACATTTACTGTGTGATAATGGAAGACCATTTCTGGCTACATATATTATAACTTACAAATACACAAATGTATATTCGAAGCTGATATTTATTTGTAGAGCTCTCGATGTTGAAACTGAGACAGTATTAAATTTTGAACACGATTATCCAATAACAAATTTGAATATGGTTCGAGTCAAACACTCATTCAGACTACATGTACCCACGAACTATCATCCTGCAATCTTATCAACTGCATTCTCATTACGGAATTTCATTGTATGATGATCAAACTGCTCGGATAACATTCACCACAGAATTGAGTGCATTGACGGGAATTAAGTGTATTGGCATTGATATGAGAGTAAAACATTCTTGAGCAAGAAAGGTTTTTTTCCGTCCTGAAGCCTTACAAAGTATGGAGCTTTCAGTAGATTCGTCACAAAACTGTATCCAAAACTTTCTAACAGAGTGGTAACTTTACCGCTTTCCTGGTTCAACTATTAAAATCATATGAAAATGAAAATGATAATGAAGGGTTTAATGTCTGATAAAAATCATCTCCCTACAACCTTTAGGTTCTAAAAATATTCAATTGGTTCTAAAAATGTTCCATCCAGGAAGGATGGACATTTATTTTTTTTATCTTTTGATTATAAACGGGAGGCCGAAAAAATTAATTTTGTACCATAATATATGATGGTACAAAATAATTTTTTTCGGACTCCTGTTACTTAGCACGAGTCTTTTTGAAAGGTTTTCAGAAACATGCTAAAAACGTTAGCAACAATCAGTCTGACACATTATTACACGTTTTTACTAAATAAGTATAATGTGTAGCTTATGGTTTATGTTAGATTGTAACTTGCATTCGTGTCGTCTGATGTCGAGGACCAAGACAGAAAAGAACAGGAAAGAACAGGAGGACTTCCTCCGCACTCATCTCAGCTGGTAAAGTAGACATGGAAAGGATCTGTCACCGAAGTGTATCGGTAAAACAGGAATTGATTAGTTTTATACTTTCCCGGGTGACTATATGAAGTAGCTGCTAGTTTGGACGGCGTATTGGTTATCTACTAAGTTTTTTGATGCTATCACAGAAACCCAATGTTGACATCTTATGCATTTGCAAGCACACAGGGACACATGTGGGCTCTTGACCACCAAATCAATCCTAGGAAATTCAAAAAGTAATTCAAGTTACTTCCCAAGCACTTTTGCTTATTTTTCCTATTTTTCGTTAGTTTGATTAAGAAAAGAGTTCCATTCGTTTTATCCAACCAATTGAATAGTAATACAGCTGTTTATATGAATATGAGAGTTAAGAAGCTATATATGTATTTTCAAAGATGAAAGTATGTTCTTTTATATCACAGGAAGTAATGGAATATTAGTATATTTACGGTTCATGAAGAAAAAAAAGTGAAAGAGAAGATACTTCATGGAAACTCTTTTTCGTTGGCTAAAATCAGATGCTTTCATGATTCCAGCCATCGCTGACCATAATATATATTTTCCTTAACTATTCTCGATCCTTCGTCTCTCAAAAAGAAATATATTGTATATCGTTGTGACGTAAAGGAGTATACATGTGATATTTTTTATGGGGACCAAGTGATATTCAAGATATTGAATGCTTATAATCAGGGCAAGTGAGCTTTTTCCATCGGTTTAATGGGTGAAACACATATTTCTTTCCCTCAATTAGCTATGCACCAGAATCAGCTGAACATCGTAATATCTAGCGATATTTGCTTATAAATTACTTGTTTAATTAGCTTAATATTTATCGGTTCATAGCTAATTTGGTTTCTTAGCACGGTTAAACAAACACAAATATATTATTTTATTGGATTTCAGTAATACGCTCACTTAATTAATGTATATGCCAGTTAATGAAACATTGTTTTATGAATTCACCGTGCAACGTGATTTTTGTTCCTGGGTAGTGAAGTAACTTCTCATGATGGATGTGAAAAAAGTATAGAAAATGGCTTTTATTCCCTTCAAACTTTGCTTATCTGGACAGGATAGTGATATTTATCTGTACTTATTTTCCTTCCTATATGTGATTGAAAGATATGCAAATTTTCCTAGTGTCCAATTGGAACAAGGATGGAAATTGGTTTTTGAAAGTAGATGCACGGTAAAGCTTTGATTTGGGAACTAGGTTTATTGTAATGTATCCGTTTGTAGACTTTGAACAAGCAAAAACCCAGGAAATTGAGAAGTAAGTATACGTCGTACTCCTGGAAACTCTCTTGTCCATTTCAATCGGTAAATAAGAAATAAGTAGATTTCAAATTACCACTCTCCTGGTTACAAAAACCAAGTCTGAAGGGAATGATTAACATTTTCAATATGTTTTATAATCAACTAGGAAATACCACTCATCACCCTGAGAGAAGGGGGAAGAAATCTGTTGCACAGTGTTATTGGAAATTAATATCTAAATTATGTAATTGAGTTATTGATTAAACCAGAATCGCAAAATCGATGGGAAAAAGGAGAGAGACAAAGGCATCCCTCAAGATTGACAATGAGTGTAATAAGTTTACTACTGCTGATGCCCATAAAAAGAAAGATAGTTATGAGAGAGTGGTTCCGTCCATTTGATTGTTCAGAAGCTATCTATTCTGTCAATTATCGCATCATATCAGTGAATGAATCTTTTTGTCATGATACCTGGCAAAGGTATGGAAACGGAGGGAGAAGCATGTCCATACCCGTCTGAAGATATCCACTAAACCACCTTGCACTTGAAGTCAGTACCAAACAACAGAATCACCTAACGTGAAATTGTTGAGCTGGTCATGGTAAAAATACGAGAAGTAATGAGAAGTGACGAGAAGCAACGCAAAAATATCATTACCAGTAAAGATTGCTGTGATCAATGAATCACCCTAACCCAGAGCTCTTCAACCTGTGTATCAAGTCACTCTAGTGTGTCACCTATAATCTCTTGGGGTGTCACGATGTTGCGAAGTTAAGAGTATATCTTTCAAAATATTATTATCCTGAGCCAGTTGAACTGCTGGATTGATATTTACAGAAATACCTCGAATCTTGTAGTTTTGATTTATACGGTTTCTGAAGTAGTACGGTCATGGTATTGCTACACAAAGTACTGTGAATAAGTATGAACTGAATAGGATCCTTCGTTGAATCATAAGACATTGAATAGTGCAGTTTGAGAATGAATTCCAGTCAAGGTATTCTTGTATTTAGGTCGCTAATAATTTTACTTATGTGTCACCCTGAAAATATTCTTAGAAGGTGTGTCGCCAAAGCATTGGAAATTTGAAAGTTCTGTCCTGACACTAACCCTAAATTCTCTTATCGATCATCGTAAACGTATTAGAAAAATCAAATTACAACACATTTGCTTCTCGTTGTCCCTTGTTGCTTCTCTTATTTCATCGCCACTCTTGCAAACCATTACCTCGCTTGATATTGATAATTCATTACAAGCCCAACAGCTGGAGTATCCAACTCAACTCATACCTCTACGTCCTTTCGTGTCAGTTGTACGATTTTCCGTGGCTCAGATGGTGAGAATGCTGCCTACCAATCACTTTAGAGAAATTTAATTTTGAATATCGTTTGGTTACCGTAGCTGGACAGACGGACAGTGGAAAGTTTACTCCTCTAAATGAAGTTAGGATAGTCCTTGTTGTTACGGTAGAGCACAAACTTCTCCAACTTGGATTGGGGTTTGACAAAAAGTATAATCTTGTACTAATGATCGTGTCTCTGCTTGTACCGAATCAACAAATATGTTTCTCAATATAGAGTTATTCTTTCTGATAAGGAAGTCTGACAAAATATTCTTCAGAAAATGAATGGAAGCGATGCAGTAAGTAAGGAAAATGATTTCATCCAATTTATTCCAGCCTGATATTAATCAAACGAAAAAAAGTTTGGCGTGATGGAATCCGAAAATAAATTAATGAGCCCCCTACCCCTATTCCACTAACCATTGCAACTTTGCAAATGCCAGTAGAAAACTTATGCATAATTCATTACCAAATTAGCATACCTATATTAAAAATATGCATACGAGAAGTTACCCCAAAAATAACCAGAATTACAGACTAATTTCCAGTCACAACTTTCGAAAGAAACTATGGTTCATTTCGAACCCGGAAATTTCATTATCTACCTTTTAAATGGGAAATTATTGACAAGAAAGATTTTAAAGACTAAATCAAATAAGCAATTAGTTTTGTTTGTTTTTTTTATTTTGATAAAATTTCTTTTTAAAACAAGTTGCCTAGTCATGTTGAAAATAGCAATAGTGTACAGAGTTTTAAAAGTTATTTAAATAAGTTTAGAGATTATAGAAAAAAAATCAGCCAACAAATATATTCTTGAATCTGTCTGATGTGATTTTCAAGAGAGTCTGATCTGTGAATTGTGTTAAATCGTACATAATGTTTGCATTTTTGTACATTTGGACGTGTCTTTTTTTAAAATTTTATATCTATTTTGTAGTTGATGTGAAATTATTGTGTATAGTCTGAGATGTTCTCAGAGTCATAATAAACGATATATACTTAAATCGTGGTACGTTCTCAATCGATTGTTTTATTTTATAATCTGTGAGCAAACAAGACACAGATTAAGCTGAAATGCATTTCATTTTCATAATCATCAGATAACATTAATGGACATTCTAGACAAACCAATCGTCCCAGATATCTTACCAGTCGTCCAATGACGATCTTCTCTGATTGTTTGGAAAATTCTGTCATTTTGTCTTGTAAAAGGTTGGCCAAATCATGGTTGATCCTCAAGTGACATGTTGCCATGTTTGAAATGCGAATACCACTCATATGATGATGTTTTACCCGGAGCTTCTTCCTCAAAAACGTCTCGAGTCATCACAACAATTCCTGCTGCAGTGTCCCTCAATAGAAAATAAAAAAATTCAAAACACAAACTGTTTTTACATCGACAAAAGCAAAAATCAAAAGGTATGATTTAAAGCAACATTAAACAAAACATGCTACGCGACAGATTAGCTTGGAATAGTATCAACCTATGACACCAGGTGGCGATAGACTTGTGATGATATTTAGACTCTAATAATACATTGTAAGATGGCGTAACTGTTATCAATCCAGAAAAAGGAATCGGCAAAGAAAGTTCGAATTCTGATCATATTATACCATTTATATCGCTCTCGTACAGTAATATTCGAGGAAGGCACGAATCAAATCTCATTGCTATTTGTCCCGTCTCCAGTCATTCCAACAGTAGTCTTGCTACAGGTACATCACAGAGGTTGATATAGGGATACATTAGTGAGTACCTGAGCAATACAAGACCATACTTGTATAGTAAAGGCAATGATAACATTATGGCTACCATATCCTATGTCAGCATTGTCAAACGGCCGGAAGGCAAGTTATTAGAAATACTTTTCCTTCGGTAGAGTCTGTTTAATCACGGGATTTCACAAATGAGGAAAAAACTGCCCTGGTTAGTCTCTCAATCAAAACCATCAGTTGACCAATGTCTTTTGCAGCATGTTAGGGTCGATCAATTGAAAAACAAATGGAAAAGGTGTTATCGATGCACAAGTTACTTCTGCATTATGCTAGACTGTGATCTCTGAAAAAGTCTGAATTTTCAGGGAGAGAAACTAACTTGAATACTGCTGGACAGAAACGGAAATGAGCAATTCAGGATAATCTTGAATTGCAAATTACCCCCCCCCCCCAGCTGAAAATTTGTTTTTAGTGTCCCCCCCAAAAAAAATTACTTTTTGCTGACATGATAAGGAGTAATTATATAAATGTTTAGCTCCCTATCTCCATTGGAGTGTTTTGTACACGTAATACATACATACATACATACATACATACATAGCCAGCCAGCAAGACTAACTTGAAAACTGAATCATTGTACGTCGATAGTTCACGTGACAGATTTGATTGGTGGTTTCTAATAGGTTTTCGTTTATTTTCGTCCATTTTAGTACGTATTTAATAAGCATTAGTACGACCCTCAAATTAATTAAATTCGTTATTCAACAGTGTAACATTGATAACTATTGATTTCTTATGGAACACATAACTCGTAATATTAAGTAATCCATTTAACGTTGGAGCTGACGATTACGTTCCTAGCGAACTTGAATCGCGAGGTTGGGCAAGAGAGTTTTGAATAGAAAGCAATTTAGATGCATTTAATCGTCTTGCACTAAATAAATGACATAAATTTGAACCTCACTCAAATTTGAACCAATCACCCGACGGAAATCCTCTCAATAATTCCCATTGAGCAGAAGCCAAGGGCTCAAACTCGTCGGAATGTAACTTCTATCAATTCGATTAACAAGTTGATGCTTGGGTTGATCAAAGATGGGGAAATATTATCATTTTGGAAATTGCATCGGCTTTTGGTTATGAGGCAATTGTAATTGCTGACCTGTACAGATTGGAGCCTTCAGTAAAGACGGGTCTGGTTTTAACGTAAATTCGAACAGATATGGTAAGTCACACAATAGAGATCGTCATGTGACCAACATCTTTTGGCAGTATGCTATGTTGCTGGTGATCAATTAATGAATTTTAATGAGGGGAGTCAATGAAGTTACCTCTCTCACTTTTTGTTTCGTTGGATTTCTAAAGAGTCAGAATTTTAAAGGTAACAAGCTTGAACGCTACCGGACATATACTGAAGGACTTATTTGAAATAAAGGTATATAGTGATCGGTTGATTGCTAGGGTTTGGATGGCAGAAAAAAGATTCAAGCCTTTCGGTTGAGTGTTATGAAACGTCAAGCAAAGAGTTTTCGGGAATCAGAATAATGAATTGTTCAGAAAATAATAGCGTTTTTATGAAAGGATAAATTCAAAACAGATAGAAGAGTGCTTCAACCGAAGTGAATTCTTTGTGATTTAATTCACTTTTGCAAACATGTAATGTCATCTATGTTTGTACGATCAAAATCGTCGTACCTGGAAGCAAAAAATTCTCAAAAGGATTATTGTGTCATTGTCAAGAAATCGATTAAAGAAGATGTGTGCGCCCGCACACGTACAGATATATACACATGCATATAGAGATAAAGAGGGAGGTACGGGTAGAATATAAATAAAAATATGTATACAAAGCTGAGAGTAACGGATAAAATAACAATTTGAATTGTTGTAATTTGATGGTTTATATGAAGTTAGCAAATTACTATCTTAGAGCATTTAGTTTATTGTATATGTTTACCAAAACATTACTTTTTTTATATAGAAAATATATTCATCTTGATAAATCAAGTCATTCACTTTTCCCGTTTCATTCACTCCCCAAGTTGTATACACTGCTACGAACAATTTCCCTTTAGAAAATTTTTAAATTACAACCATAGGCCGAATTTTTTAAAAATTTCATGGAAAGTTTCGCAATATCACTAAGGGTCTTGAAGTACCATCATCATACAGTTTTGCTCCTAATAACAGTGCTTTCTTCCTCCAAAGCAAGCAAAAAAAATTTGAGCTTTTCAAGAAAATCATAAATAAAAGCTATTCAGTGATTAAATTGCATATTCACTAATAGTGTTGGAAATTAGGAAATTAACTCTGATCACAAATTCAAATGCATTTGAACATTGATCATTGAATAAAGTAAACTATAATGTTCTGAACACAAAAAATGTAATTGAACAATAAACCAGGGTATTTATAATTTGTTTGGGTAGTATATTATATACACATGCGTGTGTGTTTGTGTGTGTGTGTTTGTGTGCGTACATGTGCAGGGAAGAGAGAGTGTGCACGCACGCACGTGCACGTGTGTATGCTCTGAAATGAAAAATGGGAATTTAAATGTTCAATCACACTTTGAAATAACTTAAAAACATTTTCAAAAATTTGGGTTCGCTGTGCTTCAATATTTTCTGAACAGAACATATATATATATATATATATATATATATATATATATATATATATATATATATATACGTGTGCGTGTGTGTGTGTGTGTGTGTGTGTGTGTGATTTTTTTTTTCAAGCCCTTTAGTTATCTGGAAATGAAATACATCCATTTCCAGTTATTTCTAAAGCCATTCATTAATAAATCTAGTCACTTTTATTCATTAGCCATTCGAAATGACTGCTCTTCAATGCTGACGTCAAATACCGATGTCAAACCGATGATTCTCGTTCGTTTGATTACTAGTACGGAGCAGCGGTGAATATTGATATCAATTGAAAAAGGACAGATAACTCAGGGGAATGATTTGCATCACTGTCAAAGAACACGAGAATCTCGGTCTTTTTAAGGCAAATCTAGGGAGAAAAGGGAAATTTATTTGAGGAATCAGAGAGATTCGGGATAATAGAAGCAGACCTTTTAAATTATGTCGGAAATTTCACGATATGCCTTTTCAGAAAACGTCAACAGAAACGGCTACAGAAACTGTCAACATGGGTTTCTGCAGGTATTCAGTTGATCTGTTCGGCTGGCTATGCATGTATGTATTACGTGTACTGGAGCTGAAGGGCTGAAAAACATATACGTAAAACATAAATAAGTCATCCACGGACAGCTATTTCGTTGTATTACAACTCTTCAGAATGGCTATAGATTATCCTACATCCAGCACCACGAGGTAGGATCGGAACCTTCGCTTCAAACCCAGACGCAGACATTTTACCCCCGCCCTACGAAGAACTGAATGGTCCGTAGGGCCGAACTAAACAATGTATATTTACTTACGCATAATTCCCCGTCTAACAAAGTGCTCTATTCCAGAGTTATAAGAGCTTTGCATATAAAAGTAATAGACGGTTGCTCCTCTTAACAGTGCTGAACATATGTGAGGATTCACTTTACAATGTTGGCTTATGCTAAATTGATCCCTTACTTTCTGTCCAGCTAAATCGACTTTTGGTTTTTGGAAAAAATATGACTTTTTTGATATCTTCTAATTCATTGATCAACCTATTCCCAAACGTTAATTGATATCCCTTAACAGGATATATTGCCAAAGACTTTTGAACTTGTTATTCGACTCTGAAATTGACAAAAGGATCAGATACTATCATCTTCCAGAATATTTATTGGCAATATAATTATCCAATATGTGTCATAATTCTATCAGTTTCAGCGAGGTTATTCACAGGGAGACTAGCTTACAAATGCAATCTACTTTTATGGTGAAAGTGTGACTTATTCTGTTTCTTTGTCGTCAGTAATGGACTTTCCAACTAGACGGTAACAATTCTGCTAATACCAACCATTAGAAATAATAAACTCTCCCATTGAAACGAGTTTAATAAGTTTTATTTCGAGAAAACGACCATCTCGTTAACATCCGAATGCATCCTCAATTCCTTCCACAGGGATTAACAAGCGATAATAAAATGGCCTGTATAGTATATGAGGAGACAGAGATGGAACTGTAAATCATATGAGAAGTCAATTGGCCCTGATGGAATACAAAAGTAGGGTCACTAGTCGTTTTGTCGGACGGCTTATCGCTCACACAGTCAGCCGACAGCACTTTTGTCGTGCAGCCAGTTCGTAAATAACCCTTTTGAAGACGTGATGTTCTGATGACTTGATTTTTAGCCGTGTGTCGTTTTTCTTCATATCATTTAGGTTATAAAACGAGAAAGAAAAACTTGAATTTCATTTCTTGAAAAAATTTTTCTATTTTACATTTTAAATAACAACATCGGAAAAACAGAATGATAAACAATATGATTTAAATATTCATTTTTGAAATGTATTTAAGATCTGAAAAGCATTAATTTTTTTTATTTTTCTTGGCTTTGCTTGAAAGAAAAAATCCTTTATTTCAATGGAAAGAAATTAAAAACAAATAAAAAGTTTGAGGAGCTCTGATCTAAATGATTTAACAGAGAATTCCAAACCGAATGTTAGGATCTTTGTAGAGTTAAAAAAAATAGCATAGAAGAGGAAGAAGAAAAATTGCCACCACATCAAAAACAACGACCACGAGGAGAGGAAGAAAAATGAGGATGAAAGCACGAAAAAGGAGAAGACCGAGAATAAGATGGAGAAGAGTAAAAGTGGAATGAAAAGGAGGCGGATAATACTAGTAAAACCTGCAATACCCATAGGGAGATTGCATTTCCCTCGGTATGTACCGAGGTTACTATAGTCAAGGATAAGAATGCTATTTATCCATATCTAGTTGATCTTTGATAAAACATTAACAGTTATGCAGGTTTTCCTACCACTATTCAAAAGACCCTTTGTAAGCCAAAATATTGCAAAGTGAAGAAACATTACCATTGATTTATCTAAATGGTAAGAATGGTATGTTAGGCTGGGTCATCCGAGGTAGGTGTTACGGAAGACTGGGGCGTAGTCAAATGAGAATGTTGTGTGCTGAATCTATAATCACTGACTGCAAAACTAAAGCTGAGCATTACTTCTGCTTTCTGAAAAAATGAAAGAGTGGCGTAAAGCAAACTGGGGAAACAGAGACAATCTTAAATTTGAGCTCTATTAGATGAAATATCGTAGAAATAAATAAAAAAGAAACTAGCTTTAGTGACAGAGTCCATTGTTCTAAATGGTTGGTAGGAGATATTTACAACGGTAAAAGTATTTATTGTATAAGTAAATGAATAGCTAAGAGGGTATCATTTTGATAGGAGTAATACTCCATTCAACAGTTGTCGGAGATCTCATAGAAAACATAAGTGATCATAGGCC
Organism: Thysanoteuthis rhombus; assembly: GCA_963457665.1. NCBI lineage: Eukaryota > Metazoa > Mollusca > Cephalopoda > Oegopsida > Thysanoteuthidae > Thysanoteuthis > Thysanoteuthis major. The sequence goes on along the minus strand of OY735212.1, from coordinate 16,464,973 downwards.
AGTCATCATCATCATCATCATCATCATCATCATCATCATCATCATCGGTCTTGGTTCATGAATCCGTAAAGATCACATGTGAAATTGTGTTAAGCAAAGAATAAAATCCCGGGACGGACTAAATAGGTTCAGAAAGGATTGGCTCTGTAACGCCCATGATCAAATAGTCTGACAGATCTTGGGGGAGGTATATGTCCAACGATGGACACTGAAAGGCCGATGATCAAAGCAAACTTCTTAGAAGCGGGTGATACCTGAAATTTAAATTCTATTAGATGAATTTTTCTTGTAGAAAATAGTCTAGAAGAAACCATTGTTCCAAATAATGGACAAGAAATATTCTCATCAGAAAAATTGTTACCTCTAAGTAGAAGAGACAATAGTTTTTAGACCCAGAACCTAAACGATCAAACTTCATTATATAGGTAAATAAGTAAAAGAGCAAAGAATACACCATTTTTTGTGAAGTATTTCTTTTTTCCACAAAAAATCTGATATTGGAAAAGAACAAAAAAAAACGAAATCAATGTCAAAATTGCGATAAATAAGGTTTAAAAAAAGACGTGAATAAATCCTCTCTGGCGAAAACCTCAGTGCCTGACTCAAAGCGATAAGAAATTCGCTAAACAAGAAAAAGCGACAATTTATTAACGGTGATTGGGAAGTTTCTCTGCCCCCCTGCAGGCATTGTTGTGGCTTCAGCGTTTATTGTGATTTTTCTTTAGAGTAACGTCGGTCAAAGATAAACTTCTTAAAAGGCGAACCGCGAAAAAAAAATAGAAAAGTCATTTACAACCACGTCTTGTTGCTCGCATAAATAACATTATCATTGAGTTAAGAGAATAAGACACCACCAAGCAAATTGTCACTAAAACTGTCAACATATGTTTCTTCAGTTTTAAACTGATCCTTACTGACTAATGCAGTCCTTCCGTTGTCTTGCCGGTTATGTATGAGTGACACGTACAGAATACATCAATGGAGCCAGACAACTTAAAATTAAAAAAAAAAGATTACTCTTTATTATGTCTGGTAAAAAAAGTTTTAGGGTTATGCAAAATTAATCCCTGACTTAGTGTCGGGCTGCATTCACGTTTGACTCAGACCAACAAATGACGAGATAAATCGAAGATACAATTAATTACAAGTTAATGCTGAATTAGTCTCTTGGTTCATGTCAGGCAGCATCCATGCTTGTTTCAGGTTTGTTTTCTTTTTTTCAGAAAGTCTGATTTTTAGTAGCGACCAACATCCAACGAAAGGTGGAAAAAGAAATTTTCAAATCGATCACCCTCTCCCCCAAAACAGTCTGCAGCCAAAAGACGTTGGTCATGTGATCTTTTCTACTAGGTGAGTGACTAAGTATGTTATGATTTTTTTTCTCATTTGATAATGTCAGCCGAAGAAAAAACTTCTCAAGATGGGAAGGGGGGGGTATCTTATAGACATTAATAGCCATGACTAACTTTCAGCATAAATAACGTCTTCAAGAAGTTTGGGTTATCAATGAACCGTCAATCAAAACTGTCGACCAAATTGCCATGGTTTCTTCCCTTTTTGAGTGGATCTGGATGGCTGGCTGGCTCGCTCGCTCGCTATGTATGTGTAACGTGTACAATCCTCACAAATGGAGTTAGGGAGCTGCACATTTAGATTTAAGCAGTCTTCCTATCATTTCTAGAAATAAAAATTAGAGGGAGTTAAATTCACTCAGTAAATGTATGCTACATTGGCCCCTTAGTCCGTGTTATTTATTATGCTTTTTTTTTTCAAAGGAAGAGAAGTAATGTATTCATTTATCGCCCATTTTTCCAATATACTTAATTGATCACCCCTAACACAGGTGGTTCAAAAAAATGCTGGTCAAATGACAGTTTCTTTTGACTAACCGGACTTACTGTGATTATTCATTATTGCGTACCACGGATGAAGTTCTTAAAATTGAGGGTAGGGGGCAGAAAAAAACGATAACATGGTCTTTAGCAAATATGTCATGTTTCGTGCATGAATAACTTTTTTAGAAAAGTTGAGTTGATTTTTTTGGTGTTGTAAGTGTATGTTTAGGAATCATCTCTTCGCATAAATAACACGTTGTTCTGAGCCTCATAAGCTGCGACAGGAAAGTAGTTGAGCAGATAACGATGTTTTAATCAGTACACTGAGAGAGCTACGCAAATCTCAGGTCTAACAGGTAGTTGGTTAAATTTTTATCTGAAATTTTCATTGCATAACAGTAGGACGAGATTTCTGGTGATGGGCAGTAATGTTATTGTCTGATCACAAATGTGTGAAAGGTATATAAATGGCTTTTATTCCTTGCAAACTTCGCTTTTTTTGGCGAAGACAATGATAATCCTATGCAGTTGTTTTTCTTACATTATGTGATTAAGATTGTGCTAACTCGTCTAATTGAAAATAAGTTGATTTCAAATAATCTGTCTTGGTCACAAAAGCAAAGTTTAAAGGGAAATCCTGGATTGCAATGCCTTTTAGACATAATCAATCAGAAAATGACACTTACTACTCAGCAACCAAAAAAGTTTGTAAAGTGGTTACACAGTGTTATGCTTAATCTGTGAGTCATATTCATCGCTTAATTACGTGCAGAGACATTGGAGGTGATTATGTTTGGAAAAAAAAAGTATTTATTGTATCAAATCAATGTTTTTCCATCATAACACCTACTGTTATGTATAACACCTACTGTTTCCTGACACGTTGAAAATTACCTATCATGGGTGGGGGTCAAACGGTTTGTTTTTTTAATTTCAGTTTATATATATATATATATATATTTATAATGTCTGCAATATATGATGTTTATATAATGTTTGTAATCTTATAACTCGAGAACTACGCTTCATAGACAATAATAAAGTGATAATCGAATTCAGAAAGACCCAATGTATATTCAGTCAACATTCTAGGTCGATTTTTTTCACTCAGCTTCATGCATTGAACTTTTTTAGCGACTGAAATAGTGGCATATTTACCATTTGTGTCAGAGTTGAAAGTAAGAATATCAAATGCTGATTTTCAAAGCAAACACTCATTACGCACTTGAAGTTCGAGAAAATGTGCCTTCATCTCACAGCCATTCCCCTGGGGAAGGCATGAATCCAAATCCTTTCCCTCCTCCCAGCTATTACTAAGATCGAAAAAACTGGGAGAGCGGAACTTTTATCAATTGCCGTGAGAGGCAGGAACAGATAGAGCAGTGAAAGTGTTTCTGAAACATACGGTTGACAGGGTTTTGCTAAAGCTTCAACGGGCCTAGCTAGTCATTAGCAGATTATGACTGAATGCTAACGTCGGATAATTTTGTGTCACCCTCAATGGTACAGGCGAACTAATAACTGACTGATTGATTGATTACGCTGGATAAATCAATAAATGATCTGGAAAGGGTTAATGATCTTTCGGCTCTCAGTTTTGACCCCTCTCTTTGTTCAGTTATGTGTCTGCCAATTGTTTTGACTTCTGGACATTAAAACAGTCAGATAGCTTCCAATAGAAACGGACATATTCACTTTGAATCTGTTCTTTCTGTCCGGTCAACATCAATCATGATCGGATATGAGCACTTTTACTCAAGATCGAATTTAGAAGCTCTGATTTTCCCAATATGATCTGCCTGGTAGATCAAAGCTTTTGAAACACTTTGCTTTTACTCCTCTACTGTGTTTGCCTCTCTTGTTGCTTGTCGCTGAATAACATTACGATCCCGATAAATCAAACAGTTAGTCAAGATTTTTCCACCTAATTTACTGCTTTCTGTTTTTCTTCCTCTGTTTTAGAAAACGTCAACCGAAACTGTCACCTTAACTGTCAATAAAGGTTTCTTCGGTTTTCAAACTGGTTTGGCTGGCTTATGCATTGGTCATGTATTCATCACGCGTACATTTACTCCTTAGAATGTATACAAAAACCTTTTTTTCGATTTTTTTTCGATCTGCCATTAAAAAAATTAGAGTTTAATTTGCAGTGTAAGTTTAGCCCAAATTGGTCCCTTAATTTGTGCCCGGAAATATTCACGTTTGTTTTGTATTTTTTGGAAATTCTGACATTTTCAGTGATCACTTCCCAACAAGAGGTCAGAAGAGTAATTAATTCATTAGTCCCCCTTTCTATTTTTAGTTGACCGGTGGTAGCAGGGCATGCTACCAAAATACATTGGTCATGTGACAGTTTCTATTAAGCGACAAAGTTGACCCTTTTATTTGATTATTTATTTATTTTTATTTTCCTTTCTTTCTAATTTCCCGTCTCTTTCTTTCTCACGTATTTCCTTCCCTTTTGCTGCGGTTCTCTATTTCTTTTTTTTTCTCTATTTTTCTCTTCTCGTTTCTTTTGTTTTTTTATCACCTTTGATCCTTTCTCCTCATTTCCCCCCTTTATTCCTTTCTTTTTTTCAATTTTTCTTTTTATGTTTTTTGCTTTCCTTTTCATTTTTTTCTTGCTTTCCTTTTCTATTCCTTTCTCCTTGTTTTCCTTCAATATTCTATTTTTTGTTCTTTTTCAATTTTGTTCTCCCTTTCTTTTTTCCCTCTTTTCTTTCTTCTTGCTCGCCTTCTCTATTCCTTTCCTCCTCTCTATTTTCCTTTTTTCCGTTTCTTTTTTGTTTCTTTCTTACCTTTCCTGCTCCTTTCCTCCTCTTTCCCCCTCTTTCTCACAATTCTATTTTCCATCATTTCTTTTTTTTCTTTTTTTTTTTCCTTCCTCCCTTCAACTCATCTTGTTTTCCTTCTCTATTTTTCTCTTTTCCTTTATTTTCTGTTTCTTTCTTTTCTTTTTCTTTTTGCTCTCCTTCTCTATTCCTTCTTTCTTTCTATTTTGTCTGTTTTTTTCCTCTTCTTTCATTCTCATCCTTTCTCTCTTACCATTTTCCTCTCTTCCTATTTTCCTTCTAAATTCCTTCTTTATTTTCATCTCTATTTCTCTACACCTTTTTTCTTCCATTTTTTCTCTCTTTCTTCCTTTCTTTCTTTCTTGCCATTTTTTTTCTTGTTTTCCTTCTCCATTCCACAATTTTTATCCTCTGCCCTTCTTTATCTATATATTTCTTCACTCTGTCTTTCTCTTTCTTCCTTTATATATGTTATTTCTCTTTCGTTTCCTTCTTTCAAAAACTGTTTTCTTTCACCTTTCCCTATTCTAACTTCCTCTATTCCTTTATTTATTTCTCTCTCTATTTGAAATACCATATTCATCAAAGATCACAAAGGGTTCCATTATTCTTTATATTTCATAAGTGTGTTGGTTTATTTTTATGCGTGTCTGGTATGAGTAATCCACTAGATGCATTCAGAAATTTTTCTTTTACTTCAAAAGAATCTCTTACGACCTTTTCGGGGCTTTATTTTGACGGATTTACTGATAACATCTAGATTCTGGAGAATCTAGATGGTTTTGATCTTTTACTCTATTTTACGTGTTTTTCAAAGGGGAAAAGGCCTGCGATATCATACACATGATTTGATCTGATCATATTTATTGCTGGATGGGATTTTTTATATGACTTCAAATTTTGACCTTACGATTGTTCAATTATCAACAGTGAAATCGAGGTTTTGTCTTAATTCAACTTCTCTCATCTTTTTCGTTCTTTATCTCTCAATATCTTTCTTTCTCTATCACCCCAACTTTCTTCTAACATTCTCTCTGTCTCTCTATCTCTCTGTCTCTCTGTCTCTCTCTGTCTCTCTCTGTCTCTCTGTCTCTCTGTCATTTTTCACTTCTTTAGTTTTTTTTTCTTTTATTATTGTCGCTTTTTCTTTATTTTTCCAGTCACTCTTTTATACTCTTCCCATTGTGTTCTGTTTTCTATTGGAGTGATCTGCTGTGCATATTGGTTTAATTCTTCCCACGCTTGATTTCAGATGCGCTAGCCACTCTAACATCAGACGTTGTCATCAGATGATATAGCGAGGTGTGAGTTATGTCCCTTGCCTAGTGTTGCTGCGTGAGATTTTTTTTCATATAAATCTATGTATAGATGATTTTGGTTGCGTTAAGTTGCGAGAAATTGAAACTCAGATGTTTTTTTTAGTAACATTTTTAAGATGTAGAAATTAAATAAGTAATACTTTCTGTAAATTAAGCAATGTGTTAATAAAATAAATATTGAAGATCAAAGACATTATATATAAGTATATATACATATATATATATATATATATATATATATATATATATATATATATATATACATATAAAATATATATATATATACAATGTGTCTTTGATATATATTTATATATATATGTATATATATATATATGTATGTACGTATATATATATATATATATATATATATATATATATATATATATATATATATATATATATATATATATAGTGTGTGTTTATGTGTTATATTTTTCCGAATTTTTCATATATACCCAGAGAATATACTTGTTTGTTCAGATATGTTTTTGCTTAATTTTAGATCCAAACTTTCGATTAAAGTTGGCAATACTGTCCTTGCTAAATATACATACAAGAAAATAACTTGCCCATTTATGGTATGACATTCACTATGGGTTTTTTTGTTTAATTTTGTTTTGTTTTTTTGTATAATCCCTTTTATTTTTTTCATCTTTTATTCAATCTTTCTCTTTCATTCGATGTCTTTCTCCCTTTTTCTATATTTTGATCTTTCTTTCTCTATTTCATAGTGTCACTCTCTCAATTTTTCTTCTTTTTCCCCACTTTTTCTTTTGCTTTCTTTCTACCATTGTTTTTTCACTTCCTTCTTGTTGTCCCCTTTTTCATCATTGGAATTTTCTTTCTTGCCCTCTTTCTCCCATCCTTTAATCCCCTTACATTTCTTTGTAAATTTCATTGACCCCACTTTTCCTATTTGTTTTTTTTTTTATATTGTCAGTCTCTCTTTTTCTTCTTCACGTTCTTTATTCTTTATCTCTCTCTCTCTCTCTTATTTCCTCCATTGTTTTATTTAACAACTCAAACCATCCAAGAGAGCAAATTTGTGTCAGTACTCTCTCTCTCTCTTCCCCTCTTTCTCCCTCTCCCTCTCTTTCTCTCTTCCTCTCTTTCTCTTTTCTTTCATTATTCACTTTCCAAGAAACGATATTTCGTCAACATTTCCCTAAATAAACCGATTGTGCTCTAACCAATTCTGTTTGAGCCGCTTAAAAAGTTTTTAAAAAAATGTACAACTCTCAAAACCTTTTTTTTTTAAATTTTCGAGGGCTTTTTGCCTTCCTCTGGAGAGGGAGGCCCATTCTGACTAGTTTATCAATATCATCTAGATTTTCTAGGATGTGAATGTTGTTGAATGATTGGTTTTTTTTGTTTTTTTGTTGTTTTTTTTTCACTCTTTTTAAATGTTTTCCAGTTAGAAACGCCAATGATGTCATAATTAGAATTTATTCTGACCATATCCGTTCTTCTATAAAATCTTTCTACATGACATTAAATTTTCACACCACTGTAGTTCAATGATTGACTGTGAGGGCAAGTATATTTATTTATTTGCATGTAATGCTCCCCTTGAAATCTCGACACATAATATCATAATATTCAACTTTTAGAAATACATCAAACATCTTCAATGATTCTTTGAAACTCACTCAATTGTACCCAAGCTCAAATTTCCTCGGCTTTATTGTGGCCGCTCAATTGTTTCATGCCGAATAGTTCCAGCACATAACAATTCATTTTCAGTCTCACTCAACCTCCAGGGTGGGGGCTCTGGTTGGGTTTATATCCCCAAGAGAGACTCCACTTTCCCTGAACAAGTTGCTATTTTACTTCAATTAATTTTAAGCCCATACCCAGCCATCCTATTCGCTCTACCTTTTATGTCCATCGTATTTATCCACACTTTTTCCTTCCTCTTTAATTATTTACCCCTTATTTTTTCTTTTTTTTCTCCCTGTTATCATCCTTTCTAACATCATTTTCTCCTTTCTTCCCTTTTTTTTTCATTGCGATCGCTCTTTTCTTTTGTTGTTTCTTTTCCCTCCCTCACTACCTTTTTACTATTTATATTTCTTCTTCCTTTCATTTTTGTACGATTTTTTTCTGGATTTATTTTAGCAGGATTCTCTTTCACTTTCTTCTTTTTCTTGAATTTCTGCATTTTCTTTCTTCTTTTTTTTTTTGCTGCTAATTCCTCTTGCTTTCTTCGTCTTTCTTTGCCTTATTTGCTCTCAGACGTCTTCTTCCATTGACTTTTTTCCTTCTTCTCAGTTTTTTTCTTATCTAAATTGTCCATTTGTTAGAAACTTTCAAACAAAACTGTCATCAAAATTGTCAACACAGGTTTCTTCAGTTTTCTAAGCAGGTCTCGCTGACTGGCGATATATATGTGTGTGTGTGTGTGTGTGTGTGTGTGTGTGTGTGTGTGTGTGTGTGTCTGGGGCGTGGAGACTGCGTGAACAGATAATTCACCTTAAACAATTACCCCTTTTTTACCAAGAAGATCCTTTTTTTTTTAATGTTTTTAAAATATTCCCTCAAAGTTTCCTGTGAGAGATTCAATTTCACAATGTAAATTCATTTTAAATCTGGGATCAAACTTGTTTTCTGAAATTTGGGACTTTTTAATGAACCAACAAAAGTCAAGATAAGTTACTCCTTTATCGACTCCCTGCCCCGCTTTTTTTCTGATTTCACCCTCAACAGATAATGCTGCCAAAAGACGTGGGTCACTTAACGGTTTCTATTGGATGAATAACCAGACCACGTTTATCATCCAAACTGGCTCCTTCTGATCTTTAAGCAGTCGATTTGGACCTAGACGAGCTGAGATCGCCAAATTGAAAAATCATTCCAACTGGTCCGCTCGTCCTGAACAATTTCTTTTTAATTATCTTTACGGAACGATAATCGCAGATAAAACCCGGTGAATCTCTTTCCGATCCAACTATTTCATTTTGCAACCAATGCTGACTTGGATATCCGCAATAATTTTCCTGTTCGATACTTTCCGACGATTCAGTTATCAATGATTACATCTGCAACTGCAAGTTTTGGCCTCTCTTTGTTCATGGGTAATAAGTGTTATCTTCTGATTAATCATGTTTAAAAAGTATCATCATCAGCAGCAGCATAAACCTAGTAAAGTCCTTCGTTGGATGTAGACTTTCTAAGATAACACAGACCTCTCTCTGAAGGGTTTCGCAAAGCCAGTACTCTATGAACTTGTCTAGAGTGTCACGCCATCTAATCTTTTGCCAGCAAGAGTTTTGTATATCTTGATCTGTGGGGATCCACCTTGTGAGTTGTGATGTCCAGTGGTTGTCTGATGTTCTTGCAAAATGTCCAGTACATTGCCATTTGAGTTTTCTAATCGATTTTATGATATCTCTCAATCCTGACTTTTTTTACCTGACTATGATGTCATGTGAGACAGAGCATGATTCTCTCCAGTGTACCTTACATGTTTTTCAGGTTGAAGGTCAATGTTTTAGTTATGTTCCATTTTTCAGCTCCATGAGTGATTATCGATCATCTATTGGTTGTATACCCTTTCTCAACAGTTATGTGATTTTCTCGTTCTTATAGACTAAGCTTGCTCTATCAGAAGCTCGCTCTATCAGAAGCTCGCTCGAGTGATTTTTTTTTTTCAAGGATTTCATGGAGACTCGTTTACTAGGTTAATGCAATGTTCTACTTTCTTTAGCTCAGCACTTTTTTTATTTTGATCGTTGTGTCTTTGGCCTCAACATGTTTGTTGTACACGATATTTGGCTAACTGAAGTTCATGTGAAGGCGAACTCCCTTGCTCTTTTCGTTTAGTTCGTCTAGCATTATTTTGGGATTAAGAAGGTTCTCAGCGAAAAGGTCTCAGATTCGGAAGATCATCTCAAGACAGGCTGCAGAGAGTTTGAGTAAGCATGTATCACCTTGTCATACCCTTTGATCGAGCTTGAAGGGCCAAAAGTCTTTATGTAACTTGACACAGGAACTGCTGTGTGTATAGATGTGCGGGAAAACTCTGAAAAAAAAATGTCAATTGTTCCCTATATAATTTGATTTTGCGACCGGAACAACGAGATCCAGAAATCTGAAAAATCGTGAATGGACAACGGGAAAATTTACACATTGATTGCATTTTATAGCACAAAGTAAGAGAACCGTTTGCTGATGAACATCACTGTTTTGGTCAAAAAAGCAAAATTAGAAGGGAATTAATGCTATTTTCCATGGTTCTCATACCCAAGCAATCAGAAAATAATACTCTCTACCAGGGAACGAAAATACGAATAGTGTCATCAAACATTAAAATATTAGGCATGTGCTAAAGTTCACGGTGCTCTTCGATGAAAAATCAGGATTATATATGCCTATAAATTTATTCCTGTATATAGTATGACCCTGAGGAAAAATATTTTTTTACGGTAAAAAAGCAAGGTATATCTTGGTTAAGCTTTCTAATTATAATGAACAAACAACCGATCACTTCACGTTAAAAACTACATGTTAACATTCACAAAGGTTATAAAAATTCTTACGGTTCACCTTCTAGAGTAGATTTTGATAACACCCGCAAAGTAGTACTTATACTTTTGTAGTGAGTGTTATTTTCTAATTGTTTGTGCAAAATGTATAGAAAATGGCTTTTATTCTCTGTAAATATTGCTTTTGCGGCAAGGACATTGATAATCATATGTAATTGTTTTTTCTCACTTTATATGATTAAAAATGTGCAAAATTGCCCATTGTCCAATTGAAAGAGAAAGTAGATTTCAAATTATCACTGTCTTGGTCACAACAGAAACTTTATGAGGTATTAGTTAATATTGCTTATAATTTTTAGACGAAATCAATTAAAAGAAAGACATTTATCACCCAGGAACAAAAAAAAGTTGTACAGTGTAATGAAGATGTACAGTACTCATGAATAGATTAAATAACGATGGGAAAATATGTTTTAAATAATTCATTCTATCAAATAATTCATTCTATTGACCAGTTTCGAGTAACGTCATTATCAATATATTTGGCATCTAATCTCGTCTCGTTGTTGCGATCACGCAACAATATGAATTGGAAGGAAACCTTTTATTTGAAACTAGTCAGTAGAATAAATTATTGGAAAATTTTGTCAACATAGTCATTTAATCGAACAATAAGATATCATATCCTCGTACTTTTCTTGGTGTAGTGTTTTGGTAGTCACCTCTGAAGCACATCAACCCTCCCAAAGGACAACGAGTCTCCATGGAGTCCTCGAAAGAAAATTAAATCAAGCGAATTATAACTCTGGGATAGAAATGCAACGTGCACATAAGAAAATCATGTTCAGCATTACATGAAGAGATCACACGACATCACAGTATATCAAGAGTAAAACAGGAGTATAATACATTATGGAAATCATCGGGAAGGTCAAATGGCAATGGGCTGGCCATGTCGCAAGAATGGCAGACAACCAATTGACATCAGAGTACACAAAATGGATCTTAGGAGATCACATTTGTAAACAACGCTGGCAGAATCGCAAATGGAAGTAGATAAGTTCGGACAGTATTTGCTCTGCAACACGCATGATAGAGAGATATGGCAAGTCCTTGGGAAGGTTCAACAGTGAAAGATAAAGGATTGATGATCATGATATCTTCATACTTCTATCAAGTATTGCATAGGTAAACAGGTATCGGATCATCATTTATGGTTTATTTCTTAAATCATCAAATACCCAGAGAACGCATACATCATTAACACCATTGTGACTAACACCTAGATGGAAACCAGTTCATATATGGCTATGATTCAGGAGTAAGAAAAACGTATCCGACCAAATATTTAACCAATTTTCCCGTAACTCATGCAATCAAGATTTATTTTAAACTTTTGGAGATATTATTTTGACAAACATGTTTGAATGCATGGAAATAATTTGAGAATGATTTTTTTAAAAAGAATTCCAGTATTCTTCCGCAAATCTAACAATCCTCCCCTTTACCATGGCTTACACTTTCAAGGGGTTTCATTAAAATCGATTTAAAACTTTTACAAACATTGTGTTAACATAAAGCTGCGATGCAGGGGAAATATCTGTACAGGATTTCTGAACCGATGTCAAAGTTTAGTCGATTCCTTTTATAGCAAATGTCCTTCCCACAGATGTCATTGAGAATTTTTGGAGATATTGTGTGGACCGAACCAACAGATAGACATATACGAGTGAAAACAAATAACCCATCCAACATTGTTAGCAGGGATACATAACACTGTGTAGTGCAATTTCTGTTCCTGGATCATCATCATCATCATCATCATCATCATCATCATCATCATCATCAGTCTTTTAACTTCCGTTGTTGGACATAAGCCTTCACCATGATTCGCCACAATTCTCTATCATGGGCGACGCAGAGCCAGTATTTCCTGAATCTGTCTAATTCATCTCTCCAGCTTGAGTTCTGTCGGCCTGGGTTGCGCAGGTGATCTCAGGGGATCCATGTTGTGAGACGTGATGTCCATTGGTTGTCTTTCATTCTTACAACATGGCCTGCCCATTGCCATTAGAGTTTTTTAATAGTTTCTATGATGTCAGGGACACCCATTTTCTTCCTTATATACTGTGCTGTCTTGTGATCTCTCCATGTAAGGTTGAGCATGATTCACTCATGCGCACATTGCATACTGCTCAGTTTGTATGTCTGTCTCTTGGTTAGGTTCCATGTTTCAGCTCCATAAGTGACTGTCGGGAGAATACATTGGTTGTATACTCTTCTTTTTAGTGTGAGTGTTATTTTTCTTTATATATTCATGTGTATGCTGTAAGCTACATAAACAGCTCTTAAGTTGGAAACATAGTTATAGCTGAATTTCCATCTAGAATTTTCATCACATAAAACCTTATAATATGATTTTTGTCCTTGAGTTTTGAGTGTTATTGTTAGATTCCTTACACGTAGAAAGTATGGAAAATAGCTATTTTTCCCTCTAAACATTGCATCTGTGACCAAAACAGTGCAATTCACGTGTTTTTGGGGTGTCCAAAAATGATCAGATTTGCCTGTTGTCTCTTTGGAAATAAGTAGTTAAATCAATAGCAAGGTGATAAGTAGACCTCACAGAGTGACAGTTTGAACTATTGGTTCCGAGACTTTGAAAGATCAAAGACCCCTTAATCATGGTAATATACTGACAGACCCCTATTTTTAGCGTTTAGTATTTAGACTACATCATGAACAACTATAAAAGCCATTTTTTATCCTAAAATTTATGTTAAATCAACACGAGTCACATTCATTTTGATTCTAATGTGGTACAGGTATGTGTACGACAATATGTTGGTTTTTTTTCATAGCTGCGCGAAGTATGATGTTATTTCTCTGCCACAAGATTGATGAGGTTAGGAGTAACTGCTGGACATTGACTATTTCTTGACAGACACGCATGGGTCTGTAGAAATTAGTTTTGAAAACACTGGTTCATACTGTAGCGTATGTAAGAGCACTAGTTACATCAAACTTTTTTTAGGAAATAAAGCACTTATTACCCAGCAATACAAATGTGTTACAAAGTGTGATAACATAGCAGTTTATGAAGAGTTGAAGCGGGACTTGATTCAACTTGGTTGATGTACTTGAGCAAAAGAAATAAGAATAATCTTGTTAGTCAATCATTAGAAACCGTCATATGCACAACATCTAATGAGAGCATGCCTTGTTAGGGATGATCAATTATAAAATTGGAAAAATGGATGATCATCGAACAGGGTATTTCCATTTTTTTTTTGGTATCACTTAAAAGTCCAATATTAGAATAAAAGAAGTGTCACCACTACCGAACACAAAGTAAGGAACCAGTTTAACATAACCCGACATTTTGAATGTAACCCACCAAAAAACTCATCTCGTGGTAGAAATTTGAAAAAAAAACAACTTTTTTCGAGATATAATATGGATTAATTCTTGATTGTTTCAGTGCTCAAGCCCCCCTCGATGGGGCTCTCAAACGCAATACATAGATACATTGATAAATGGACTGATAGCCAGCCGGCCAATTAAACAGGCAGTATCACTTGAAAACTAAAGAAACCTATGCTGATTACCTTGATGGGTTGGTTGACAGTTTCTAACATGTTACATAGTTTAATAGCTTGGCACTTGTCGACAGGCCAATATGGAACTCCACTCAATCTGGTGAATGTGTTTGAAGAGAATAAATCAAGATAATAACATTAGAAGAAAAATGATTTACCGTTTCCTACGTATCAAGACCAAGTAACCTAACAAACGTCCACAAAACAAGAAAAAAACGGACAAATCCACTTTAAATAAAGAGCATAACCATCTGTTCCCAACGCAAATGATGGATCATGTTTTGTAAGACTCCAATGACATCTGTATATAAAAAAAAAAGATTCAATGGGAACTTTACATTCGATCTTTTCCAAACGATAACAGCTTAACAAAGTTTTTTTTTTCCCAAGATATACGCATTGGTATCTTACCAATTACTCGACAAAGCCTGAGGTAGTGACGTTGTTTTATATGTTCTATGCAATTACTTTGCGAGGTATCGTTGAGGTGAGGAGTTAATTTCACTTTCTGTTAGAGACCGTCGACCAAAACTGTCACCAAAACGATCAACATAATTTCTTTGGGTCTTGCTGGCTGGCTAGCTTGGTGCTTATGTATGTATCACCCGTACAGACCACGCTAATAGAGCTAGAGGGCTGAAAAATTTAAAACTTACTCCCCATTATGTCTAGATAAAGTTGTTTTTTTTTAGAATTCTCGCCAGAAATGCGTTTTTTGTGGGGGTCAGTTTGCAATGTAGTTTTCTGCTAAAATGATCCTTCGCTTTTCATTTTGTTGAAAAGTCAGTCTTATCATTTGTGATCACTTCCCAAAAAGGCAAAATAAGTAACTTATTCATTTTCAGCCTATTTTCCAAATTTCGTAAGGGAGTACCCCAACACAGCATACTGCCAAAAGACCGCAATCACATGACTGTTTCTACTGGTTGACTAACCAGATTTTTTGGTTTTGTTTTGTATTGTATTGTTTTTCAAAGATACCTTTACGTATGGCTGGATGGTCGAGCAGATAAGTTGGAGAATGGATCGAGCTGAAATAGTTTAAACTCCAGTTCGGACAGCATGTTTTTACGTCGCTGTGTTTGAGGCATGAATCCATCCCCCGATTTTTGAAATAAGGGGCAAATGCATTTCGGGTGCTTGTCGCCATCAATATAATTCACATAGCATGAATGGGCAAAGAAAGTATTGATGTGATATCTGAAGCCAAAGCGAAGGCGACTGAAGCCCAGGCTAGAGTAAGGTAATCAATGGTACACCTACGCAGGATTCGACTTCAGCTGTCCCATCGTTTTAATGTGGTATTTGCTTTTTTTTTTTTGCAACTTTACTGTATGCTGTGAATATTAAAGTAACGATTAGTATAGTAAGCAACTGAAAGATTAAGATGAAGGCGAAAAATAGTACTGTTCTTGAGAGTTGAGCTTGCTGTACCCTCGGCCTGCCAACCGAGTGTGATTCTCTACCAAATGTCTTCTCTTCTGGGGGATTCATGGATTAACAATTAGATTACACCAGTCCTAAAAGTAATGATATGCAACTAACGCCATCCCCCGATAGTTACCCATGGAGCTGAATCATAGAATTTAACCAAGGATTGATCCTCAAAATAGGACCCTAGCAACGAGCTCGTGGGAGAATCATGTTCAGCAACATGAAAAAGATCAAATCCTTCCTCCTGGTATAAATCAAAAACGTTACTTCCTTTGATGAATTCCTATAAAAGCCCTGAACACAAGCGATCAATTGCCCTTTTGTCCCGGCTTTTGAGTCGAGTATCTTCCTATCCTTCTCGTGCACATGGTCAATTGCTAATTCAGCCCCGACATCTCGAGCCGTTCATCTTCCTTTAAACTTTTCTAAACTCGCGATGGGCGCAGTATCAAATCATTGACTGTGACTATATATATATATATATATTTATATATACATATATATATATATATTGTCTTGTTACTTATTTTCCTTGATGTAAGTATTCGAAAGAACTTTACAGCAATTAAATGCAAACACTGCAACTACTATTTTAGCGACCACGTAAATGCTGCGTTCATTATTTAGCTCCATTAACTTCTTCTTGCATCTATCCTAAGTTTCTTTTCATATTCTAGCTTGGTTAACATACCACTCATTATAACAGACACGACTCACCAGGCCCCATACAATGGATAGACGAAACGACATCAGACCCTTTATGCCATGTGCCCCTTAAATTTCATTTTCAAGCCTAGGAATAACCTAGATTCAACAGGTCTCTACCTTTCTCTTCTTTACACAATTCAATGTATCAATGTTTCCAGTTCATGCATTTCATTTACACGCTTCATTTATGTACTAAACGTATATCTTATTTTTCACGTATACATATTCGTAAGTTTTTTTGTTCCATTTGAAATCCGTGTTCACGAGTGTACTTTGTGCACATCTTCTTTACACATCTCCCTTCCTCCATCAACATTTCCACTGACACCCTGTTGGCCCACTAATGCAACAGACGTCCATTCTTCGACGAGAACAACTAGAACTATCCACAACCACAATTTTTACCAACGATTGACCTCAAAACTTGAATATCCGTTACAAAACCGTTGAAATGAGCTCAAATGGAAATGGACTAGACGAGTTGTGAGAATGTCGGACAACCAATGGACATTACGACTCACAATCTGGATTCCAAAAGATCTTAAGCAAAATTGTGGTTGATAAAAGGTAAGATGACACGACCAACTAAACATAGTAGTTGCTCTGCGATGCCCGTGATAGCGAGATCTTGTGATTATATGTCCAAATCTCGATGCTAAATGGCTACTGATCACAATATGATCATAATGATGAATAGTAAAACAAACAAAAAAAACCAATAATTATGATTAATTATAAAACATTTCAATATTACAGTACACACCGAAAGAAAACTGTTCGGGAATTCTACTGCAACAAAGTCAAAATGGCCAAAGCATCAAAAATGATCTTTTAAAGAAAGAAGCCAGATTATTCAAAATCAGCCATAAATTAGCCGAAATTATCGCTAATATTCAGTGCCACACATCCAGTTACATTCAATTTTAGATTAATAATTGCATTTAATATTTAGATGATTGAATTAGTTCACCAAAAATGCATTTCTGCTTGGAATACGATTGAAAAGATTTAAGAGTGATCTTCTTAGCCTATCAAGATTTCCACTTGAATCTAATATCAAATTAAATTTCATTCATTCATGTATTCAATTTCAACTATATATCTGTATTTCATTTTTCTTAAGCTTTTCATCCAATTACATTTTTCATAGACATAATCCGTTCAATATTTTCATAAACCCTGCTCTTATCCACGATGTGACTTTGAAGAAAACCTGACAAATATTTTTCTTTTCTTTTCTTTTTTTAATTCGAAACTGTAGGTTATGCTCCGAGAGAAAGTTTATATCATAGGCTAAAAGATGATGATGATGATGATGATGATGATGATGAATTTCCTAACTCCTAACATCGGAGGGTGTATAAACATCGATACATCCTCGAGTTTAGATTAGTGGGATTGAATCCACCAATTCTGTTCCTTGGTCATTTGGGGATAAAGATCTACACTTCATCGTTCTTTTCAAGGGGACCCTCTTACTAATAGGACTAAGAAGAGTAGGTTCAGGGATATTCCACGATGCCTGTGGTTTGCCAAAAGACAAAGAGAAAGACATTAAACTATCATATCCCTTTCCCACGTCTTCATGTCCAATATAAAACGCATTTCGCCCTATGTCATCTTCCTTAGGGAGTGAAAAAACTTTGCTGCTGCAGAGCCAAATTTCACTTATATTTCTCTTCCGACTGAAGATGGTTACTGCAACTTCTGTTATGTATTCATGATAAATAAGAAGAAGAAATAGGACACATGTATTTATCAAATACAATTAAATAAGCACTTTGCTGATGACCTAATTTTTGTAATGCGTGCTATTCTCGTTCTTGTTACCGTAGGAAAACGAAATCAACTCAAGACTTGAACTTCAGTTTGACTCTACCTTCAGATCACATTACATCCACACTTTCCAACTGCCACTGGGTGAAAACCACCTGGCCTACTCTTACCTTGTATTGTTTCCGGTGTCTCTCATCCCGATGACACACTTCCGTTTCCATCTTCGTTATTGGAAATCTGATTCTTGACCCTCCAAATGAAGACCACTCTCAGTCACGAGCAACAGCTACCCTAAAGCAAAAGAAGCTATAGAGGAAGCCGTTGTGTATATTTTTGTCAACATATTTTCCCTCTGTCTAGAAATTATCGCACAATTACAGTTGCAGCTGTTGTAGTTATTACTTGAAAGTTAATCACTGACACAGAACACCGCTTCATGTCTACCTTTAATGGACCAACAGACATTTACTATTATACTGGTGCAAAAATATTATTTGAGGTGTTTCATTACCTTTAAAGCAATATATCTCAGCTTATGATGAAGTATTTGAATCGAAATAAGAACCTTCAAAATCTACACATTTTTGCCAAATGAGAATAAGTCCACTTATTCTGAAAGGATAGAATTCTGGAGTTCTCGAATAAATGAATTCTTCGAACGCGTTTTTACCTGATACTGCTTGTTTGAAGACCTTCCCTTGCAGGAATGTTTAAAAAAGCGATACTGAATATTTGCAGATGCATTTTTTAAATAATAAAGTAGACTATGGACAATATCACTGGAATATGTAGAGGTATCAACAAGTGTGAATAGGTTATGAAAAAATGTTGATGTTTATAACACCACCACTAACGCTAATATTTGATGCCTCAAATAATGTGCAAATATGATTATCTGATGTTCACTTTTATACACTAATCGTATATCTTCTTTTCTCTAGGGAATTCACTTCACGCCATTATTTTCAATTTCACGGAAAAAGGCGAAATATCAGTAAGCGTTTGATTAGTAACGAATTGTTATAAAAGCTGTGCACACCCTCTGCTCTCTATCCTAGATCCCAGTTTCCTCTACCTCACACAACCTAACATCTGACGATTCAGCCTAAAATGCTATCATCACATTTTTTTATTTGGGGGACACAAAAAATGTTCTCATATAAATTGCTTTTTTCGCTTTGTGCCGTTCCGGCTCACCAAATTGTTTTGGGAAAAGCTCCACTTCCAGATAGCAGGGAAAACCTGCAGATATTAAAATGTGAGTTGAGCCAATTGGTTGGGATAGTTGTGTACTTCCAAGCAAGAATATCACAGTGCATTTTCCCTTCCTAATAAGTGTTTTTTTTTTCGGATCAGTTATGCCTGGAAAATATAGAAAAATGTCGACTATTCCCTTAGAACAGTTTTGGTGACCAGGACAGTGTTAATTAAAATATGTCGTTTTTTTTTCAATCGGAAAATGGGTGATTTTGCACATTGATTTTTATAAATGAAAACAATTATGTATGAATATCACTATCCTGGTCACTAAAGTAAGGTCTGAAGGGAATAAAAGCCATTTATCTATACATTTTTACGAAAATCACGTTACAAGGAGTAATCATCACCCTGATCACGGACGTAAAGGTCAAAGGGATAATTTTGGCATTTTTAATATTTTTTACACATAAGCAATCAGGAAACAACACTCCCTTACCCGGCACAAAAATCACGTTGCACAGTATAATCACTGTCTTTGTGGCAAGAGCAAAGTTTTAAAGGAATAATAGCCATTTTCTATGATTTTTAAAAATAAGCAATAAGAAAATAAATCTCACTTCCCAAGAACGAAAATCGCGTGGCATGGGGTAATATGTGTTCAAAGCAAACTGACGAGTGGAGAGAACGTGCCTGCCTTGCAAATCAATACTTGGAATCTTCCCTTCTGCCAGTTACGATTTTGAGTGCTTAGAAAAATTTGCACAATACCGTCTTCTAACAGTTAATCATAACTCATTTTGTAGGACTAAGTTAGGTTTAGAAAATATCTATCAAAATTTGCCTTTTTTTCCCTTTTGATGAGGTTGGGGGAAATAATACTGAAATAGATTACAGATGTGAACAACGCAGTGAGATCTCTGGGGAAATAAATAAAACATCAAGCACCTGTGTTGATGTAATTGGTAAGGGTTGATGCTATTTGTAAAATTAGCAAATATTAGAAAAAAGATTTGTTATTTATATATAGATTGACGCATTTGCGACAGAGGTCTGATAAGAATATATATATATATATATATATATATATATATATATATATATATATATATATATATATATATAAAATTGGATCAATGAGTTTATAGCCTGGCAGGTAGTTATCAGCTGTATTTTGATCTGAAATCATCCCTACATAATGTTTGATCTTCGAGACCGATATTCACAACAGAATTTGATGCATCGATAAGGAAGGAGCTTATGTCCGAAAATGAATTTTTGTAAATCATTTTTATCATTAGGTTACAGACTTATTAATGTACCAATATATATATATATATATATATATATATATACATATATATATACATATATATATATATATATATATATATATATGTATGTATATATATATATATGTGTGTGTGTGTGTGTGCACGTACAGCTATATTCAGAGAGAGGGAGAGAGAACCGGTAATTCTATTGTCACAGAGGCCCAAATTAGAAGAAATATTTTGCTGCATCAATCTTCCAATGGATACAGCCTTCCTTGAAATTCCGCATCGAAAAGACGATAACTTCCCTATGTTCAAATATGCTCACCAGCGTTAGTGATTAATATGCATTTTCTCGACTGTTAGGTATACTCTCGAAATTTGATTGCGTGAACTTCCGATTGTAAAAAAGTAATTGTTTTATATCATTGTTTTGATTAAATGTTCCTTCGATCAAATGGAAACTACGTACATATTTTTTGTCAAAAAGTTAAAATTTCGTCAGTGAAGTTATATTAAGCAACAGATATATGAAGGTCAAGCTTTAGTGTTTTATCAACTAGTTGCTATATATATATATCATAAGACGTGTGATGCAATCTATAGATGACGTATTCCCAAGTATTGTTTGTTATCAATAACTCATATTGTCTGCAAAAATGGCTGAATTCGGTTAACTTTTTCAAATTCAAGCTGATTCTATTGCTACAAATGTTATATATACCTATGTACAGAACCCTCATCAAGTGAAATAACCATACATTAAGTCTCCAGAAAATTATCTATATCCAAAAATAGTACAAAATTTAACAATATTTGCTCACAGAGTCAAGTTCAATATGAGTACATTCGACTATAGATAGCATTTTTAGGGCATTGTATATTTTTTTTCGTCTCTTTTATGTTTGATATTTTTTGAGTTTTAGCAATTATATAAACACAGAATGCAGGACCGCATTTTTCTTTACTGGTATATGCATACATTAATAAAATGTTGATGTTCAAAGGACTTGCACAACGCCTATTAACCGTATGTAATGAGGACTTCTGCTGCACTAACCCTTGTGAGCAGTAGTTTATGATATCATTGTATATATGTCCTAAGGGATTACTTAAAAGGTTTACATTCCTAATATTTCTTTTGACCTTGTCTTTAGTGACCAGGACAGTGATTACTCGGTGAAATGTGATTTTTGGAAAAAAAAAATATATATATATATATATATATATATATAACGTGTACTGTAGAGAGTGAGACAGACTCGGGAGTAAAGTGTTTAGAGGTAAGGTTTATTAATCCTTATATGTAAATTGTCCAGACATGTTTCAGGATTCTTACCATCTTCAGTGGTGTGTGCTGTGTGAGTATGTGTTAAAAGTTCCCATGTAGAACCAGAGTCCACTATCAGGAGCGATGCATTGTGGGTAAATTGTGTTGTAAGGGCTGCTAGAGGCCTCCTACTGAGTGGGAGAGTGTCCAGTTAAGTATCAAATCTTTGGTTAAGCAGTAGCAGTTGGTCTTGGGGAGGGCAGTGTGTGTCAGGGTAGGGGGGAGTGATGTGGAGTTGGATTTTTTGGTATGTTTGGGATAGTGTAAATGGAGGGGTGGTGAGGTCAAGGAGCTACATAGGTTTCGACCGTATCAGTTATTGAAAATGTGTTGGCTATGATTTGGACAGGGGTTATAACTGGCTAAGGTGATTTTTTCTATGAGTCTGGGTGACTTTGAAGCTTCCATTGTTGAATGTATCTTAGATGTGGGTGTAAGGATATTATTGGTATGAGTTTTGTGTATTAGGAATCTGCGTGATGAGGGTTGTTCAGTTTAGTGTTTAATCCATTAGGATATAGGGTTTTGAGTTTGTTGATCCACATATCTTAGTGTTTCTCTAGAACTTTAGTTATGTCAATTGGAGTAGTTTTTTCTATTATTTCTATGATTGTAAACTAGCGTCCGTGGCAAAATTGTGGTCAGGTGTGCGAAAGTGTAGTTCTACGGGAAGTGGGCTACGATTGTTTTGTGACTTAATGCTCTGTCTGTAATTGTTGAGTCTAATATCAAATTGCCACTCGGACTTGCCTATGTACTGTAACTTACATCTATTGCACTCTAGAGGGTATATGATGTTCTTACTGCGGCAGTTGGTATTGTGATATATGTGGTAACTCTCTTTTGTGGTAGTGCTTGTAAATGTGTTAGTGTGCTTGAGGTGGTTGCAATATAGACTGTTTCTTATGTCGCAAGGTTTGCAGAATTTAATGGATTTAGGTGTATTTTTGTGTACGACTTTATTGTTAATGATATTATTGCTACTAATCATGTCTCTGATGTTTTTGGGCCTGCGATAAGCGATGACACATGGGTCCGTAAATGTTTCTCTTGGATCTGTTTTTATCGTGAAAATGTTCCATCTCTTATTGATGATGTGTGCTAAGGATGAGAGTGTGATGTTGAAGATGGTTATAAGAGGTATGCAGTTAGGTTTGTTGTCGTGGGAAAGTATAAGGGTTTCATCCCTGGGTATTCCAGTTGCTTTTTTTATTTGGTTTTTAGTGTTATCTTGTGGATAACCTCGTTGAGTGAAGTATTGTATAAGGTTATTTTTGTGTCTGTTAACTTCACTATTTGTAGAGCAGATTCTTCTAATTCTAACGGCTTGTGAAAATGGTTTGCTTCTTTTTAGGTGTTGGGGATGGGCTGATTAAGAGTGGAGGTAATTGTTGGTGTCCGTGGATTTAGTGTACAGGATAGTTTGGAGGTTTCTGTTGTCATCTATGTATATGCAGAAGGCTATGGAGTCAGTGGATGTCGTAAAGTCAAACTTAATAGTCATGTGCCGAGTTTATATGTGTGAAGAAATTATTTATTTTGGCTTTTTAGCCTGTATATATGAAAAAAATGTCGTCTATGTATCCACCATGAAAAATGCAATCGTTATATATCTCTGGGTAAATGTAGGTTTCTTCAAATTTACCCATGAAGATATTAGCATAGGATGGGGCCGCTACTATGCCCATGGCGCAGCCTTTCACCTAGAGGAAATGTCTATTGTTGAAGTTGAAGCTATTTAGAGTTAGAGTGTGGTGCATAAGAGTGGTAGTTGTTATTGTGCTGGGTTCTTTAGTAGTTCTATTGTTTAGGACTTCTGTAAGTGCTAGGATACCTTCATCATGTTTGATGTTGGAGTTTAGAGATTTAACATCCATACTGACTAGAAGTGCTTTGTTGGAAATTGCTGTAATGTGTTTGATTTTGTTTAGGAGGTCTGTGGTGTCACGTATGTATGATTTAATTTGTGTTGCTAAGGGTTGGATGTAGTGATCTACAACTTTGGATAGTTTGGTAGAGTGGCAGTTCGTGAAGGAGATGACTGATCTACCTGGGTTATTTGGTTTGTGGATATGGGGGAGTAGGTAGAACGTTGCGGGTTTTGTGGAAGTGGGTTTCAGTATATTTTGTGTCCTTTTTATCTATCATGTTGCTATTGTATAATTCTGTTAGGGATTGGGTTATTGTGTTTGTGTATTCGTTGAAGGGGTCCTTAGGGAGTTCTTTGTAAAATTCTGTGTTGCTTAATTGTGAGTTTGCTTCTATGAGGTATTCATCTAAACCTCATGAGATCCACTCTTATCTGCTCTTGTGATAATCAAGTAATATATATATATATATATATATATATATATATATATATATATATATAACGGTTATTATCTCCTTCAAACTTTGCTTTTGTAACCATGATATTACTATTCATATGCACTTATAACCGTAACAACAAATAACAAAAAATAATTCTTCACCTGATTCAGGGAAGTGAACTCATCATTATTAGTGTGCCCGTCCTGTCATGTGAAACCCAAATATTTTTTTTTCTGAATCTACCATTTCCTACCATGATTTGAAATCTCGACCATATGATCCATAGGTAACAGAACAAAATAAAGACATGCTTATCTATGAATATTTCTATAACATATTTTTGTCTATTTCGTATACAATACAAAAGTTGCAGTAACCATTTTCAGTTGGAATAGAATCAAGAGAGGATGTTGACTCTGCAACAGCTATTCATATATATATATATATATATATGTGTGTGTGTGTGTGTGTGTGTGTGTGTGTATGTGTATGTGTGTATATGTATGTGTATATATATATGTATATATGTGTGTGTATTTGTGAGTGTGTATATATGTGTGTGTGTGTCTATATGTGTGTGTATATATGTTTGTGTGTATATATATGTATATATGTGTATATATATATACGTGTGTGTGTGTTTGTGTGTGTATATATGTGTGCGTGTATATATATGTGTGTGTATATATGTATATATGTGTGTGTATATATATACATACATATATATATGTGTGTGTGTGTGTGTATATATATGTGTATGTGTGTGTATATGTATGTGTGTGTATATATATATGTATATATGTGTGTGTATATATATATGTGTGTGTTTGTGTGTGTGTATATATATGTGTGTGTTTGTGTGTATATATGTGTGTATATGTATGTATATATGTGTATATATACGTGTGTGTGTGTTTGTGTGTGTATATATGTGTGCGTGTATATATATGTGTGTGTGTATATATGTATATATGTGTGTGTATATATATATATATATATATATATATATACATATATATATATATATATATATATATATATATATATATATATATATGTGTGTGTGTGTGTGTGTGTGTGTGTGTGTGTGTGTGTACATATGACACCAAAGACATTCATTACACCCTTTTTCAATGTAGGTATATTGTATATTTTATGTACATAACGAGTTGTAAGAAGAATTAATCAAATTCCAAAGAAACACTTTTAAGCAACCGGTGTTATTTAAATAAAGAATGACACATTTTCAAAAATATATCCATTACATTGAATTTAAAATTCATTAGATTTGACTCTACATCAGTATCTGATCATAAATTCAGAAATATTTTTAGATCTAAATTCGTAACTTATTAAATTTTTCAATCCTGTAGTCATTCACATTTCTTTAGTAATTTGGAAGAGCAGTGTTCCAAAAATGCACAAGGTTTATCTTAAATTAGAAACCGACGAACTTATTTTTCATTATACTCATATAAAACAATCATGGAAGATGCTATGGAAAATGTGTAAGAAATGGAATACTCAGAGAGAAGAGTGAAATATAAACAACCGCCTCTCAGAGAGCAAATATATATATATATGATTAATGCTCCTCTATTCAGGGTTGAGCACTCTTTAAGTGAGGTAACTCATCCACTGTAAGCTTATGCAATGCTCTTCTATAGGAATTAAGCACTCTGGTGGATGAGGAATTTCTGTGTAATTTAAATATATCGCTTAAATTCTGTCTTACTGCCAGTCCAGTCCCGTAGTCCAGAGGTAGGATATCGGCTTACAGGTTTCAATTCTTCCTCACGGTATTGGATGGGATTATGGAAAGTCTATAGCCACACTGAAGAGATGTGATACATTTAAACAACTGTCTGTGGATGACTCAATAATACATATATATAGAGAGAGAGGGGGGAAGAGTCAGAGACAGAGATAGAGACCGATAGACGGGCAGAAACTTAGATAGATAGATGAATAGATAAACCGACCTCGGTGGATAGATAAATGAATGAAAACCTACCTAGATAGAAAGAGAGACAGGTAGATAGAAATCTACAAAGTGATTAGATAGATAGATAGATAGAGAGAGAGAGAGAGAGAGAGAGAGAGAGAAATAAGTATCTCAGGCTCTTTTAAATGAATATCAGGAACCCCTGTGAGCGACATCATACAAACGATGTCTTTCTATTGCGAAAACATTTCACAAAACAGTAAATGATCGAGAGACATAAAGACGTTTTCGATGACAGTTCAATCTGGCAACAGAGGAAGACACAATATCTGGCATCATCAGCTGTTTGGAGCCCATTTACTCAGACGTACGAGCCAGTTGGGACAACTGTCCTCGCCCACAACCACAAACACCACCTAATTTGAGTAAATCTTGGGG
The DNA here is from genome assembly GCA_963457665.1 of Thysanoteuthis rhombus. Classification (NCBI taxonomy): domain Eukaryota; kingdom Metazoa; phylum Mollusca; class Cephalopoda; order Oegopsida; family Thysanoteuthidae; genus Thysanoteuthis; species Thysanoteuthis major. Next base: position 16,438,532 of record OY735212.1, on the reverse strand, counting down.
GAAAGTTCGGGTAATTGATATTTTTGCTGCCAAGAACGTCAGAAAACTATCTTTTCTTAGTTGCATGTTGTTTGAATCATGCTATGTATTGTCAATGGATAAAAAGACATTTTATTGGAAACAAGTACTTGTGTTTTTGATCTGCTGGAAAATCTCGGACAAATCCAGCCTTCTGCCCCTGCCCCCCATTCACCAAGGAAATTCCATACGCCAATGGCTACTGGTTCAATTAGAGACCTGCCTAGACCAGAAAAACCAAGATCAATCACCACTGAAAAAAACGCGCAGATTGTTGGGCGGGAAAATTTTTATGGCAATCTTCCAGGAGGGCTGAGCAAAAGGAAAAAAAAAACAAAAAAAAAACAGCATCCTTACGGGATCAATTCAAAAAATCCTCTGTAAGCAGTCTTAGCTATAATCGATGACGACCCTGAGTCGGGAAATGTTCAGTCAAATTGTGCTGAACAACCCTTCTTTTCCAGAAAAAAGTACTTTCAGAGATCAACACAAAACATTTCAACTCTGCAACAGTAACTGTTTGAAATCTATATCCAACAAATAGATACATTCATACGAAAAATATAAATCTTTTTTTTATTTTTTAGATTATTTATTATATTTACGATTCAAAAGTTACAATAATCATCTCCAGTCTGAATACAAGTACGGCTGGAGTTTGAGTCTGCTTGGCCAGGCTCCTTTGAATTGAAATCTCCGAGTTACGTCTAGTGGTTCCATTCTTCTTCAATGAAACGGCAACAGGTGAGAGTTACTTTGAGATGCTTGGGAACAAGTTTCTTCCAATTATAGCTAACTGGCCAGACATTGACGTAATATAGTTTCGACATGATCGGGCGCCACCTCATTTTTTATCGTTGCCTATAACTGGTTGAATGAACATTTCTCTCTTCAGTGAATTGGAAAACATAGACAAATCGAATTTCCAACACCTTTGACTGACACTTAAAATCCCAGATTTGTTTCTTTGGAGGTTATTAAAAAACGCAGTTTTCAGTAATAACCTCAAAACGATCCAGCAACTCAAGCAAAGTATAGCAATACTTTGAATAGTGTTGTTTTGATTAGTGCGGTTTCCATGTACTACAAAAAAATATAACTGAGTATAAACAGAAAAAAAAACGTATAAAATCATGAAATCTTCAGCGCTGTGGTTTTGCTTAGAATGGAATGATTTGGAATGAAATAACCGCACTAATCAACGAATATATATGTTCTGTCTATTCTTGTGCACACATTCCAGGGAACTTATACATGGAATATTCCTACTCTTTGGAAAGATGGGTTGTTGAGTGTATTGAAGCGTATGGATAGCATTTTGAACCAATGCTGGAGTTAGAAAAAATTGCATTAGAAACTGTCAACTAAAACTGTCGCTAAAAATATCGAGATTCGATTTTTGAACGGGTATTGCTTGCTGGTGATGAATGTATCACGCGTATAGACCACTGCAACGGATATGAAAGGCTGAAAATTTCTAAATTTATTCCATGATATGTCGAAAAATGGTCCCGTTTTTTTCCCAAACCCTGCACCTAAACAAGGTTCTTGTCAGAGAGTGGGTTAATTTGCAATGTAAGATTATGTACGATTTATCTCACAGTTCGTGTTTACTTGCATTTTTTTTCTAAATAAGGCAAAAGACGATCATTTTTCCCGATCTATTTTTGTTGATCATCCCCAATAGGCATGCTAGCAAAATATGTGGGTCATGTGAAAGTTCCTATTGAGGTAATGAGTGAAAATTAACTCGCAATTTTGCATGTAAATTGGTGATAATGTATAGGATAGCTAAGTATGATCTTGTTAACTTCGACAGGTTATTATTGTTGATTTTTAAATGTTTACTTCATATCATTCACTTATTGATCGTCAAATTAATCTTAACCACTCTTGAACACACACATACATACACACACACACATATATAGAGAAGATACAGACGGACGGACAGACAGATTGAGAAAGAGAGAGAGACATATATATATATATATATACTGTTTGGGCAGTCCAGGTAGCAACTTGGTTGTCAGTATATGTGTGTTAATTAAGACGTAATTGTGAAAGAAAACGGAGCCACGATACGGGGGAGGATGGGTGATAGACTCTCGGATGCCTCAGTAAATTTCCCCAGGCGAAACTGATGGACTTTTCGTGCTGATTAATTACCAGACGTCGTCTTCCTAATGAAGCAAACTTCTCCCGGATCGATAAAGGCAAAAGATCCTCAGTCACATAAGAGAATCTATTATATCATTTTATAATGATCGATTTTCAGTTGAACCAGTCCTTCTTTTTTTAACCTTTGACTTTACTTATTGCCTAAAGCCGTTCCAGTAGACGCCAAACAGACTGCTTCATCATCATCATCATCATCATCATCATCATCATCTTTTAGCATCTGTTATTAGACATTGCCAGACCTCTCTATCATGGGTGACACAGGGCCAGTAGTTTCTGAACCTGTCTACTTTGTCTCATCTTATTTTCTGCCGCTCACAGTTTTGTATATGATCTTTGGGGATCTACTTTGCGAGTCGTGATGTACAGCAGCTGTATGACATTCTTGCCACATCGTTAGCTCAATTCAGTGCCTAATGGTGCATATGATATACCTGACTCGTTTTTTTCCTTGTGATCTCTCCTTACGACGTTCAGCATGGTTCTCTTTGATCTCCATCTATTTCTCATGTGTACTAAATGTCTGATTCGTGAAACCAATTTTACAAAGTTTCATTTTTTAGTTGAGTCAGTTTTGTGAATTTTTGAATTCATCTCGTGCCTGAAAATGTTTCAGTAGGTGCTCAGCAAACTATATATGTACGCAAAATTCAGATTTCTTCTTTCGCAGTAAAAAAAAAATTGAAAGATCTGCATCCACTCTCATCCTGATTATATCCATTGTTATATAATACCGAAAGTCTGATTCATCCTGCACAATTCGGCATGCCTGCTCAAAAAACATAGGAAAAGGTGTAGAGAAAAATATCTGGGTCGCCAGAATATGACCAACAAGTTGATATTTGATATGAAAAAAATGGCAAACCCTCTTTCATTTATTCATTATACGATTTACAGCAGGAAATATTTGTGATAAAGGCATACGATAGTGTGAGGACTTTGTCAAATATACATTGTTGGGTTCTATACACCAAAAGAATAAGAAAGTGCAACATGTCAGGAATCTTAAAAGCTCGGACACTGGAATAAACGAGAAAGTTTCGAATCCCAGCTTATATAGTTTCTGTGCACATAGTACTAATAAAATTTCGGAAACACCCTGGTCAATCTCTTCCTCCCTTAAGGGTATATAGTAGGGTGAACTTGTCTCTCAAACCATGTTTGGTGACCGGTTTAGGATACGGAAAACTCTAAACTATCCTAAAGAGGAATGGTCTCCGTCGGGCTTGCCCTTGATATGCCCTTGATGATATTATCAGCGGTACCCCAACGACCCTGTACTGTATTACAGGATAGATAAAAATGGAAAATTGATGACAAAAGAAATGGTTGGGTTTTAAAGCTGTGGCTTCGACAATGAAGGTTCAGAATGACGCAATATTTAGCATCAAAGAAAATGGGACCCGCGAACCAAGTTCCATTTCCAGCTGATGCTGCTGAAGATCACTCCATACCATACCTCTTTAGGGAGTACAGGAATACTCATTTTCACACTTCATATCACATTGATATAAGCTTTTGTACTGGGATACCAGGGTATAGACGAAGGTTCCTTGAACTTATTTTTTTTTGTTTCAAGCTCAAATTTTATCCCCTCAAAAGCGATTTTGCCCCAGCTGAGGATGAGTTCTCTTCATCATTAAATGATTGAATACCAACATCAAAGTAGATAGACTGTGAATTTCCCAGAAGGAACATTATTTCCGCTTGTATAATGTCTGAGCCAAGTTTATTTCATATCAGATTGTTTATAGCAGATTTTGGAGCTTCGAACGATCCAGGCATATTTGCATGACGAAACCACACAAAATCGGAAATTAATGTCTAACAAAATTTGTTTTCAAAAACGTATTTTGTAATTGGGAGTAAGTTTTCCTTACGTCTTGACCATACCATATAGAATGAAAGATTGCTAATTCCTTTTTTAAAAAAACTCTTAGTATCTTACTATCGCCCCCTGGAGTTCAACTTCTGCTTTTTTTGGTGGGGTTGATATTGCACCCCGCCCCCTGTTGAGAATGACTGGCCTAGACTGGAACAAGCAGGTCAAGGCTTATTTATCGCTACTGATACATTCTTCTAATGTTAAAAAGGAGGTTGGGAAGTGTAAGGGGTACCGGTACAGATAATGGGATTGGGAAACAGGGTTCAATTTCCGGTTGGAGCAGTTTACGTTCAATTCGTTGGAACGTCAGGAATCTCAGCTATCGTTAAATAAGAGGGCAGTTGGAGTCCTTCAGCCCAATGAAGGAGCCTAGTTTTGGTGTTGGGCTAGCACTCAAGTCCCCTAAAAAATGCAATTGCTACCATGATTCATTCTTGATGAGTCGATCGAGCAATGAAAAAAGCATCTTTGACTTATATGTCACACGGCAAGGGAGTGAATTTACTGAGCGCTGACTGACTCTCCTTAACTCTGAGACTCAGCATGGCTCTTCAACAATCTCCTAAATCAGTGTTTTCTATACTTATTCAGATTTTCTTTCTTGAGCATATATTTGATCAACACGGATTCCTACTGAGGTTGGTCAAAAAGGATACTTTGAAGAATAAATATCAATTATTTTTATTTTTTATTCAAGTATTGATTTCATAACAAAAATTTACTTGCACAAAAGTGTCTAAAAGTACACGATTGATTGGTGTATGGAGATTTGATTTTATTGCACTATTTTTTAAACATCAATTTGAATTCTTCGCCTCTTGGTTCCCTTTAACATCCAATATCTTCTAACACCCCCTACCATCCCCTGCCTTCGAGGGCCCCAGTTGGCATCTCCTCTTACTTTGGGAATCACTGTTCTAAAAATGAAGGAACAAACAAAAAATGTTAATGTAAACAAATGCATCTTTTCTCGTACCACTTTGAGAGGAGATGGGCACTGCTTTTATAACTCTGCTGGTCATTTAGTATCCAACAATTTCTTAACAGTGACCAGTTCAAAATAAATAGATTCCCCCCAGTATGGGACCAAACAAACTAAACAACGAAACTAATGAGGTTCATCGTTATCTTAAAAAGGAAAAAAAAAAAAAAAGATTTTTCCTTTCTGTTCTCTTAGGCCATTTTCTTTTCAATGATTGTCTGATTCGAGACGATATCTATTTGTTCATACAAATGAATACAAGATTAATTCCTGCTCTCGACGTCATGTCTCGGCTGTCCTTTAAACAACCAATCCAGATAGATCAGGTGAGTGATTCAACAGAAACCGTCACGAGGCCAACGTCTTTTGGCAGCATGCCAAGTTGGGGTTAAACAATCAGAAAACATCGGAAAAGTTATTTCTTTCGCTTTCGGGGGGTGTTGAACATAGCAACGTCAGATAAAAAAAAACAAGAGTGAAAACTGCTGGACATAGCAAAATACCATTTTAGCATCAATATACATTGTAAATTGAACTCCACGCTAAAAACTCATTTTGAGGCGAAATTCTTATTTTTTAATCGTTCCTACCATACATAGTGAGGAGTAATTATTCAGTCTTCTAGCTCCACTGATGCAGCCAAAGCGCTTGACAGATACATAGCCAGTCAGACTACCTTGAAAACTCATGTAAACCTACGTAGATGTTGACAGTTTGGGTTGGTAGTTTCTAATTCCCACTTTGGACGTCATGTCTCGGCTGTTCTTCAAACAAAACCAATTCAGATTATCAAGCTCTTTGATTGTCCCCCTGGTGATGCATGAATTAGATTCTTTTACGCAAAAGAAATTTCCAAAACATCTCATCTTTCATTCTGTCTCTTGAACAGAACATTCTGAATGACACGATTTCTGATCGATTTCACAGTTTTAATTACATTTTAATGTTTTGCTTCCAACAACTCTGTCTCTAAGCATGATGTTCCAGTAACGGTTCTAAACAGAAGAGTTTGACCCTGTTTGGGGATGCATTATAATCTCTAGCTTCAATAGCTATCATAATCAGCATCATTAGCAGCAGCAGCCTTTTAACGTCCGTCTCTGGACAAAGATCTTCCCCAGGATTCGCTGCACCTCTCTATCATAGGCGTCGTGGAGTCACTACTTTATGAATTTGTCTAGTTTATCTTTCCATCTTGTATTCTGCCGGCATCAGTTGCATGTTTGATCTCAAGGGATCTATGTTGTAAGTCATGAAGTTTGCCTTTCTTGCAACATGACCAGCCCATTGCCATTTGAGCTTTTTAAAAGACTCTATGATATTTCGGACTCCTGTTTTCTCCCTGTTGTGCTGTCTTGTGATCTCTCCATATGAGGTTAAGCATGATTCTTCCATGTGCACATTGCGTGGTTCTCTTGATTGAGTTCCATGTTTCAGCCCCTTATATGACTATTAATAGGATGCATTGGTTATATATTTTAGGTTTTAGGATTAATAGCATCTTTTTCTTCTCGAGGTTTGAGCTTGCTCAACCGAAAGCTTGCCATCTTCGAGTGATTCTTCGCTTGATTTATCTTTTAGAAACTAAAGGTGATTCATACAATAGTTTAATGTTAATTGAGTATCTCCTCAAATCCGATCATTATGATGCATATCCAAGAGAAAATCGTATGAAAAAAGTATGTAATTCAATTCAGCGAAATCCGAAGTAATCCCTCTCTGTATCGAAATATACAAGCAGCAACAACAGCAGTAACAAAATTATCACATACAATATGTCTGTAGACTTATTATTGAAAATTGGAAACCTTCTGATGAATATGATGTTAACAAACAAATTCTCTGCAGGGAGCTGAAATTCTGTAAGCATTTCTCTTCTGGGGTAAGTTTCAACCCTTTTTTGTCTTGGGTGAGAACACACTTTGCCAAAAGGAGCCATACCCTTTGACAAAGAACACAAACAGATATTTCTCCTTCAATTAACTTTGCTTTCGGTCCGGAAGTGTTGTGTCAATCAGTTAATGCTAATGGGTCACTTGTGTAAATACTTGCTTCATACGAATATTTTGACATGTTTTTCACAATATCTATATCTACATGGTCTAGAAAGCTTTACAGATTTACACAATTAACATTGAAGAAGAAAACTTTTCGAAAACAGTTTGAAACACTTCAGTCACCTACTTCCCAATATCTGTCAATACAATTTATGTAATTTTCTTCAGTGTTTTCCCCTGTTTCACATAAACTCGTTATCATGGTATAATGTATACATTTCCCCCTTGTTGGGTAAATCAGTTGTTTACCAATAAACAGTTTCAGGGATTTGAAAAAAAAAAGTTATATTAAGATGGCACCCCAGCAGTGTTGATCAAACACCAACTCCCTTTCCTACTATATTACTTATGTCAGATATGCAGTTTGTCATTATATTTATGATGGTACGTGTATTGCAGATGGATACAATTCCATACTACGTGTCATTTAATTTTCGAAACAGGGCTTACTTACGTAGGTTACCCAAAATAACGTATTTAATGATGAGGGATAATAAAGTATGACACAAGACGTGATTTACTGTTTGTGCCATTTCTATCGATTCTTCACGCATGTGAATATTTAATCCGTTGTGTCAGTTTTAATCTCAGGCTGCATGCAAACCAACTTATGATATCATCTTCGAGAATACTAATTAGGCAGAAAAACTTTTTCGAGTTGATTCTCTACCATCATATTCAAACGAAAAAATCTGACAATTTTTTCCACTAACCTTCAACTTAATTTTTCCATGTCGTGTGGAATACATCAAAACAGCTGTCTGTGGATGACATAATAATAATAATAATAATATATATATATATAAATATATATATATATATATATATATATATATATATATATATATATATATATATATATATATATATATATATATATATATATATATTGGAGGCTGCAATGTTCTTGATTGAAGTGCTTCCAGTTCAAGTGGTCTCTCTTCATATTAGGGAGTTGAGCAAACGTTCACAACTTGAAACCTGATGGATTATTAATTACTATTATTGAAAAATGACTGGACCGTTAAAGTGGATGGGTTCATGGTTCTGTTTGTCGAGCAGGAGATATCTTTATCAGCAAAATACTACATTTATCATGTATTATGGACAAAGAATCAAATGTATAGACAGCAAGAGTCACACTGTTCAACATATAGATAGATGTATGATAGATGCAGAATGGGGAGTGGGACAATGGCTACTGGCTCTAAAATATCTCATCACGATGGCTCATGGAGTAGTGAATGTATGAGTTGGCATTTGTGCTAACCACTCTCCCATAAATATGCTACATATCTGTGCAGTTGCAACAAAAATATGTTTCAAACACTGTCAATTTTGATAGATTATAAATGCACACGCATGCATGCATGCATGCATGCGCACACGCATACACATACGTGTACACATATATATGTGCTACTAAGTGAAATTAAGTTAGCGAATATAAAGTGAGATATCTATATGTTTACATTTTCTGATTGGATAGTTTATGTTCGATGGAATATGATAGTTGTAGAGACAATTTATATGGGTGCATATTTTGTTCGGTACTGGTGTTAACCGAACAAATCGGACAGCCAACCATATAGATGAATAAAGAAGATGAGTGACTGCTACATTGACAGCGCCTTTGGTAAGCAGGAATTAAAAATAGAGCAATTAAATAACCCATATACATTGTCCTAAAGATTATCACATTCTGTTTGATATACACTGTCCAATCAAATGATACATACTGTCGCCAAAATGGGTACCCATTCATATGTATACGTAAATATCTAAGACTGCTGAGTAGAGAGATGGATTGTTTTATTCCGTTATTTCTAAATTCATGCTTACTGAAGATGATGTTACCTTAGTCAGTTGAGCAGACATACGATAAGACTGCATCCCGGTGAACGTAGGTCCGAGACTCGCATTTTCTCTTCACGTGGTCAGCTGTTCGATCTTCACCTTCCGGTACTGAACAGAATGTTTCCCAATGAATTGTATACATGCGTTTGTGTGAGCATGCATCTCAATTCTGCGTTTAGCAATCTGTTATTCAGTTAATGATAGTCACTGATGTTTAAGATCTGAGATTGCGTATGGAGAAGAATCTTAAAGTAGAAGTGATATCTATCAGCATAGTTTGCATGATAAATTACACTTTTCCCGAATTCAGTGACATGATATAATGAAAGTGAGACGTAACTTGTCTTTGAAATACGTTGGAAATCACACGACCAACTGAGTACACGACAAGCTGATCCGTCTGTGACTGTTGGGTGCATATATAAAGCAACCAAATAGTATTTAAGATCAGCTCCTTTTCATGCCTTTCCGTCTGACAGAAGTGGTCAGGCGATATAGAATTAAGGAGATTTATCCATTGCTTGTCTCAGGCGATTTGAAATAAATAAAACCTACCCGCTGTTCGATATCTCTTTTTTTCTCTCTTATCACTATGCCAAATAAGCAATGGCTATTATCAACAGGAAATAGTGGTGTCACAAGATCTGATTGCATCCCTACAGCAGTTGGTGTGTGTATGTGTATGTATGAGTGTGTAGGGGGGATAGATTATTTTGTCAATCTCCAGTACAAAGTCTAATTTCCTATGATAAGAACAACGAAAATAATCCTCTTCAATATGAGTTGTATAGACCGATTTGCAATATCAACTTCTCCCTACCGTGATTTGAACTCAGGATCAAAAAAAATTTCTTCCTGATTGAACTAAATTAAGACGTATAAGACATTGGCAAAATCATCACAGAGATAGACAGAAGTTTATCATTTGATGAATAAATGCATTCACACAATATATATATTAGAATTTTCTTTTTGTTATATATATATACATACACATACATATATATATATATATATATATATATATATATATATATATATACATTTTTTTAAATTTTCTTTCGTTATGTATACAACAGAAATGTTGCAGTAATTATCATCAATCGAAATAAGCGTTGGAAAGAGTTAGACTTTACAGCAGCCAGTATCGTTCCATTTTTTTTTTTTTTTTTTTTTACTCATTATATTTCAGATATATTGCACTCCCAGAGCTCTGGTGCCTACCTCGCAGTTACTGGCTCTACAATTCCAACGTGCTGTCCTTGTAGGGAAGCAAGTAATATTATAACTGACCACTAGACTAGAAAATCAGCGGCCGTTCTCGAGAACCTGTATATTATTACAATTGTAGCACAATCATAAAACACGTTTTATCACAAGATGGAATTGGAGACAGTGCTCGAAGCATAACAAAGGAATACTTATTTATTGTGCTCTTGAGGCGTCGTTCAGACAATGACTTTATTAGAGATTGTTGTAAGTTCACGATGTTTGGGGAAGATCATTTGTAGGTTGATCAGGTCGATGCGGACGCATTGGCGAGTCCTTCCTTGAGGTCAGCGCAACGCGATAAAATTATGAGTTATTGAAATTTCTAATGAAAGCCAGTACAGTAGATGCTTGGCATAGACAATGCCTTTTGCGCCCGGCAAATAGAAAGAGCGGCGGAGAGGCGGGCTTGTGAGTTTTTCCCCAACACTGATATTTATCTATTTTGACACTGATTTTTCAAGAGTAAATTGAATTCAGGAAACTGATTGGTTGAAATATATACTCTTTGCAACGAGCTCTGATTGGCTAAATCGGTGATATACTCGGGCTGATTTACAAAAAAAAAAAAGGTAATGTCAGAGCTAACATCAGGATTTGAAACGAAACCCGGGTTAAAATCTTCCCTAATCCATTAGAAATTATCAACAGGTTTACCGGACTCTACCATGATAAACCAACTGTTTTGGATGGGTCAAAAGAGGGGAGACTTTCAAGAGAAGAAATTGCAGTGAAAGTCATGAAACTGCTGGGAGAAGACCATGGAATAACCATTGAGACAATTGCCGGTAGAGTTGGGATCTTAGATGGTTCTGCATCTTTGATTTCAAGAGAACGTCTTACTCTGGCTATGACATTAGCCCACATCACATATTCTTCTTTGAGCTGATGAATTTCTATTGGCATTTAGAGTCAGACTCATCAGCTTATGGTTAATGCATCCGTATCTATTGCTTTAAAAATAAACCAGATACTCGTTTGATATCTGTGAATAAAACCCCAAATTATGTCAGGATAATGATCTACAAATGGTAATAGTTTTCTAAAAATTGACTCTCACCCTATCATCTTTAGCCACATTCATTCAATTTAACCAAACACATTATTCTTTACTAACATTTCAGTTCTAATGAAAAAGATGGCGTCAAGTGATTTGCATAGATTTGATTTCTGGCACCTGTCATTAATTTTGAAGTAAATGTATACCGATATAGCATACATTGAAATATTTTACATGTAGAACACAACTTTTAGAGGATTTGTACTTGATGTGGAACCCCTTATGATAAGGGATCTGTTTTCAATTGTTAGCAAGTGATAAACTGAACATTCCAATAAATAGTGAATTATTTATATCCATGTATGATAACCATTGTTCGAGGTTTCGAAAATTTATAAAACTCCACGCTTCGATTTGTTATGTTTGTTGAGGGTGAAATTTGAATTTAGTAAGAGAAACCTTCAAGAAATAACATACCATTTATGTAATTAGTACTGGGTGGACATTTGAAAATTTAGTAAATAATTTAGATTATTTTATGAGAAATATAATGTTTTTTTGTTTTTGTTTTTTACGAGAAATATAACAAAAATACATTCTCTCATTGTGTGGTTCTGTTAATTCTTAAAAGTTTCAACTGTGGAACGAGTTTTGGGTCAATTTTCCTTACGCATAAGTGATGAAAACTCGCTTAAATTCACGAACTTTTAAACCATAGCTAGATTTGGATGATTAAGAAAGAGCAACTAAATGTTGTTATTGTTTTTGTTGTTGTTGTTGTTCTAAAGGCATAAGTATTTTCCCAGCATTAAAATATCGTCATATGAGGGATAATATTCTAGAATATATATACATACATACATACGTACATATATATATATATATATATATATATATATATATATATATATATATATATATATATATATATATATATGTGTGCGTGCTTTCGTGTGTTTGTGTGTGTGTACGTGTGTGTGTGTAATAGGAAAGGTAACTAAGCCTCAGGATTATTTTTAAAGCCCACCCACACGACAACAGCAACAACAACAACATATACTTCTGCCTGTAAATATATTGTTGAGAATTGAAAACTCACTTATATATATGTTGTTAACATAGAAATGCTCTCTCAGGTGCTCAAAATCAAAGAGGACTTCTCTATTGGAGAAAGCTTCACTCGTGCCTACCGAAGGTAAACGCTCATTTCTCAGCGGAGTTATGTGCTTTGACAAAGAATACTTGTGGATGTTTTTATTTCAATCAACCCTACCTTTTGTCTGGGAGTGTTGTGCCAATTGATTAATTCTGACGGGTCACTTGTTTAATACAATTTCAACGTGTTCTTCACACCCAAATGGTACGTTGACAACACTATGGCACTGGTGTTAGAAATTGTAAACCAAAACTGTCACAAAATCTGATGGCATAGGTTCTATCAATTTGCAAGTGGATATTTATCTCTATATTTGTCCAACCAAACCAATGGAGCTAAACAGCCGAAAATTGTCAACATATTCTTCTTACTATATCTTGAAATGGCTTTTTAAAAAACAAAAAAACAAAAATACATCCAATTGAGGTTCAATTTGCAATGTAATATTATGCTAATTTGGTCCCGTTGTTTGCTTTACATTTTTTTTATTTTAATTCAGACATTTTTGATGATCACCGCTCATCAAAAGGTGAAAGAAGTAAGCTACTTATTGATCAGTCTTTTTTACAGTGTTTTAAATGATACCCCCGAGAATGTATACTGGTGAAAGATATTGATCACTGGACATTTTTTTCATTAAATGACTTACCAGACCTTTTAATATAGAATTTGTCATTCGTCTATCAGCCCTTGATTTATCTATTCCTCTGGGAATATGACCCAATCATACATCAGCAGTCTTTGCTGACTGCTCTAGAATTATCATGATCGTTAAAAGTTGAATTTTCTCTTCAGTATCACAAGATACTGATATATTGTCGTATTTCTGCCTAATTAATTTTGAATCATGACAATTACATTCGGAACATTTGCCTTTGCTAATTACCTCTTGGACAATTTGCCCGTGGATACGATTGTTTACAAGACCGATTACTAAATTTCTACAAACTTAAGTATTAGCTTTACAGTTATGATGCAGTTGTCCGGGGGCAATTATCCAAAAGGCAGCTGTCCTAGAACTAATTAATTCATTCCCTAGAGAGATCAAACAATGTAATTATTTCAATAGATTTCAATTTCGCCATGACAAGGTAGTGGTTAGGTTTTTGTACGGAAAATGGATTAATCTTTGATCAATTGAAAACGAACAAGTTCCTTCAAATAATAACATTATAATACATAATAAACCGTTGTAATTCCTCTTTAGATATACAAAGCATATGCGCATACTCAGTACAGTCCTCTCTGACTAGTTACCAGGGTTCATCAGGTGTATAGAAATAGATCTCGAATATTCAAAATGGCTGGATACTTCCCGGAAAAACCTCGTATACGTCATCAGTTTTAAAGACGGAGATAGCCCAAACAGATCTGGTTTGTACCTCAATAGGAACCGTCACCAAACCTACATATTTTGCCAGCATGCTGTGTTTGGGGTAATCAATTTTTAAAAAATGGAAGAGATCAATTTGTTACTTAATTCTATTGCTTTTTGTCAGGCAGTGATCACAAAAAAATCTGAATTGTCCAGAGAACGAGCATACAAAATCCAAGGAATCACTCTAACATAAACCACTATTGTAAATTTACCCCAATGTAAAAACATTATTCAGCGGAAGTTCTTTGGAAAAACAAAGCAAAAAACATAAATAGATGTAAATGTTCAAATTACCAGCCCTGGTGATCCAGTCTGGATTACCATTTCAGATGTGATCTTTCAATTTTTCGATTCTAGAAGTCACTCTCAAATTCACAAGATAAAAAAAAAACATCTCAGTTGGCCACGTCAGTCTTTTAACGATCGACCAAAATTCTCTATCATGGGCGTCGCAGAGCCCAATTTTCTGAATTTGTCTAGTTCATCTCTCCATCTTGTATTTTGTCGGCCTCGGTTCGGCATGTGGTCTCTGGGGATTCATGTTGTGAGTCGTAATGTCCATAGGTTGTCTTTTAATCTTTCAAAATGACTAGCCCATTACCATTTGACTTTTCTAATGGATTCTATGATGTCTCTGACGCCCGTTTTCTTTCTCATATATTGTGGTGTCTTGTGATCTCTCTATATGAGGTTGAGCAAGATTCTCTCATGCGCACGTTGCATTCTTCTCAGTTTGCAGGTTTGTCTCTTGGTTGGGTTCCATGTTTCAGCGCCATAAGTGACTATCAGGAGGATGCATTGGTTGTATACTTTTCTTTTTAGGATCATTGGGATCGTCTCCTTTTCGAACGTTGAGCTTGCTTTACCGAAGGTTTGCGATCCTAAGCTAATTCTCCGCTTGATTTCTTCTTTTGTGGTTTTCATAGAGATTCATAGTCCTAGATAGATGTAGAGATCTATTTTCCCCCGTTTTGCATCTTCCATATTGACCGTTATGTCCTTATTTTTTATGTGGTTGTTGTACATGAATATATATTGTCAACGAAATTGGTGACCCTACTATTTATTTTTGTATGAGTCACATGGATAGGTTGCCTCAATGTATGCAGAATGACAAAAAAATTAACATTTACTCATTATGTCTCAAAGAATATTCCTTTCGAAAAATTTCCCAAAATAAGTTTAAAGAGGGGAGTTCATTTTATAGTGCACGTTTTTGCTGAATCAGCCCCTTTAGTTTTTGTCCAGTAGTGTTCACACTTTTCAAATGACCACATCCCAACATAAGACGAAAGAAGTAATTTTTTCACTGATCACCTTCAACACGACATGCTGCCAAAAAGCATTGGTTACGTGACGGCTTCTATTGAGTGACTGACCAGATCCGTAACCGTAATTCAAAAACCAACGACATTTGTATTGACTGATGTCTACAGTCAGGTGCTTTACACAGTCTATAAAGCTGAGCGATTTACGTAAAGGATTTGATGAAGATGGAAAGATGTCGCTTCTTAATTGTGAATTATAAAATCGTGAGCACAATCTGTTGGGCAAATCAGAAAATAATGGATTGTCGTAAATCAAAAACGACGCATAGTGCTAATGACTCATTGGACAGTTCCCGAGGTTTATAAAATATATTTTTACGAATTGCTCACTGTATCAAGATTTGAATGAAAAAAAAGCAAATTATTTTTTAGAAAATGTCCACAAAAAATGTCACTAAACTCTTGACAGTTTCTTTTCAGTTTTTTTTTTATAATCCCAGCTGACTAGCCATCTATCTATCCATTAGAAGCTGTCAACCAAAACTATAGCCAAAACTGTCGACGTAGTTTTTTTTTTCAGTTTTTAAGTTGGTCTGGATGGTTGGCTGTCTAACTACTAATGTATGTATCATATATATATATATATATATATATATATATATATATATATATATATATATATATGGATCTTGAGGGCTGTATATTCGAACATTAGATCCTTATTATGTTATGTTTGATGATAATTATATTTGTTTGATTTTTCAGATTCACCCCGGCCTAAATAAGTTTCCCATGTTTGTTCAATTTGCAAGGCAGGTTTTTGCTAAATTGATACCTATATTTGTGTTTTGCCGAGTTCATACTTTTTTGAGGAGTCAGCCACATATAGGTTTACAGATATGATGTATTTATTGATTGCCTGCGATAATATGGGAATGTTGAAAAGCAAGTTCGATTACATATTTCATTTTTATTGAGTATTCAGTTTTTATCTCTAAATAACAATTTTTCGGAATGGATGTGAAAAAAATTGATAATTTGTGAATATATATATACATACATATATATGTATATGATTGAGAATACATATACTTCTATATACATACATATATAAATATATATATATGTGTGTGTGTGTGTGTGTATACGTTTGTTTCAGAGTAACCATTCTCACCTGCTTATTGGACAAGACTCTTGGATCATGAGGATATTAGGCCGTTTGGGCCCAGTGCAGTATCCCAGTGATAGCCAGCCATCTAATTAGAAGACCATGGAGACATTCGGAGAGAGAAATCGAGAAGGCAGCTTGGGGGAAAAGGGTGAGGGATATGAGAATTCTAACAGGAAGTAAGATAGACGGTGAGTTTAGTGGAGTGAGAAATGAAATAAGCGAAGGAAAAATCGGCATTGGAGGGATATGTCATTATGTTGCTCTGCTATGGGTAGAAGAAGAGGACATAGGATGATTTAGTGAAAGTAATAGCAATTGCGAAAACCATTGTCCATTGAGGGCCAAGGTTTGTTAGAGAGAGAACCCCATATATGACGGTGAGAAAATTGGTTAGCCGGTCTCTCTCTCACTCTCTCTCTCTCTCTCTCTCTGAATGATGTTTGGTCTTCGAGCAAAGACTATTGGTGTAAATCATCGCTCGACCAAAAGATAAAGAACGTTCAATTTTGTCCTCGAATCAGTCTTGCGTTGTTCTTCCCCAAGTGCAACCGAAGGGTGCGTACAATAATTTTTCGTATTGATCGTCCCAATATTGTATGCAACCAAAAGACGTTAGTCACGTGACAGTTTCTATTAAGTGACTAAGAAGAGCTATCTGGTTATCGATCCATCTTATTTGTTGTGCGCACAGACCACGGGAATGGAGACAAGGGGCTGGACACTCAGCATTTACACCTTAATATATCTTCAATGAAACATTTATATTCCGTTTTTTTTTGGGGGGGGGGGGGTTCTTTCAAAAATTCCTCTGGATAGTTTTTCAGTTTGGAATGTTGGCTCATGCTAAACTAGTCCTTTACTTTGTGTTGGACAATGTTTTTTTTCAAGCATATTTATTCCGAGTTTATATAACATATATGGATGCTTATGTTGATATAAATAGGGACTTGGTGGAAGTATGATGGCCCATTGAAGATAAATTCAACGTAGGACTGATTAACAGTTGTAGATATCTACCGCAAGAATTAATTTTGGTAACGGTTCCGTAGAACTTATAAGGTATTTTAGTAATGACTAAATGGTGAACAAAAAGTCAATAACTTCGCAAGTGCAGTGTCAAAATTCAAGGTCATGTAAAGGAAATTCCATCGAAGAATAAATGTGGTCAGAATGAATTCTATATTATGGCGTCTATTTATCGCTGGAAAACATCTAGAATAGAGTACAAAACATCAACAAATAATGTTATCAATAAATCTATCAGAATTAGCCCTTAAAAGGTCAAAAAAGCATTCATTTTGCTTGTGAGCTGTGAGAGAGACAGAGAGGCTGAGAGACAGAGAGGCTGAGAGACAGAGAGAGAAAGTTTATTTAATACTTATAACATCTATGAGCGTGCGCTTTCCAAGATAATTAATGTTGGTCTAGATTTTCGTTTCTACCAACAATTATTCTCTTTTGCAGGAGTAGGCTTGATAAAATAGTTTCGAAAATCGATAATTGATCTGTATATACTCGTAAAACGGGAAGAAAAATTATCGCTAAATGATATATATAACTGATTCCAAGCAGTATAGCTCACTGATAAATAATCACATCGTCGACAAGTCAGCACGTTGCACACTTAGTGATTTATCAGTATATTCATCAGTCGCTGATCGATAGATCAAGACAGCGAAACGGCAAATCAGATTTCTGGATCGATAATCAATTTATTTTTCGAGTTATTTCACATATATATGTTCTGTAGATGTATACAGTCGAATATTAGAGACCGTCAACCAAAACTGTCAGCAAAACCAGAAACACAAGTTTCTTCATTTTGCAAGCAGTCTGTCTATCTTCCTATCTATTCCAAGTGTACAAGCCATACTAATTGATCTGGAGATCTGTAAATTTGAACACTAAATTCTTATCATATCTACAAAAATAGTTTGTTCTGTGAATCCCTCCATAATAGCTTTTCAGGTGATTCAATTTATAATGTATGTTTATGCTAAATCTGTCCCTCACATTATGCCGAGAAACGTTCACGCTTCTTTTTTTTTTTTTTTTTTTTTTTAGAAAGTTTGGACATTTCACTGATGCAACAAGTGGCAAGAGAAATATCTTATTCAGTAACTATTCCTGCTTTCCATTTTTATTGATCACCCCCAACAGAGCATGCAGCCAAAAGACCATGGTCACGTTACGGCTTCTATCTAGTGATTATGTAGACCGGTTGAGTGCTGAATGTTTTCCGAGGAATGCTTCATAGTGAGATCTGTAGTAAATCCACATTAATTGGAAACTTATATTTTGTGAAGATTTTTTGCAATCATTCTGTTGGAGTTATTCGATACCCCTACAATAAATTAAACGAAAAAGATACTTAAACACGATTGATGATTTTGATCATTTTCCCCCTTCATTCTAACTTGCAGATGCTTTTTATCAAAGAAAAGCTGACTTGATCCTTTTAACCCAACTCCTCGCATCCGACATAACACACTCGTTGACGTTTACATTTTTTCCAAGTTTATCCCCGGATTAAGTAATAGAAACAATATTAATTATTTTGAATTGCCTTTTATCCTCATTTTTTCAAGGAAAAAGCTAGTCAAAATTGATAATGTTGCAATACTTCATCCAAGAATATATTTGAGGGAAAAAAAATCAAAATATTGTCATTGTTAAACATACCAGCTACCACTTCATCTTGTTACTCTAGTGTTGCCGTCAGAAATCTCCTTCCTTCCAACTGCGAAAAAGGGCAACAAGTCACAAAGGGGCCAAGTATAAAGTCGTCTTGCCAATGCTCATTTTGAAACCATTGATTCAGTTTACGTGCTCTCTCCATAACAGTGTTGATGCACGTAAAGTAAGAACAGGTTCGATGGACAGTAGTAATGGAAAAAATCACAGAATCCCAGATAGTTACTTATGCTTGTGTGTGTGTGTGTGTGTGTGTGTGTGTGTGTGTGTGTGTGTGTGTGTGCCTTTGTGTCTATGTTTCTGCTTAATGCCATCCAATAGCAGCTGTTTCCTTGGCGAATATTTCGTGACACATATGTTGCCGGTCAAGGTGATTTCCTGTGTATCACAGATATATGTCCAAAACTCTCTGGACAATCACAATAATTTTTTTCTCAAAAGTGACCCCCAAAACACTATGAAAACAGCTGCTGGCTTCAAATGAGTGCCGTCGGAGCAATATTAAATTCATGAAAATTAATACTCCGTTGATTTTCTTTTAGTCGCTTAACTCGGGGGCAAAGTTGGAGATTACTCTCCCGTGAGTGAGCTGTGTTCAGCGTTGTGGTAACTCTATTTTCTACTTAATATTTGTCCTCTGGGCTGTCTTATTGTACTTTTTTGACTCGTTCAAATATAGGAGGAGGGACAGTGCTAAATAATGTTTAAAACATCAAAGTGGTAAGAAAATCAATGAATATCCAAAGCTTATCGTGGAATCTCAGACAAATGTAACTGGCGTTGTGGGAGTCGTTTTCCGTATCTCTGTAAACACTAGCTTGCCAATGACGTAGAAAAGGACGGCAAACGTGTTATGTATAGGAACGTCTCTTTTTATATAGATAGATAATAGAAATTTACATTGCAATGATATTGATGAACAGTGTTCTGTTGACTACAAACAAATTTTTATTTTTGTCTTTGTATTCTTCCCTTTTTGTATTTTTTTTCTTCGAATCCAGTTTTTTTTTTTTTGCGTCATTAGAAAGTAAAATTCCATTTTAGTAAATCAGACGAATAAAATTCTGGTATACTTTGTCGATGCATCCCTCAGATTGATAGCAGACATTTGCATATTAAATCATACTCACACAGATATATCCTATGAAAATGAAAATTCAATTTGAATAGGACCTTCCTATATATTACAAACACACATTTATATTTATATCTATATCATTTTATATAGATTACATTTAGAAGATTATATACATTAAGATATAATGCACATGTGGGTATTATATATTTGTTTTATACATCGTAAATATTTTATGGATACATATTATGCTCCTATTATTTATATATAACGGGTGTAATACATGTATATATCATATTCATATACATTATTTATTAGATATATGATATATGTCCATAAAAATAGTTTGATCCTATATTACAAATAAAAACATGATAACTCTATCATCATCGTTATCATCAGCATCATCAGCCTTTTAAGGTCTGTCGTTGGACATGCACTTTCCCGAAGGTTCGCCAGTCTTTTCTATCGTGGGCGTCGTTGAATTGATATTTTTCAACTAGTCTAGTTCATTATACTATCGTGCAGGTCACATTTTTTGCATTTGATCACCGGGAATCCAAGTTGTGATTCGTGGTGTTCAGCAGTTTATGACATTCTTGCAATATGACCAGCCCGTTGCCATTTGATTTTTTTGATGGGTTCTATGGTATATCTGATATCCGCAGTTTTTTTAAAAATCTATGTAATGAATAACATGATTCTCTTTTTAGCACGTTTCATGGTTCTCGGTTTGAGAGTCGATCTTTTGGTTAGGTCTCATGTTTCAGCTTCATAGGTGTTTTGCCCTATGATCACATCGGAAGGATGTTCTGGCTTCTTCGTGTGATAAATGGGAGTTTCCTTACTTTAACAAACCTTGCCAACCTAGAACACTTCTTTGCTTGATTCCGTTTTCTCTTGAGGTTCGTGGATATTTGTTGTCCTAAGAAGATGTAGTGGTCTACTTTTTTCAGCTCTGTGTCTTCTATTCTGATCGTTGTGTCTTTGTCCTCTACGCAAATGATATTTGTTTGGCTGAAATTCATCTGGAGACTTACTTTCTTGCATTCTCCATTCAATTTATCTATCATTCTTTGGAGATTATATGGGTTCTCACCAAAAACGACGATATTGTCAGCAAATCTGAGTTTACTTATGTATTCGCAGTCTATTCTGATTCCTTTGTTTTCCCAGTATAGGATTAGGAGAACCATAGAGAGGCAGTCTGTGAAGAGTTTGGGTGAGTTGGTATCTTCTTGCCTTGCCCCATTTTCTAGCTGTTGGGCTCTGAGTTTATATATGGTCTGATAAAAGAACTTCACTGTTGGTAGATATGCTGCAAGACTTCGACATATATGTGGTGTACGCCTTGTCGTATGATAGCATAAATGACCTTGGCCTTCTTGGAGTCAACAAATGCCACAGCTTGTGAAATTCTATATTCTGCTGATTTCTCTTTCAGTTGATTTACCGAATGTAGTCTTTTCCGAAGCAAGCCAGTTCCCGTTGTCTAGCGTTTTGGTGATTCGGTTGGTGATAATTTTTTTTATGTTATCGGTTCCAGGGGTCTTTTGTGTTCGTTTGATGGCTCGTACGAGTTTTTACTGAGAAATCTCTAAACTATTCACTCCTAAGATGTATATCCTGTTTGTGGCTGTGTCTCCCTTGTTTGAAGGAGTAAATATTTTTAATGGAATTTTTGTGAGCGTTCGACAAGTTGTTCCCTGTCCCTGGTTAGATCTCCATTTTTTTTCGGGCACATGTGCGCTTTTCCTGTGCTTTTTCTTTTAGCTTTGAAGTCCGTACCTTTGTCGAGAATGTTTTCGATGACTGCTGTTGTCTATTTTCTCTCGACCTCCCTTCGTTTCTTTATAATGGTTTTGTTCAGGTCGGTCGCCACAATCTCAAGATCTTTGCGTTTCTCCATGATAAGTTTTTGTTTTTTTTTCTGATTGGCTTTTTTTTTTTTTTTTTGGCTTTTTAGAAAAAATATTTGCAGAGATTATAATTTTGTTTCTGTGCTTGTTGATGTTATCTTCTAATTCGTTTCGAGCTTGAGGGATCGAGTGGGCTCTTTT